>JAHDVF020000008.1:0-346078 GCA_022606425.2 Lepidostoma basale | reverse complement strand
AATTGTGATACATAAACAAAGTTATTTAATTTAACAGTTTAAAACTATTATTCAAGTAAAATGTACGAGTATTCGATAAATAGAGGATAGAAAAGCTTTATGGATTTAATGTAACCAGTTTAAAACAAACAGATATAAAAGTTTATAGAAAATGTATTAAAGGGTCATGACATTGTTCAAAATAAATAAAAATAAAAATAAAAACAAATGCATTATATATAGAAAGAAAAAAAAACAATATTGTCGCATACTTGTTTGTAAGAAAGCTAAAGGAATATTTTCAAGCGAGATACTTTCATACCTCTGGTAAGATGGATGTTGTCCTGTAGAGAATGTAGAGGAGCAATATCCATTGTTGGCATTCCACCTCCATTCCTCTCACATTCTTCCCCCCTTCTAGTCCAACCCCCACCCGTCACACCCTCACCTACGCCCCCAGCCGGGACATACTTGCGCAAGTCCTTTTTTCTTTGAAACTTATATTAATAAGTACGACAGTTTTGAAACTAATAATATTGTGTTGCTAACTAACCGGCTCAGGTATATTTAAACTTTCCCAACAGAGAAATGTCACACTTAAAATTAAATTAAATCTCATATGAAAATGTACACTTAGAAATTTTTGTTTAACATTTGTACAAACATATTGTGTACGTTATTATTATATTAACTAACTAATGATCACACTGTCTCCCGAAAGGTTAGACAGAAATAATTGATCGCCACATTGTTATATCCTGACACACATCTTTAGATTCTTCTAGATTTCTCCAACTCCTCAAGTGGCCGCCATTTAATATTAGATTTTTTTCTAGTTCCGTTTACGTCGTTTACTCATTATTTTTTATCTTAATACTCCTTTCATCATTTTGTTTATAACACTTCATAGTTTTTATCATTAATTTCATTAGTAGTTTTTAGAAATATATTTCTATTTTTACAAAAATTACAAAAAAACATGTAACTACGGAGACACTAAAAAAAGAGCGGCTTGAATGCAGTGTAATTTTTGAAAATAAGTAAATAGTTTAAATAGTGTTTAAATAGTGTTATAATATATTATTATATATAAGACAATTAATTTTAAGTTATACACTTTAGGATATGTGTTGCTCCCCTGTTCATAAATTGTTCCCTAAATTTAAAAATTATATATTGAAATTATATAGAGTACTAGGAATGCCTCCCTAGAACGGGTTACCCCAGTTGGGAGGTAATAAAACCATTTACTTGGTAAATGATCAATAAATTTACAATTATACTCTTTCAAATTGTACGTATGCACCATATAGCGCCACGGCTAGCTCGAATGAAGCGCAATCGTGAAGTCCAATTTTGACACCTTTATTGAGCAACTGGGTAAAATGGCAAAACGTATTGACTACAAATCAACTGTCAACTGTCAAATTGACATTCTGTAGAAACAATGCTGCCAGTTCAAAAACCAAACCTTTAAAAAAACACCCTATATATCAGTTTAAATTTCATTCGTGGCGAAAGGTTGCTCCAACCATTATTTTAAAAATTTAATTGGTTTAGATGGAAAACGTCGATGATTTGTTGTAAATATCGCATATCTGATACATTGCCGCACTTTGAGCTTAGTTGGTGCGATAAACAAGAAAATGGAATACTGTCCTCGCAGTGTGTCCCGTGCTTAATATCTGTATTCGTATGTAACGGTACGCCTTAAAACACCTTTACAATCGTAAGTATTGGAAATACGAGCCACTGTTCTACAAAGTTCCAATTAATCGCATGTGAAATAATTCACAGCATGGTCGTGCAATGAATGACTTGTTAAAAAATGTATGAAATATTCGAGCTGAATGTGTGCCAGCTCTCTTAGCAGCCAGTATCGATATTCAATAGATTAACATTCATTTAATTTATTTTAAACCAATGACTCCGAAAGGTAATCTGGGTCCATTGTATGTTCGATGCTAATTTTTAAATTAAAAACACAATTTCATGAATGGTCTTTACGAATATATATGGAATAATCTTCTTCTTCTTCTTTGCTAGCCTTCTTACCTCCACTGTTGGATATAGGCCTCTTCCAATTTCTTCCACTCGTCTCTATCCTGCCCCCTTTGTATCCAAGATTTTACAACCCTTTTGACAATATCATCGGTCCATCTCATCGGTGGCCTTCCGACACTTCGCCTATTTTCCCATGGTCTCCAACTGAGTATCCTGGGTGCCCATCTGTTGCCACCCTGTCTAGCCAAGTGTCCGCCCATTGCCATTTCAAATTTGCCACTCGGTCCATGACGTCAGCAACCCTGACCAATTTCTTCATTTCTTATACGGTCACGCAAGCTCACACCAAGTATCTGTCTTTCCATGGACCTCTGTGTATACTTGAGCCTGTGGACACTTTTTTGCTGTAAGAGTTGTCGTCGAATGGAATAATATACAATTTCAAACACCATATAGTATTTTCTTTCTACGAAATACAAATTAATAACAACGACAACAACAAACCATCACGCCGTTTCCCCGCAGAGGTAGGCAGAGAAGATAGACCGCCACACTACTCTATTCTGACAAACCTCTCTAGATTCCTCATCATTTATACAACGAGTCAAACGAGTACACGCACCTCGATTTCTCCGACTTCTAACATGAATCTAACATGATCGACAACCTTCTAGGCAGAGTGGTTACGAGCTCTGACTTCCATGCCGAAGGTCCTGGGTTCGATTCCCGGCGATGGCAGTGTGATTGTCGCACTGTCTTTGGTCTGGTGTAGAATTCACGTGACAATAAAATGGCCATAGATTGGCTACCTATCACATGTCACGAGAATCAATATAATAGCGCAAAAATAAAAATTGTAAACAGTGATTGTGTCCAAACGACCTGTTGTGTACATAAAAAAAAAAAATACAAAATAATAATAATAAATAAAAAAATAAAAATAAAATTGTTATTAATCAGATCACACCATGTTTTCCTCGGTCTACCTCGACTTCGTACTCCATTTACATCATTAACGTATACTTTCTTGACCATTTTTTCTCCATCCGTGTGCTCCATATGTCCGAACCAACGCAGCAATCTTTTCATAATACTCGTTCTTTCCTCCGCTCTACACTATTTTCTTATATCAGTATTTGAAATTCTGTTGTACATCGTTCTACTACACATAAGTCTTAGAGACGTCATCTCTACCGCATTTATTCTGCCCTCATCCTTCTTCTGCCAGTTCCATGCTACGCTTAACCCTTATGGTGCGGCTGGCTACATTTGCATTCGAAAAAAATAGTTTCGAAGCAAACAATATTTGCAGCTCAATTTAAATGTGTCTTGTGAACTTTTAAACTTTAATTCCTTATCCTCGTAATATTATGATGAACTGGTATAATTTGTGTGGGCTGTTAATGTAGCTAACCACGAAACCATATTTATATTACTGCATATGAAGCCAGCCGCTGAATAAGGGTTAAAAAACGCCCAGGAATATAAAAAGCACCCAATCCATATATTATATTTACCTTATTCTGATAAACCTGGAAAAAAATATTTTTTCTCCATATTTCTATTTGAATGAAAAATACAAAATATTGCACGTTTCAAGTATTTTAGACATCGTGCAAAGTTCATGAAAACATGTACAAATTTACGAAACCAAATGCAAAAAATAGAGTTTCAGCAGGTGCAAATAACTGTTTGTTTATTTAAGCATGAATGTTCCGCACATTTTTGCCTTTGCCTCAATTCAGTTTCAGAAATTTAAATATCAAAATAAAAATGCTTTTTTGCCGTAAACATATTCACTACTTTTATTAAATGTTTTACTTAATATCGTGCACATGTATAATATAAATAGTATAACAATTATTACAACATTTTGAATGTATATAATAATTATTACAACGATTGTATGCATTCAAAATGTTGTAAAAATAAAAACTGGTCCAAGTTATAGCATATAAATTGAAGTGACATCTCAAGGCGTTATCTAGCAATACGTTAATGGCGGTAGCCTTAAATCCAATCTTCATAGAGGGCGCTAGTGTGTAGATTGAAACTAACATGTGAAGTTTGGTGTTACATATTAACATATATTCAACTTCCAAAAATTTGTCAGAAATGGTAGTCGTAAGAAAGGTGGAATGGGAAATGTTGTATTACATAAAGCGTGCGCTTAACCCAACCAATGACAGGTCATAAGTCCTGTAAACACCTCGATCACCATATTCTGTTTCCAATTTGCATCTTCGTCTCTATTGAGATACAATTAATCCTTGTATAACAATTATGACTGGCTTATAATGAGAAGTGTGGTTAGAATATGTTTTGAGTAAATAAACATTGCCAATATTTATACAAGAAAGTCCATATTAAGCTTATATTATTATAATAAGCTATTAAAATATCATAGAATATGTTTAGCCAATTTATTTCCTTCTATACGAGTATTCACATAAATATTTAGATTTATTTTTTAAAACATTGTATTTTAAATAAATCTTATCTGTAAACAATGTTATAAAGTGTTGAGAAAATATATTTTTTTAAATGGTTATTCGTAAACAACTGGTTTTTACGCTTCGAGAAAATGTCAGAGTTTAATATTTAATCTACATTATTAAATGAGCCTACACGCCACAATATCTTCTTCAGAAAACCGCAATGTGTATTTTATTCACGATGTGTATTTTATACTACTGGAAACACAAAGCAAAATTTTAAAACAAGGCTAATTGATTTCTGTATTTAGATGAAATTAGATATTGTACGATACGCACGTAACACTAATGGTTCTAAGATAAATTCATATATCTCGCCTGTATTCTTGAGGCGCAACTCTGTTTACTTATAATTATTTCGTCAAAATAAGCTGAATCAAACATGCCTTATTTACAAATATACATAATTTGATACTCATTATTTCATTGTTACAGCGTGTTGTGGTGTGTTTAAATTGGTAATTAATATACTCATATCAAACCATTACACCACAATTTTCCGAGGGGCAGAGAGATTGGATCAACGCATTATTTTATACCGACGTACTTTTCTAGATCAACCGCTTTCAAGTTATAATTTTTTGAAGTTGTCAAATGGCCAAAATATTAATTTTATGTTAACTAACTAACCCTCACGCCATTTCCCCGGAGGGGTAGGCATAGAGGATGGATCACCACAATGCTCTGTCCTGGCATACCTCTCGGGCTTCCTCTACATTCATACATCGTACCATGCACGCACGTCGATTATTCTGACTTTGAATGTGGCCGCCTTTTAGTAATTGATTAATTTGGTCATACCATGTTTTCCTCGGTCGTCCTCGGCTTATTTTTCCACTCATGCTGCTAATGTACAACTTTTTAGCCATTCTTCTCTCATCCATTCGTTCCATATGTCCAAACCATCTCAGGGATCCTTTTTTAATTTTATCCATGATGCAGTCATCCACCTTACATTTCTCTCTTATTTCATCGTTCGGTACTCTATCATACAACGTTTTCCCGCACATTCTTCTTAGTGATCTCATTTCTACGGCGTTTATCCTGCTTTCATCCTGCTTTTGCCAACTCTAAGCTTTACTTCCAAACATGAGGGTTGGCACTAGAACTAATTTTATGTTAATAATACCATTGTTCCTTTGGTCGTATTCCACTTAAAAATCTTTTCTAATTTTTAAAGTCATTCATGATTATACAATATTTAATATTTTCTTCTTTCCTGAATTTCCATATTTACATTCTTATACGACATGTAAGGGTTGGATGAGTCTTAGCACTCTACAATAGCTTACAGTATTATACAGATTCTTTACAGTTCGATATACCCTGGACGAAACAATCTACCACTCCTTCCAACGAAAGCAATTTCAACAATTCTACCTTTCCTCATATTTCTTTATTCTTATTTTTTATGGCAGTATTTAACTAACTAACTAACTAACCATCACGCCGTCTCCCCGAAAGGGTAGGCAGAAAGAATGGACTGTCGCACTTAACCGATGCGGCACTCCATCCATCTCTTTTCGCCCCGCGGGAGACGCGGTGTGATGGGTTGCGAACCTCATCGCCACCAATAGGCATCTGCCGCGCACACTTCGAAAAACAGTCCCTTAAAAAACGTTAAATAGGGGTTTCACTGTACGAGGAAGATATCCTTTTCACATAGTGTTCTCATTTTATCGCTTTGCACTTCTTTACTACGTGATATTTTCAAGAGAAATACACTTGCAATAATGTATTTAAGCGCCCGAAACGGATTCTTTCTCATGTGACATTTCGCTCTATACCGCGTGATGAATTATTAGAAATCGTAAGTACATTTTGATGAAAAACATTATGAAATACGCGATATTTCGATTTAACGGTAGAATTTACTATGAAAAAAACTATGGTGAATTGTATGTATGAGGTATGCATGCGAAATGATCTGATGATGAATGTTAATAAGTCCAAGGTAATGATTTTTGAAAAGGAAGAAACCACGACAGTCTGCAACATTAGCGTGAATGGTGAAAATTTGGAGCAAGTAGTTGAGTTCGTGTATTTAGGTAGTATGTTTACAAGAGATGGGCGAGTGCAGAGGGATATTGAAAGAAGGGTTGCGGCAGGCAACAAAGTGAATGGTGCACTTAAAGTTGTCATCGCAAACAAAAACCTATCAAAAAAAGCTAGAATGGCAGTGCACAATGGTGTTCTTCTACCGACCCTTATGTACGGAAGCGAAGTAGAATAAATGCAGTTGAAATGAAATCTCTTAGAAGAATGTGTGGATACTCTGTGTATGATAGAGTGCCGAATGAAAATATAAGAAGTGAATGCGGTGCGAATGATGGTGTCATGAAAAAATAATGAAAGGATCATTAAGATGGTTTGGACATATTGAAAGAATGAATGAAGAAAGAATGGTAAAAAAATTATATATTAATGATGTAAATGGAACCATAAATAGAGGAAGACCGAGGAAAACGTGGCACGATCAAATAAATCAAATATTGAATGTCGGCCATGTGAGGAGTCAGAGAAATCGACGCGCGTGCATGACACGATGTATGAATGTTGAGGAAGCGAGAGAAATATGTCAGGAAAGAAAAGTGTGGCAGTCCATTCTATCTGCCTACCCCTTCGGGGAGACGGCGTGATGGTTAGTTAGTTAGTTAGTTATTTACTATGAAAAGTAAATTTTTGGACTTATTACGAAATATTGTTGTTCGAATTAACGTACGTTTTGTTAAAAGATTTCTAAAGTTTAAAGCAGTTTTAAAATGCCCATTGCTTAACATACTGAAATAGGGTAATTCTCTTCAAGAGTTGAAGAGTGTTACCCTTTTTCTACTATGTTTATAAGTGCATAAACAGATATGCTTATTCATGGTTCTTATAAGGTATATATTATGTACCAATAATATATCCATTTCAATAGTAACAATTTTCCAAAGTAGCTTTCCAAAGAAATCCAAATATTTTCTCCTAAAACTGAATAGAAAACAATTTTTTTTTAATTGCATTAAAGGCAAAAAAACAAAATATTTTATTTTTTAATATTCGTGTTAATATTTCACGTTTTTCAAATTGTAAAAAAATAACTTTTGTTTTAATAAAGGTAAGTTAAATTTTAATGGAACTATAATGCTTCTATTCGTTTTTAAACGATAATAAAAAATATAAGGTAATAAAGGTATAAAAAAAGGTTCCTAAGAACGATATACGACAGAATCTCAAATGCTGATATAAGAAAGGAATATAGAGCGGAACAAAAATCGCTGCGTTGGTTCGGACATATGGAACGCATGGATGGAGAAATAATGGTTAAGAAAGTATACGTTAATGATGTAAATGGGGTACGAAGTCGAGGCAGACCGAGGAAAAAATGGGATGACCAAATTAATCCAATTTTAAAGGTTGGTCATGTTAGAAGTCGGAGGAATCGACGTGCGTGTATGACTCGTTGTATGAATGTGGAGGAAGCTAGAGAGGTTTGCCAGGATAGAGTAGTGTGGCGGTCCATTCTCTCTGCCTACCCCTGTGGGGAAACGGCATGATGGTTTGTTTGTTTGTTTGTTTATAAAAATATATATTCTTGTAACCAAAAACCAGTGTATTTGAACCACGATTTTCCTTAAAAGTAAGCTCTTTAGTAAAATGGTATATATCATGAATAATTCCTTAAAAGGTATTCTAAAGATCCTTGAGTTAATAATATGCTACTTTATTCCTATCGACTCGGGATTCTATAAAAACCAAAAATATTAATCTCATTCCAAGACAGGGGTGGCTCCTAAAATAATAAAAATATTGAACAATCAAATTTAGCATATACTGAAAATCACTTACAAATATTCAACACTGGTATTTTATTTACACAGATAATTTAGCATTTCAAAATATATAACATTATGAATCTGGCAAACAGAAAAAAAAAATATCAATATTTTTACAAGAAACACCATTATTGAAATACTTATAATTTTCTCATGAAGTCATTATGTTAACCACATTTGGGGAATTTAAGTATTATTATTATTATTATTATTATGATTATTATTATTATTATGGTGTTCTTCTACCGACCCTTATGTATGGAAGCGAAGCATGGAACTGGCAAAAGAAGGATGAAAGTAGAATAAATGCAGTAGAAATGAGATCTCTTAGACGAATGTATGGATACTCTGTGTATGATAGAGCGTCGAATGAAAATATAAGAACTGAATATACTCTGTGTATGATAGAGTGTCGAATGAAAATATAAGAACTGAATGCGATGCGAATGATGGTGTCATGAACAAAATAATGAAAGGATCATTAAGATGGTTTGGACATATGGAAAGAATGAATGAAGAAAGAATAGTAAAAAAATTATATGTTAATGATGTAAATGGAACCAGAAGTAGAGGAAGACCGAGGAAAACCTGGCACGATCAAATAAATCAAATATTGAGTGTCGGCCATGTGAGGAGTCAGAGAAATCGACGCGCGTGCATGACACGATGTATGAATGTTGAGGAAGCGAGAGAAATATGTCAGGAAAGGAAAGTGTGGCAATCCATTCTTTCTGCCTACCCCTTCGGGGAGACGGCGTGATGATTAGTTAGTTAGTTTTTTTTTTTTTTTTTGTTGAATCGCTCTTTACATCATGACAGCATGAGCCAAATCGGGTATTATTAAAGCTATCATAGTGATTCTCGTGACATGTGATAGGTAGCTAATGGGAGACGGTGATGGCCCCATTACAAGCGCCTTCCCCTGCCCCAGATGCCCCAGAATATGTGGTTCCAGGATCGGGTTCTTTAGTCACATGCAGACCCACAACCGTGAAGGACAGTCTTCCTCGGACACGAGAGACAGCGGATGAGGTAGCTAATCTATCGCAATTATATTGTCACGTGAATTCTACACCAGACCAAAGACAGTGGCAAAATCACACTGCCCTCGCCGGAAATCGAACCCGGAACCTTAAGGGTGGCAGTCAATGCATTTACCACTCGGCCACGAAGGTCGTCGGAATTATATGTGTGTGTGTGTGTGTGTGTGTGTGTGTGTGTGTGTGTGTGTGTGTGAGTGAAAATGCTAGAGTGTGTAAATATGATAGAGTGACAAATGCAAGTATAAGAAGTGAATGTGGTGCGAATGAAAGTGTTATGAACAAAATAAGGAAAGGGTCATTAAGATGGTTTGGACACATGGAAAGAATGAGTGAAGACAGAATGGTAAAGAAGGTATATGTAAACGGCGTGAACGGAGCTAGAAAAAGAGGAAGACCGAGGAAAACGTGGCACGATCAAATCAATCAAATATTGAATGTCAGTCACGTGAGGAGTCGGAGAAATCGACGTACGTGCATGACAAGATGTATGAATGTAGAGGAATCGAGAGAAGTATGTCAGGACAGAATAGTGTGGCGTTCCATTCTTTCTGCCTACCGCTCCGGGGAGACGGCGTGATGGTAAGTAAGTAAGTTAGTTAGTTAGTTATTTAGTGTGTGTGTGTGTGTGTGTGTGTGTGTGTGTGTGTGTGTGTTTGTGTGTGTGTGTGAATATATTGTCTTGTGAAAACCGCCCCTGTTCTCGGCAATCATAACAAGTCTCCTGAGGTCGGAGTAATGGGAATTGTTATTCAATAGCTTCCGTGAACACTTGAGGTACCCAGTACTTACATATTATATCTGTTCTACAGTTTTTTTTATTTTATTTTAATAAACTAAACTGTAAGATATCATATAACAAAAAAAAAACAATAAATAAAATCAATCAACATTAGCGTGAATGGTGAAAATTTTGAGCTAGTAGATGAGTTCGTGTATTTAGGTAGTATGTTTACAAGAGATGGGCGAGTGAAGAGGGATATTAAAAGAAGGGTTGGAGTAGGCAACAAAGTGAATAGCACACAAAAAGTTATCATCGCAAACAAAAACCTATCCAAAAAAGCTAGAATGGCGGATCACAATGGTGTTCTTCTACTGACCCTTATGTATGGAAACGAAGCATGGAACTGGCAAAAGAAGGATGAAAGTAGAATAAATGCAGTAGAAATCAGATCTCTTAGACGAATGTGTGCATACTCTGTGTATGATAGTGTAGAATGAAAATATAATAGCTGGATGCGATGCGAATGATGGTGTTCTGAGCAAAATAATGAACCGACCATTAAGATGGTTTGGACATATGGAAAAAATAAATGAAGAAAGAATGATAAAAAAATTATATTTTAAATGAAACCAGAAATAGAGGAAGACCGAGGAAACTATGGCACGATCAAATAAATCAAATATTAAATGTCGGCCACGTGAGAAGTCTATCATGTCATGTCATATTCTAAGGCATCAAATTTTGTAATGCCTTAGAAAGGTTTTTTAAGAGATCTCATTTCTACTGCATTTATTCTACTTTCATCCTTTTTTTGCCAATTCCATGCTTCGCTTCCATACATAAGGGTCGGTAGAAGAACACCATTGTGCACTGCCATTATAGATTTTTTTGTAATATCTTTTGAGTAAATAAACTGATTTGGTTAGATCTATTAAAAAAAAAAAAATATATATATATATATATATATATATATATACATATATATATATATATATATATATATATATATATATATATATATATATATATATATACATATATATATATATAAAGAGCAGCATATATGCATATATATACATATATATGTTACATTAGCTACATATATTACAGCATACATAGTTACAGTATATATACATATATACCATATATATATATATATGTATTACATATATATACATATATATATATATAGTTGTTATTATATATATATATATATATATATATATATATATATATATATATATATATATATATATATATATATATATATATTTGCATCATTCGATAAGTTTCATGTCCGCATGATGCTTGCGATATGACAACGTATTATACAATTTCACGCAACTCCAATGGTGTAGATGTTGCAGTATGCGAAGCATATGTTGGTTTAAAAATTTACAAGAAATTCGTTTTAGGACATTCAAGGCAAAAGGGTAGTTGAAAAAACGTTGAGTGGCGTGTAAGCATGTAGCAATTTCGCCTACTTACGCCGGGACGGTCGCCGGATATGGATGAGCGACGAATTTCCAACCAAATTCCGAAAGAACTCGCAAGCCCACAAGTCGGAAGTTTCGCAAACTCCCCGAAGAAATCAAGAGGAGCAAATAATGCTTATAACAAAGGATACTATGGTAAGAGAAAGCATTAAGTTGGCCCAGGCTAAACATTAATGTTCACATAAGCACGAAGTATATACCTACCTACCCTAATAGTGATATTCCTGCCTATTAGGTACCTAACCCGGTGGTAATATGAGAAGTGTTAAAACCTTGCCGAGCCCCAAAGACTAAAAGCAAGTAATCTCATCACGAAAATATTAATCAATAATAATATTGTGCCAAGGAGAGATGCGCGTTACCTCCAAACATGTTAACATTTTCAATTGCTAACTAACTAACCATCATGCCGTCTCCCCGAACGGGTAGGCAGAAAGAATGGATTATCACACTTTAACCGATTCGGCACTCCGGGAGACGCGGTGTGATGGGTTGCGAACCTCATCGCCACCAATAGGCATCTCCATATCATCAAATAATATAAAACACAATGATACAAAAAAAAATTAACACAAATGTTATTTTTAGATTTATTGTCTATTTAATTTATGTTCTACGTATCCACCGTTTTTTTTTAAATTAGCTGTAATTAGGTACTTAAAACAAAAGAAACAACAGCAAGAACTTTAAAATAATATTGAAGAAATTATTCAAATTGACATTGGAACAAATGAAAATTTTATTTTTACACCTGTCAAAATTCTTTATATAAATGAAAAAAAGTTAATTTTCTATTTACTAAATAAATAAACTCTATCGAATTCGGAATCCGTCAAGAAATACAATGAACTTTTACTACTGTGCAATGCTGTATTCTTCCTTTATATATCAAAAACAAAAATAACGTTGATTTTTATGTTATGGTTAGAAAAACCATTAAAAACAAAATTTTACATAAATTTCAATGTAAGTAAACTATATTTCAATTCTTTATACTATATATTCGTCTTTACTTGCGGTTGTGGTTCGCAACCCATCACACCGCGTCTCTCGCGGGGGGGGGAAAAGAGAAGGATGGAGTGCCACATCAGTTAAAGTATGGCAGTCCATTCTTTCTCCCTACCCTTTCGGGGAGACGGCGTGATGGTTATTTAGTTATCCCCGATAGATATCTCCGACAGCGAGAGCACAGATTGTTTTACCTACCGGCCGCCAGAACCAATCTGCCTCTGGTGACACCGGTGGGAAGAGCAATTAGTCTGCTGAACGCGGTCTCCTCGGAGATCGACGTCTTTCATGTTAGTGAAAGTACGTTCAGGGGGCAAATAATATTGACTTTAGAAAGTATCTTGTCTTCCTAATGTCGAACCATCTCTAATGCGTTCCTGGTACTTTGTTGTATTTTTATGATATTTTACCTGTACTTAATAGATGCCTTAAACATTTTCCTGTTTGTAATGTCTATTGAGTTAATAAACTGATTTGATTTGAAAATGCCTACCACTCAAGTCATTACCAAATACATATTTATTCAAAACATTTTCTGTAGTGTCTAGTATATTTTCATAGAAGAAGTTATTAAATCCAATATTTAGGATTTTGACCACGTCGTCTTTGTTTTTTTTATCGCATTTCTATCATAAAAACACATTTGTGACTAGTCTCACTTTAGGGATACTAATATTTTATGTTTATTTTATTGAATACCTATGTTAGCAATTAATTTTTATTTTTATTTTCTATACATGTGATGTGAATTGAGTAATTGAATAAATAAAATAATTAATAAAAATAAAAGTAAATATAGTTAGTTTACTTTGTGTATTGGATGAATAACAATTAAAAACATTGAATTTTTCCAACAATTTAAATATTTAGAAACATTGAATATTATGCTAACTAAAATCGTTGCCGTTATTGTTTTCTAAGTATTTCAAGAACCAATTAATAATATTAAAAGGATTCAAGGAATAACTCAAGGAATCAGAATAACACGCTTAAAATTATGTTGAATGGTGTAAAACAATGTTCTTCTCTTTCCACATTTCCAATTAATTATTACTGACACCGTGCTGTCTATTCCATTCTAAGTATTAATCATCTTTTTAATACATGAGCTGCGATATTTATTATTTTTTTAACATATTTTTTATTATTATTTTATTTTTAATATATATCCACTCGGTTACAAGTAGTTCTACTGACTTTGTTCTTCTGAAACTCTTCTCGCTTCTTGATATTTTACTATAACTTTTTGACTATTGAATTATTTTATAATACAAATTATTACTATTATCTTCTTTATTCGCCATGACTTTGTGTTGCGGATTCATTGACAATGTTTATTTTTTTAACTTTAATCACATATCCAACTTTATTTAAAAAAAATAAAAACAAACATATTTCGGACACAGAAGTCCTTCATCGGTGATATAAATATTTTTTATATTTTTTAAATTTTCATGAATGCTGTCAGTTTTGTCAGATATTAAAAATGATTTTTTTTCGAAACGCTTTTGTTATAACAAATATTTTGAATAAATCTAAAGTAATATCTTTAAGTTCTTATTGGTTTACAGGTTATAATCTTACAACAAAGAAAATGTATAAATTATTGTACTTGAAATTAAATTTATTTGATAAGTTATAATTATATATTATATGTGAAAGGATCATTAATCAATCAATCAAATCAAATCAGTTTATTTCATCAACAGACATTACAAAATTTATTTTTAAGGCATCTATTGAGAACAGGTAAAATAATATATTATATATAGTATACTACCAGAAACGCATAAGAGATGGTTCAACATTAGGAAGACAGGATACTCTCGTCGAATGAAAATATAAAAAGTGAATGCGGTGCGAATGATGGTGTCATGAACAAAATAATGAAAGGATGTTGAGGAATCGAGAGAAATATGTCAGGAAAGAAAAGTGTGGCAGTTCATTCTTTCCCCCGAAGGGGTAGGCACCCCTTCGGGGAGACGGCTTGATGGTTAGTTAGTTAGTTAGTTTTTTACTTTTGTCTATGCTTTATTCGAATCATGATTCATCAGAGTCCAGGCTAGATTAAGATCAGAAAAAACGGTTAGATTAATTGTAGTTTTATTTAACACAAAAAATTAAGAAAGAATTCAACAAATTTCTTTATTTTCTTATATAATATCAAAGTACATTACGTACGAGTATACCGGGAATTTGAGAGCGTATTTTTAATTATATTCCTATTTTTTAAATTGCACGATAATCAAATGCTTGTGGTGACCAAAGTATACTTATCAGAAAGGACAAACAAGGATATCGTAAAAAAGGACGTTACTATGACCAGAAATAAGTCCAAAATAATATAATAGCATGTGAGGTGTTATAACCCAATAAAAAATATTTATCCCTTATAACTCATTTGGACTAACTAACTAACTAACTAACCATCACGCCGTCTCCCCGAAGGTGTAGGTAGAAAGAATGGACTGTCAGACTTTTCTTTCCTGACATATTTCTCAAGCTTCCTCAACATTCATACATCGTATCATGCATGCGCGTCGATTTCTCTGACTCCTCACATGGCCGACATTCAATGTTTGATTTATTTGATCGTGCCACGTTTTCCTCGGTCTTCCTCTATTTCTGGTTACGTTACAACGTTAACATATAATTTTTTTATCATTCTTTAGTCATTCATTCTTTCTATATGTCCAAACCATATTAATGATCCTCTCATTATTTTGTTCATAGCACCATCATTCGCACCGCATTCACTTCTTATATTTTCATTCGACACTCTATTATGCACAGAGTATCCGCACATTCGTCTAAGAGATCTCATTTCTACTGCATTTATTCTACTTTCATTCTTCTTTTGCCAGTTCCATGCTTCGCTTCCATACATAAGGGTCGGTAGAATAACACCATTGTGCAGTGCCATTCTAGCTTTTTTGGATATTTTCCAATATTAATAAAAAATAAGAAAATATATAAATAAAACATGCAGGACACGGTCCATAGGAATGCCCATCTCTACGAATAAATAACCAGCGTACAGTTGATAGAAAAAGAGAATTCAGTTTAAAAAGTTTAATCTGGCGCCGGGCGATACATAAATCCGCGGATTTATCGGTAAGGAAGCTGGGGACTGTTATAACATTTAGTAGAGACAGTATCTCGCGCCTCGAGTTGGCGCTTGTTTTATCTCGGAACTTGTTCTCTCAGTAATTGTCTTCCCTAAATGGACCCAACTTCCCCTAAGTGCTGCTGTGCATAATTAACGATTGCTGCCATCAATCTTTAGCTGAACTGCAGACACAGTCGAACCTCGCCGGCTCTTAGCTAAAAGATAAGAAGGCTCCGGGGAGCTGGAGGCCTTAAGAGTCGCAATACATATCCATCTACTTGCATATTGGATAGCGGGCACTTTCGCTTGGAACACTCTTTTCTCCTTAATTTAACCGAAATTGCCCGAAGCAACTAGAGATATCATACCTTATCCGCCCAATTCCCACGAGGCTGACCGATAGATAGCTTCTTAAAATAGTTTTCTATAAGAAAAACTTTCCGTTTACTTCTAGAAAATTATTGAAATACAATTGTACATTTCTATTAGGTCGTTCCTAAATGTTTTTCTTCTCTTGTATTTATATATTTTTTAAATAAACATACTTCAATTGTAAATATTCTATAATATAGTTATAAAATTTCCCGGCGACATTATCGTAAGGTTTCTAACTCGCAGGATATGTCCTGGCCCCGATACCCGACGCAGGCGGAGGTAATGGGGAGCTTCTTATCGATACGCGGCAGATAATTCGCTAATACACGACACCGTAATAGAATGACAATCTCCTGCGTGATACGGAGTTGTTATTTCGCATTACGACAGTTTGTCGTGTTCTACTCTGGAGCGACAGGCCTACTTAACCCGTCCGGGAGCCCGACAGCTACGGCAGGTACCCTGGCCGATGCACGCATTGCGAGAGCCCTCTGAGCCGTGTGTTCATATTGTCTGTCTATGATTGGGAGCGGATCAATAGCGTGATTAATTGGTACTCCCGTGGGCAACTACAGCGGTCGAGATCATGCTCACTCGTGTAGCATTCCGCGCTAAATAAATAACAGGGACCATTACCGCGCCACGTGACCGGGCAGTGTTAATAATTAGCATTGCCACAGTTTTTATTATGGTATACACCCTTAAAAATGTACATTTTTAAATAATAATCGACAACTCCGTGCGAAGTTTCTGTTTGGCACTCAACCAAAAGTCACAGTCGGCCAGTTAGAACGAAAGAAAACTTCTTCTCGGAGTCCGAGTCCGCGAATCCACAGCTAGTCTTAATTACATACATTATTCGCTAGAAAGTTATTCAGGACTGCTTTAATTATTCAAATCGACTAGACTTGGAGTGCGCGCCTCACGCAATAGAATAGAAAGTGCGGAAAGTTCATTTCATTTCCGAGTATTATAATATTCCTCGCAAAATGATTTTCTTCGTCTGAATTCACATCCGCGGGAGATAAGTAAGTGCCCCCTTATCGCCGACTCTCTGCCAAATCGCTATGCATTTTACGTTCCGTAATGAGCTTATTGCTAACTAGACTATTCTAGACAAACTAAGTTAGGAACATTTCACAATTGTCTTGTAAATGATACGCTCGTCTGATTCCCATCGCTTAGTTAAGGCGTATGAAACAACTGTAGTATTCCGGTGAGATTAGTGCAATAAACAAAGGGAGCAAGGACACAGAAACTCTAGAGATTCATTCTCTCGCCAACTTGTGTTCAAATAATTTATTCGTTTATTACTTCAAACAGAGAGAATATAGCAACATGATAATGGGATGAAAATAATGTATTATTAAAAGTTATGTTTTAATAGAATTACGTATGTTTGATTAAGTCCATGATTTAATTTGACACTGCGGTGACACTGCGTGAATGAGCTTTCTTGAGAATTTATTAATCTAACTTATAATGAATCGTATACTCGTTTCCGAGAAATGATTTTCTGCAAGTTTTTATAAAGATTTGCAAAGCAAACTCAATTATACGATCTCCGAGCTGCTCGGGACTCATCCTTTCCTTCTCTACACCATTACAGTAATTAGAGACTTCATGTCCCGTTAGATGTTAATGTTAAGGGCACTTTGTAGAAACCAAGAAGTAGAAGGCGCCCGGATTCTACTCAATTTGTCAAGAGGAGAAAGACACAGAAACACACTCTTGCTAATGATATTAGGGTTCGAATCAAAGACTTTGAACATATTATTTTGTATCTCCGAGATCGAATACTAGAGGCGTGGAAGGCTCCTGCGTCAGACTCTTGCGAGCACTCGAGAAACACACTGTCAGTTATTGTTTCTTTGTATTCGATGTATTCGAATTTGTAATATATTCGTTTTATATACGCAGAACTAAATTATTTAACTTCTCTACATACAATTTCCAAACCTAACAGTCAATTTAACTAACTAACTAACCATCACGCCGTCTCCCCGAAGGGGTAGGCAGAAAGAATGGACTGCCACACTTTTCTTTCCTGGCATATTTCTCTCGCTTCCTCAACATTCATACATCGTGTCATGCACGCGCGTCGATTTCTCTGACTCCTCACATGGCCGACATTCAATATTTGATTTATTTGATCGTGCCACGTTTTCCTCGGTCTTCCTCTATTTCTGATTCCATTTACATCATTAACATAAAAAAATTTACCATTCTTTCTTCATTCATTCTTTCCATTTTTCCAAACCATCTTAATGATCCTTTCATTATTTTGTTCATGACACCATCATTTGCACCGCATTCACTGCTTATATTTTCATTCGACACTCTATCATACACAGAGTATCCACACATTCGTCTAAGAGATCTCATTTCTACTGCATTTATTATACTTTCATCCTTATTTTGCCAGTTCCATGCTTCACTTCCATACATAAGGGTCGGTAGAAGAATACCATTGTGCACTGCCATTCTAGCTTTTTTGGACGGTCAATTTTGAAATGGTAAATTGTTTTTCATAGTTTTTAAATTGATATTTGAGCCTGGAAAGTTAAATGCTGTCTTTTAGCATTCCATTGTCCATATTTCAGGTGAATACGAACGATCTACCCTGGTATGCAGGCGTACTCTGCTGGGAATCCCACGGACAAAATTTGTCCAGTTGAAAACACACGTAATACCTTTTTGTGGAATCGTACTACAAACAAAGACTCGAAACAAATCTCCGCTTTGTGAAATCTCTTTGGCTAAAAACCATTTTTCTACCCTAATCCACACGGCCATCGCTCGGCCGCCGGTTTACAGTACTCAATACACGTAAACTTTATCGCGCGAGCGAAAGTACACTCGAAGCGACATTAATTTCGTCTCATGGTCAGAACACAACATAAATATGGACCCAAACACTTGGAACATGCCGAAAACAGTCTTGTGGAATATGATACCACTCGCGAGAGAAGAAGCATTACTTAAATAAAGGTAACTTGAAAATATTGGTCACTCTTTTTATACGATCCTGGTGACGTTCTTATAATGATTCTGCGCTCGCCGCTAGCTACCCGTCGCTTTTCCCGCTCGACGTAATCTCGTTGACGAACCAAAGCGGTTTAAACCAGTGATATTAATTGAATTGATATGGCACCCCGTACTGTCCGGAGAGTCGCTATACAAAAGACTTCTGTTCTTTTAAAATCAATTTCACTCAAAAATGAACCACGAATTTTTTTTATCGAAAATACGAATTTGGATACAAATTTTTGTGTGTAGTAGACAGTAGAGTCTCGATTATCCGACCTAAATCGCCCGCGGCATGGTCGGATAAGCGAAAAGGTCGGATAACACGGAAAATGATAAAAACGATATTGAAAATGTATTAATTTTATTTGCACATAACGAAAACTTTTCAAATATGTACATTGTACATGTAACATAACTGAATGTAACGAACTAAAACATCAAAATGCACTTACGGCAAAGTAATAAAACATGTTTTACAGTAGGTACGTACTCACATACAATGCAGTGAACTACGAAACTAAACTTAAGCTTGGGTAAAAAAAACGTCCGTGATTGTCTTTTTAGCGAAAGAGCTACGTAAGCACTGAGGACTGTCGCCTGGCGCGCGAATATAATGCGTGCAGTCGGGTAAAGGAAATGGGCATTACCCCGGTAGGTCGGATAACCGAGACTCTACTGTAATAAATATATCTTCTTCTTCTTCTTCGATGGCCCTTCAGCCCATATCTAGCCTTAGCCTCCAGTATTTTTCGCCTCCAACTCCTCCTGTCCTTCGCTTGGACCCTCCAATCTGACACTCGTAACAATTTCGCCCCATCTCTCCCAACTTCATCCTCCAATCGCAGCCTCGGTCGTCCAATTGGTCTTCTACCACCTGGGTGCCACTCCAGCAATCTTTTTGGGGTTCGCGGTGACCGGCCCATCTCAGTCTATTCAGTCTGACCTGTACATAAATATATAAAGATCAAATTTAATGCATTATTATAAGAACATACAAAAACCGTCTTACAAGAAACTTATAGCACCGGGTGATGATCTAGAGCAGTGGTCCCCAACCCCCGGACCGCGGCCCGGTACCGGGCCGTGGACCAAATAGGCCGCGCAAGGGCCTGCTTAAAAATAAAAATTACTTTTGAAAAATTGAACATACCCAATAAAACTTCATTATAGCTTAAAATAAATGTAATGTTGAAAACCTCTTCACGCTAAGTTACCACCGACCTTCCGACAATACCTTCGAAGTAAAACAACACCACACTATTATATGCATGCCGCATACGGAATCGTCCTTGATTCCGAAGGTGGTCTTACTGTAACTTAAATAAGGCAAATACTATATATTTTATATACTTTATATATACATAAGATGTCAAAAGTCGTCCTCTGTCGATCGAAGATCAAGTCGAGACGTCTGTCGATCGAGATTTGAGATCTTATCGATACTTAAAAAAGTGAAAATCGTAATATATACTTAACTGTTGGAAACTTCCTAATAGGTACGAGTTGTACGGGACGTGGCTCTTCCATTTCAATAAGTATCTAAATTATATTGTACCGGGAGTCTGGCAGAGCCAAATCAAAAACTAAATTTATTGTTTTATATTTAATTTCTTAAATATTAGAAATTGTTAACTTTACTGACTTTTATTATGCCAAAAAGTTTAAGCTATCATTATCGTTATGTTCTAATGTAAATTGAAAGAAATCTAATGTAAACTTCAGATGAAGGTTGTTAATGAATGTAAGAAAAATCTTTAATTGCTACCTGTATATATACAAATATTTTGTTATTAAATTTAAAAAGAAAACTACATTCAATGTGAACTGTCAGAAATAAACATTGTGTAATTTTTAATTGTATCTCAATAGAGACGAAGACGTAAACTGGAAACTGAACATGGATGATCAAGGTGCTTACAGGACTTATGACCTGTCATTGGTTGGGTTAAGCGCACGCTTTATGTAATTACAACATTCCCCATTCCACCTTTGTTATTTGTGATCATGCATGACAATTTTTTGGAAGATGTATATATACTTCAAAATCCATATTTATCTTCACGTGTCAGTTTCAGTCAGCCATCTATGTATATTTGGTTGCACTTGTGAATTTTTTCAAGAATTAACCTATACAACCGACCCACTAACGCCATCTATGGAGAATGATTTTCGGCATTTAGCAAACTACCTTATTAACACAATGTGAAGGCTGTCGCCCAACATATTGTTAGAAGCCGCTAGGAGTATTATGCCAAAGTATATTGTGTAATTATTTATTTTTGTTTTACTTTTACACGATATACATTAATTTGATAAAAAAAAAGTTTATGGACTGTAGTTGTAATTTATGGACTGTACTAGGCATGGCCTGTATCGTGACAACTACATAAAATAGCGGTTTGTTACTATTTGTTGGTAATCTTATGCTAACATTGGTAATTGACTTATTGCAACATGATGATATAATTAAAATTGAATGCTAGGAAAGTTGTGATAATAAATTTACATACTAGGATAGATAGGATATCTCTTCTAAATCTAATAGAAAAAACATTTTCTACGTGTATGGTTGACCATAGTCATAGAAAAATTTAGACGTAAGAGAACGTTTAAATTTCTTTATGCCAATAATAGATTTGAGTTTCTCAGGAAGACGATTGAATATATAGGGCGCGCGGAATGGAAATTGTTTTTAGGCTAGAGCTGAGCGACAGCGTCGAACTGTAAAATTATGATGAGAGGAATATCTTGTGGAACGGTTATGTTGTGATCTCGAATTCGAAATTTTAAATTTGGAGAAAATAGCTGATATTTTTATGTGAAGTTGTCAAATACTAATTATGTCGAATAACTGAGTTATATATTCATTAGATTTTATACATTTTGGTCATTAATTTTGGGATCACAAATCATTAGCGGACTTAACTTTAATTGATTTATACATAAATCAAAGTAAATATAAAATTAAGAGAATTAACTAACGAACTAACCATCACGCCATTTCCCCGGAGGGGTAGGTAGAGAAGATGGATCGCCACAACGCTCTGTCCTGGCATACCTCTCGGGATTCCTCTACATTTATACATCGTACCATGCACGCACGTCGATTATTCCGACTTCGAATGTGACCGCCTTTTAGTAATTGATTAATTTGGTCATGCCATGTTTTCCTCGGCCGTCCTCGGCTTATTTTTCCACTCACGCTGCTTGTATACAACGTTTTAACCATTTTACTCTCATCCATTCGTTCCATATGTCCAAACCATCTCAGGGATCCTTTTTTAATTTTACTCATGATGCAGTCGTATGCCTTATATTTATTTCTTATTTCATCGTTCGGTATTCTATCATACAACGTTTTCCCGCACATTCTTCTTAGTGATCTCATTTCTAAGGCGTTTATCTTGATTTCATCCTTCTTTTGCCAGCTCCAAGCTTCACTTCCATACATGAGGGTTGGCACTAGAACTCCATTGTGTACTGCTATCTTTGATTCTGTGGATATATTTCTATATGCAGTAATGACTTTGAGTGCGCCATTTATTTTATACAACCCTTCTTTCGATGTCTTTCTCCATTTTTCCGTCTCTTGTAAACATGCTTCCCAGACACGTAAATTCGGTAACTTGCTCCAATTTCTCGCCCATCGCACTTATATTACAAATCGTCATACATTCTTCTTTCTCGAAAACCATCACTTTAGATTTAGACACATTCATCACCAAGTCACTCTTTTTGCATGCCTCATACATCTTTGACACTTCCTTACTTTAATAAATTGATTTATTCATACATCAAAGTAAATATAAATTTAAGAAAATTACATTATTGAATAAAATAATTTGACAATTTTGTCAAATCAGTCTCTGTCATTTTCGGGGAGACAGTAAGCGAGTCACCAACCTAAGCACTCGGGCACAATGGTGACATTCTAACAAATCTTCGTAATAAAGTTTTCCATCGCTGCTAATTATATTTCGGGGCCGTTCGATTCATTATACAATGTCAGCATTGGAGAAGGTAAAACAAAAAAACTTCTCGCAGTAAATCACACGCGGTGAC
Source organism: Lepidostoma basale (assembly GCA_022606425.2). Taxonomy (NCBI): domain Eukaryota; kingdom Metazoa; phylum Arthropoda; class Insecta; order Trichoptera; family Lepidostomatidae; genus Lepidostoma; species Lepidostoma basale. The sequence goes on along the minus strand of JAHDVF020000008.1, from coordinate 322,938 downwards.
CGCGGGCGGGCACAGGTGGCGGGCGTCTCCCGCCCGGGACCAGATAGTCCATTACCCCTAGTACCATTCACTTATACGCTGTGGTCCCCCGCCGCATCTACTGGCCCTGGGTCTTTCTATTCGTAAACAGCGAAAGAAAACAAACCGGCGTGCACTTTACCCAAAATCACGAGTACCTTCGAAAACATTTTTGTTATTAGGCTTATATTTTACATACAGCTGATGTATATCTTCTTCTTCTTATTATTTTTCTCCTCCTTCTTCTTATTCTTATTATTCTTCTTCTTCTTCTTCTTTTTCCTCTTCTTTTTCCTATTCTTCTTCCTCTTATTATGTTTCTTCTTTTTCTTCTTCTTCACTCATTTCACTGTTTTACATTCGCTTAAGATTCAAATTGAAGATAATTGAATGATTTTAATGAAATCTCTTCCACTTTATTATCTTTGTTTCGCCAGGCTAGCCGGCATCCGAAAACTTATGACATTGTTATAAATTTACTCTTTTATATACATAGATCAGGGGAACAGCAAAAACATCGTTTTATTTAATTATTATTTAAATTTAATAAAGAAAAAACGATTTTTGATTGTTCTCAAAATAATATGTTTTTATTTGAAATTTCGTGGTAGAAGTTCATTGTAAATCATGAAAAAAAATTATAAAAAATGTATTTAAAATGTATATTTGATAAAAATCCACTCATGTTTGTGTCCGAAACCGGTCGAAGACACAAACATACTCGTATGTGGGTTTGAACTAAATTTACATTTTAAAAACATGTTTACAAAAAGAAATATTCAGTATTTTTTTGTTCGTTCAAAATCTGATATCACATACTATTAAAAATACTAACTCCTTAATTAGGACAGAATCAGTTGCGCACAATTGAAACACATTGATGTTTTTAAAACGCTCTCTGGAAAATTGCGGAATATGATACCTTTGTTAAAAATAAAACCAGCATTGCGCTGCAGTACTTGAAACCAGAGAATGACTCGGAGCAACGAAAATGATATACAATTTTAATTGCGGAGTTGGATTCAAGCCTCGTGTATTGTAGCAGAGTGCTCTGGATGTGGAAGGGGGCGATATGTGTATAGTCGCAGTTGCTGCGGAGCTAGCTTAGGAGTTAATTATTGCTCCGGAGGCAAAACGACTTAAATCAGCAAAGTTTGGAGGGGAGCTTAGAAGATCAGCATGATCGATAGGTCCTGCGGACAGTATGGGAAATTATGATAGTCTACGCTTCTATGCTAGGGCATTCCCTCGGGACAAGGTGGGCTACTGTGCGGCATTTCCCGCTCATCAGGATATAAGCGTTTAAGTACTTACAAATATAATACCAATAATCCTTTTAGTTGATAACTGTATTTGTTTATAAAAATAACACTTAAAGATATAAAATAATAAACTTATTGAACGCTAAGGCATTAACACTGTGGAATTCCATAGTAATATACTTAGGAAATTGAAAATAACTTTGTTTAATCCACAAAATATTAAAAAACAAGACATGTTTCGGAGGATACCTCCATCTTCAGGTGTAAAAATATAGTAAAAACTAAACAAATAAAGACTAATATAAAAACGCATTTAAAATTCGATACAATAATTCAAATTTCAAAATTAACCTGGGCTATTTCTTATAAGTACTTACATTTGTCTTTCTTTGTTTAGTTTTTATTATATTTTTACACCTGAAGACGGAGGTATCCTCCGAAACACGTAGTGTTTTTTTTAATATTTTGTGGATTAAACAAAGTTATTTTCATATTCGATTGTTTTGGCCGAAACACTATGATACCTTAACATTTTAAACCGTTAATAAATAAACTTTATTTTTTGTATCACAATAATGTGGAGGAAGCAAGAGAAGTATGTCAGGGTAGAACTATATGGCGGTCCATCCTCTCTGCCTACACTTTCGGGGAGACGGCGTGATGGAAAGTAAATGAGTTAGATCAAACAACGAGTTTTAATCATAAAAAAAATTACGTGAAATTTTGGATACAATAAAGTGTATAGTTCAGGGATGGCAAACCTATGGCACGCGTGCCACAGGTGGCACGCGAGACGATTTTGCACGGCACGCGAATGAAGAGAAAAAAATAAAAGTGATAATACAAAAAATCACAATGTTTTAGAAATAGTATAAAAATTTCAGAAAATATTTTATAGCCATGTGCATTTTCTTTGTTCATCAATAATTTCACAAATGACGGAAACGAAGGATAAGACGACATGCATACATAAAAAAATTTGGCATCTAGCATCCAACAACAAAAATCTCACTAATAATGAAGTTTTGAGGGTTCTACATTTTTTATTTAAGTCTATTTTTTATTTATTTCTATTATTTTGGCATTAATAAGTAGTAAATTTTTTTTTTCGATGTATTAATGCTTCGTTTATATTAAAAATCTGAAGTTACACAAACATTTGATGCATTTTTATGTCCATGGCTTGTGGCACGCGACATATTATTATATTAAATAAAAAAAATTGGCACTGAGGCTCAAAAGGTTCGCCATCCCAGGTATAGTGAATTATTTTTATCTACTATGTAGCAAATAAACAAAAGCCTGGGCCGCAACGTATGAGAAGATCAGTTGGAAATATTTCTGCTGTCTAGTAAATGACGACCTTATTTTTTTATTGTATTGACGTAAAATTCCATAACTCCAATTAATGAAAACGTCAGTTTTCTAGAAATTTTATTATATTTTATGGGAATGACATGTTTTACCCTTCTAAGGCATTAACAAATGTCAAATCGAGATGACCTTGGTGGCAAAATCGCAAGAGCTATGACTGCCACACCTAAGATCCGGAGTTCGATTCCCGGCCATAGCAGTGTGATTCTCACGCTGTCTTTGATCTGGTGACGACGTGAAAGTACGTTCAGAAACAAATACTCTTGACTTTGGAGAATATCTTATATTCCTAATCTCGAACCATCTCTCATGCGTTCCTGGTATTATATATTTTTTATGTTTTACCTGTTCTCAATAGATGCCTTAAACTAAAATTGATGTTTGTAATATCTTTTGAGAAAATAAATTGATTTGATTTGATTTGATTTGATTTGAAAATGGCGATAGATTAGCTACCTATAACATGTCATGAGAATCAACATAATAGCTAAAACAAATTGTACCTCGTATAAGTTCAAACGACCTGTATACAAAGAAAACTTGATATTGTTGTCAAAACAATCCATCAACCTCAATTCGACAACGGGTTCAAGAAATTGGACTTGAGACGACATCTTTCCGGAAAATTATTATTGAGTATTTGGATTCATGTCCATTTAAAATTCAGATGACACAAGAGCTTACATTATTAATTAAAGAAGAAAAATAACGATGATCGCAAAAGCAGTGACCGCGGCACATGCTCGACCACCGAAGCTGGAGTGCGACATCTCCGGTAGATAAATTATCTTCAGTATGACAAAAGACAACACACTCCTGGACAAAGGCCTTCTATATTAGCTTCCACGTCTCTTGCAGATTGCATCCAGGTTATGACGACGTGTCGGTTCAAGTCATCCTTCCACCGCAGTTGCGGTCGCCCTGCACTTCTCTTTGTGGTCCATGGTCTCCAAGTCAGCATTCTTTATATCAATTTTTGGTTCGAACTTCTGGCTACACGGTGGATGATGTCAGAAATCTTTGGTTTTTTCCCCCACCATATTGTTTGTGTATTTCAGTTGTTTATACTCGTATGTCGTGAAATAAGGATATATTTTACATACCAATCACTACACAATTATAGTGGTTTTAATAAATGAAAATCTAAAACATCATAATACAAAGATCAGCAACCTCATGTCTATGTCAAGGACGTCTAAGAAGACAAACGAATGTTAATCGTACCTTATCAACATAAAAGTAGTTTCACCGCAGGATGCGATTATCTGCATGGCAGAGCAGACTCAGCGCAAACAAATTAATTGGTTATAAAATAAACTGATGACTTTAGGTCGAGCCAAGTTTCACAGCGGCAAACCGCGCTTTGTGTGAACAGGCTATCATACTATGCAGATTGGATTTTAAGCCCAAACTGCGACTGCTAGAGTAAACTCGGCTGAATTACTCCCTCGTTCATTAAAAGGTAGCAGAACACACGTAAAAATGTTATCAGTCGACCGAATTCAGCCGGAACTATTACAATTTTGACTGACGGGTTCACCCTTTGTCCTTTGTGTAACATGGCTAAAGCCGCAATCCTGCTTGATTAAAGTAATTATTATCTTCCTCTGTTACATTCGGCTCGCTTTGGTGATTTACCACTGCCCGAACATTATTCGAAATATCCATCGGCAAAGAGCCTGCTGCGGTGATTATGGCACGCAAAATATTGTCCTCTGCTAGAAGGAAAACCACCGCCATGTCCATCTGCTAATTAACACGAGCGATGTATTCGTTTCATGGAAATGTGCAGCGCGAATATAAAACAAAGGAGGCAAAGTGCAAATAATGGTTCGGCGAATTTTGCCGTTTCGTAATTAAACGAACGCGAGTCTACAAAAAATAGCCTAGTATACACGCCATTCACAGTTAAACGTATTTTTGAAATCAAATAATATGACGTCGCCACAAAAAGGGGACGCAGTTGTAGTTATTCTAATTGTTATTAAAGGTGAGAGCAATATGTTGAGGTTATAGCGTATACCGTGTAGCAGCGAGCGATAAGCATAATGAAATGACTAACTGACGTAATATCATCACCTGCGAAACGGCGGTGGGTGCAAGAACGTGAACGGGGACGTTATTCGGGGTACTCCCCAAGCGAAGGAGACGTGAATACACAGCGGTGTATAGGAAGGGAGTACACGCCGGGCGGCTATAAAGTAACGCGCCTATTTACATCGACCGGCAGTTACCGGCTCGGTCCTGGCGCGATACGGCGGCAGAACCTCGCTGACTCGGGCCAATATTGAGCCAATATTTGAACACTTTTCTGCCAAATACAATGGCAAATATTTTCCAAACGCGGCATTACCGTTTTGGGAACATTTTGTCCCCTACCTCGCATGCCTGATTGCTAGAAAAGGCCTATTTACATAACGGCATCGGCAGTACCTCGCCGGGAGGTAAACACGGTCGGAACCGGCGACATATTTTTGCGCCCGGCCGACACCTGTTCCCCGATGTTCGGAGGGAATCGCCCAAACGACACGACCGTACATACATCATAGCGCTAGAGCCCTAATACACTCGGCTGCCTGACTGCGGAATTTGAAGAGAATAGGACCTTCCTAAATCTTCGTTACACGGCCCAGTTATCTCTAGCTCCCAAATCAAATCGGAAGAAAAGAAACACGCGGCGACTGTTTCTCTCCGTCCGGCCGCTCTCGCTCGCTTATAAATCACGATACGCGCGAACAAGACGTTAGTACAGCGGCATACAGAGCATGCGAGCACCCTTCCCGATCATATCGGCGGCTACCGGTGTTACACACCCGTGTAGGTACACGTGTCACAAGGAAGGAGATAAAACGGAGCCCAAAATATAAAACATAATAGCGCGCTTTACTTTCACTTACCTCCCCACTCCTTTACTGCCTCCCTTATTAGGTACGGATCTCGTAAACTATTCACTCCTCTCCGTATTACGTGCACACGCCGGGGCGGGGGGCGCGCGGGGGCCAGCGTCGGTTCACGTGCAGCGGCCCGCCTTATTTATTTATTAACCTTGACTTAACGAGATTCATTATTAAAATTACTGTTATTACACGTCGGCTGACTAGCATCCTATTCCTAGCAAAATTCTGGAGGGCCGGAGTGGCCGCCAATTACGTTAAAAAATACCATTTGCCTTAGAAGGGCGAAACATATCATTCCATATAAAATTTAATAAAACTAGAAGACAGATGTTTTCATTTGATACCTATTGAATATGGAGTTTTACATCATTGTTAATAATAAAAAACAATAAATAACTTAATAAGTAATTGCCATTATAATAGACATTATGCAAAAACCTAATAATTAACATTATGCAAAAACTTAATGATTGACATTACGCAAAAACCTAATGATTTACATAATGCAAAAACCGAATAATTGACATTTGTAAAAACCTCAAAATTAATATTGTGTCAAATCACAATGATCGACATCTACAAAAACCCGATGATTGACATTAGTGCAAAACCCTGATGATTGATATTGTGCGAAACCTAAATATTGAGATTAGGTAAAAACCTAAGGATTGACATTATGCAAAAACCTAATTATTGAGGTTATGCAAAAACCTAAAGATTGACAATGTGGAAAAATCCAATGATTGACATTGTGCAAAAACCTAATTATTGACATTATGCAAAAACCTAGTTATTGACATTATAGAAAAACCTATTGATTGACATTATGCAAAAACTTAATTATTGACATTATGCATAAATCTAATTTTAGACAATATACAAAAACCATTTAAAAACATGATTTTTATCCTTACTTATATTTGTTTCGTTTGTACTTTCATAATAGAATTAAGTGATTATACTTATTAAAATATAAATATGTTAAATGGTTCAAAAACACAATTTAAAAGAAAACGCTAACTTATTATAGTAAATTACCGATAATTTGTTACAAATTACTGCTGATTTGTTACAAATAACTTATCATAAAGTAAAGAGCCTAACAAATTATTTCGAAAACAACCATCAACCGTTTTAATATGTTAATTATGGTGGTACTTAATATTTGTAAATAAGATGACAGTTTCCAACAAAGGAGGAAAATATTTTCCCACCCTAATCGATCGCGCATTCCTTCGTTGGCGTGAAGTGATGGCAGCGAGAAGAAAGGCCGACGTCTGTGGCTGGGTTCGGGTCGGGCGCCATACTTAGGGATGAGTCAGCCCCTTCGATGAGAAGCCGTTACTACGCGGGTAGTTGGCGGTGTGCGTGATCTGTGGTTCGCGAATCTTTTATAAAAATAAGTAAAAATGATGTTTTATCAAGATTGCGAACATCTTGAATACATCATTAATTATTTTAAACCGAGATCTGATAATCACGTCAGTATCTTTACAAAAACGTATTTTTACCGTTCCGTATGCCATATTTTACATGTTCGACAAAGTTTTTTTTTTAACATTTTTAAGGGTAGAAGGAAAATTAAATAATAATATCATTCAAATTGTAATACTCCTTTACTAACAAACAAAAAAAACCTTGAAAATATAACTAACTAACTAACTAACCATCACGCCGTCTCCCCGAAAGGGTAGGCAGAAAGAATGGACTGTCACACTTTTCTCTTTTCGCCCCGCGGGAGACGCTGTGTGATATATGTTTTTAATTTTTTTCTTTTAATATATGTTTTTATATTTTAGAAATTTAATACGGAATTCATAAATATAAATTTATAACCAACCATCACGCCGTCTCACCGAAGGGATAGGCAGAAAGAATTGACTGCATCATTGTTTTTTCCTGACATACTTTATCTCGCTTTCTCAACATCCATACATCGTGTCATGCACGCATGTGTGTTTCTCTAACTCTTCGCATGGCTGACATTTAATATTCTATTTATTTCATCATGCTCGTTAATATAATTATATTTGTGTTACAATATAAACTCTATATTAAACAGATTCTTTTATTGTTTCTTTAAAAATTATGTTAACTCCATATTAAATTGTTAATACTAATGATAACGTATGTTTTTAGAAGTATTATTATATTTTATGTGGATGGCATGTTTCGCCTGTCTAAGGCATTATGAAATATTTATCAAACATGTGATAAGTGTTATTTATTGTTTCGGCATTCACTTTGTGGTAGGACATGATTAAATTGTAAATAAAACACTTGTTTTTCACCACTTGAGTTTTATATTTTACACGACTAGTTTCGGAAGCTACAGATGCTTCTATCTACAGGTTTAAATATAAGGTTTAAATATATATATGAGTTTATATTTAAACCTGTAGATGGAAGCATCTGTAGCTTCCGAAACTAGTCGTGTAAAATATAAAACTAAAGTGGTGAAAAACAAGAGTTTTATTTACAATTTAATGTGATAAGTGATTTATCAAACAGGTGAAACATGTCATTCATTCTAGAAAACAGAAGTTTTTATTCGTATTAATTAGAATTAATTAAATATAATTAAAGTAAATAAAAAAATGTATAATAATTAGTTTCGTTTTACAAAGCTTAAGTGTTGTGGTCGGCATAATAAATGTTCTGTATTATCTGCTTTTTCAACAAAAATACTAAATTAATAATTCTATTCAAAAAAATACCACCACAATTACATAGTATTAACGGTTTTGTATCTGAATACGATTTCCGGGCGATAAGGATATCGATTTTTATGAATCTAAGTTAAATCCAGTTGTCCATTAGCATAAACGTGCCAACGCTGAGTGTACAATCAAATGAATTTTCTTTCTTTAAATAATATTCTCTACTTTGTAAAAATGGTATCTTAGAGGAGTTTAATTAAATCCATTTTTCTTAACCTTACAATAATATACAAAACCTGTTTTTTTTAAAGTGAGAAATAACAAATCGGGTGGTGGTCTAGGGGAAAGAACGCTTAGCTACTGATACAGGAGACTTGGATTTAAGCTTGCACCCTACCAGATTGTTAATGGTAACACCTGATGATGCCAACTTTGGTCGACAAAACAGCTGTTACGACGATTTCATGTTTTATAAATTAAATACATTTATGATATCGTAACAGTGTTCCAAATTAAACAGTTAAAATAACTAATCTTGTTCAATGACTTATTTCAACTATGTAACATTTTTAATACACTTCTTCTTCTTTGGATCTTTGATCTTCTTTGGATCTTTGATCATTCCAGTATCTTCTGCGTTGTTTTCCTCATCTTACGATATCTTCCACCTTACAGATTTCGCGGATAGCAGTGTTCCTCATCCTATCTCGAAAAGTATTTTCTTTTTTTATATATACAATTAGTATATATACAGTGGGAGAAGCGACACCCGATGGGGTACACAGAATTCGGTAGTTATTATTGGAATTCCTGGACATGGATGGATCAAAGTGGCAATAGATAAGGGGCAATGGCGTGCTTTGGGCGAGACCTACGTTCAGCACGACAGACGGCTGATATGATGATGATGAGGATGCTCTTTGCAGATGATTTAAAATTATCATTGAGTATCCAGTATACTAATAACTGCATAAAATTACAGTTTGATATAGATGCGATAGCAAAGTGGTCGATGGAGAATAAGCTGGAATCAAACATTTACGTCATTTACGTCATTTACGCGTTCTCCAAGACCAATTGATTTCGTCTATAATATTAAAAATCAGGCTCTGAAACTTGTTTCCACAATAAAGGATCTTGATGTCGTATTTGATCCCAGGCTGACTTTTTCTGATCACGCGTTGATGTTGGCTATAACCTTCCGGGTTTTGTCTTAAGAACTTGTAAACAGTTCCGAAATCCTGAAGCGATGACATCAATGTTTAACGGCATCGTTAGATCAAAATTAGAGTACACGAGTGGTGTATAGTCTCCATACCAGCAAAAGTATGTGGAGGTATTAGAACAAATCCAGAAAAAAATCTGATATACCTCTACATGCGGATGAATGGGGTATATCCGAGGTTTATGCACCACAATGATCTATTGATTAACACAGAGTACCGCAATCTCGAATCAAGAAGAAAAGGTGCTCTTGAATGAGGTGTCAGTCGATGTGGACATTCTCCAAATGACCTATGCATTATTTAAGGATCGTATTGGTACATACATTTTAATTTACTGTGTGTGCAATATTTTAACATGTAGATAGGTGTTATTTTATGTAAAATGTATACAGTAAGAATAATGATGCTTCCACCTTGTTTACCTGCTATACATTTTAATACAAGAGGCCGATCCCTCTTAAGAAATAGGCCACAAGACCTATACGAATAAGAATAAACGTTTTAATTTTTATCTCGTTATATTTCGATAGAATTCATTGAATTTTATTCATTTCATCGTCACGTCCCCAACCCTCTCGAGTTGCCGACCCCTGCTGCACGAGACATATTGGCTGAGTGCAGTCTCCCGACAAAGCCGCCGCGCCGAGCAAGACTCGCGCCGAGGCATATTAACCGTTCTGCTCGCAAAATAGGGGGCTTTTTATATTTGGTATCAATACAAACTGCTGTCCTTATCCTGTGCGGAATCACACCATCGCCTTTCAGCTCCCACAATAACAGCCTTTGATCGCGCATCTCTTCACGGTTCTGGCGAGCGTGGGTTCACGATATAAAATACTTTTGTGTCTGCGGTGACATCTTTTTTTCATAAAAACTATTTAGTGACGATATGTTTATATATATATATATATATATATAATATATATATATATATATATATATATATATATATATATATATATATATATAATAATATATATATATATATAATATATATATATATATATATATATATATATAATATATATATATAATATGTATATAATATATATATATATAATAATATAATAACATATATATATATATATATATATGTATATATATATATATATATATATATATATATATATGTATATGTATATATTATATATATATATATAATATATATATATATATATATATATATAATATATATATATATAAATAAAAATAAATAATGGCAAATACCATAGACAATGCTTACCTATTGATACTCATGAGTGATAAGTTACTTATCTATAGCCATTTTTATTGTCACGTAAATTCTACCAGACTAATGTCTGCGGGTTTTTTTTCACAGTGTCATCACCGGGAATCGAACCCGGGACTTTCGGTGTGACTGTTATTTTTATTTATTTATATTGTACACACAAATGAGACATAACAAACCAAAAACATTTTGATGACACGTTTGGACACAAAATGGTGTAACAAAAATAAAATAACGATATGAAACGTATGTCAACGTCAGTGAGGCAGCACTCTTTCCAGAATTTGAAATATATTTTTAATGAATACCGCCCCACTGACAATAAAAATGTCCAAATCCGAGACGAATATATTCAACGTCCGAATTGCTCTTCCTACTGGCATCACCAGTTTTAGCTGTTGCTACACTTCCAGGAAGGCCGCCTTAGTATTGCACCAGTTTAAATAAATTTAAAATTCTGCGGGAGATGCCTATTGGTGGCGATGAGGTTCGCAACCTATCAGACCGCGTCTCCCGCGGGGCGAAAAGAGAAGGATGGAGTGCCGCATCAGTAAAAGTGTGACAGTCCATTCTTTCTGCCTACCCTTTCGGGGAGACGGCGTAATGGTTAGTTAGTTAGTTAGTTACTCTCGTCACGCTGAGAATATAATCTATGATTCTTGATCAGAAATGTAGCATTTTGCCTGTCTAGCTACCACCCGGATAATCCCTGCAATAAACTAAATCCGCATTTCATATTTGATGTATTCCAGTAACACGTAATAATTTATCACGCGATCTGTTCCGAATTGGCGTGTACGACTTGCATTAATTGGCAAATTACTCCCTAATTTTCAATTTATCCTCGCTCTGTACCGGGAGTGTATACGTATTTTTAATGCTAGTAGCATTATTAACGAGCTCTTGCGGAGTCAACCTCACATTTCAATACGAACTTGATTCACTTTAGGTAATGAGTAATGGACCACCAGATCAGGTAGGTATCTAATAGCGATAGAGCAGATGGAACAGCGGGATAACATTTAAATATTCCGTCCTGACCAGACACCGCCATTCAGTTTATGTACCATTGTGAAAATTGATGTCGACCGGAATCCAGATTTATCTTTAATTCCGCGCCACTATTCTGATCCTATTTATTTTCAAAATCAGCGTTAGATGAATATCTGATTACCGCAACCCCGAACCATCGTATTTAGATTAATATAATGTTCTCATGCAACTCAGTGTGCGTTATTATCCAACAATATCATTGGCTTATTTCGTGGTGAAATTTCATAAATTCCGTAATATTAAATGTAATAATAAATAAACAATAAATATATTCAGGAAACTAATGTTTATGGTTACCATTGCACATATTTAACTTATTTTTATTACCATACACGGGGTTCATAAAATGTTCATAATACTCTAGAAATCGATGTAAATCAATCATTATTTCTTTACAGCTTCGAAGAGATGGGCATCTCATAACCCATTTCTTTAAATTAATCAGGGGATATTTCGAGAACTCGGCCGTGCTCTAGGGTGTTGGTCTTTTTGTCTCTGATAGATTTCTCCGACAGCGACAGCACATATTGTTTTACCTACCCGCCACCAGAACCAATCTGCCTCTGGTGACACTGGTGGGCAGAGCAATTAGTCTGCTGAACGCGGTCTCTTCGGAGATCGACGTCTTTCATATTAGTGAAGGTACGTTCAGGGGACAAATACTCTTGACTTTAGAAAGTATCTTGTCTCCCTAATGTCGAGCCATGTCTAATGCGTTCCTGGTATTACGTTGTATTTTTATATTATTTTACCTGTACTCAATAGATGCCTTAAACATTTTGCCGTTTGTAATTTTTTTTTTAAGTTCATAAACTGATTTGATTTGATTTGGTTTGATTATTTCTCAAATTATCTATTAAGAATGATTAATTCAACACTAAATATTTATCTTGTATATTCAAAACACCGATGAAGGGCTTCTGTGTCTAGAACATGATTGTATTTTAATATTTTTTAATAAAGTTAGTTTTGTTTACAAAGTAATAAACATTGTTCAATGAATCGTAACATAAAGTTATGGCGAATGTAGAAGAAAGATTTATTAAAAATTTAACAATATTTATAAAAACTAAATGTATTTTTTTTAAATGGTGGATTGGTAAAGTAAATTTTTTTATTAAATTAAATTCAAAATTTCATAACTATTTGAAGTTCTTGCTAGAGTAGGATTATTTTAAGTGCCTAATTACAGTTATTATATTTAATATAACAATTGATCAGTGAAATATAAATTTAAAAATAAAACAAAAGTCCGGATCGTCCAGCCTACAATATGTGCACCATCCAAAAGAACATTATGTATTATTTTATTTAAAAAAAATTTAGATTTGTTTAGAGGACGTTGGACGATCGATGTGTGCGCGGGAGATGCCTATTGGTGGCAATGAGGTTCGCAACCCATCACACCGCGTCTCCCGCGGGGGCGAAAAGAAAAGGATGGAGTGCCGCATTGGTTAGTGTAGCAGTCCATTATTTCTGCCTACCCCTTCGGGGAGACGGCATGATGGTTAGGTAGTTAGTTATAAAAACTAAGATTTTATAATTACATAATTATTCGTGTGATTCTAAATATACCTAAACTACGTAAAACTATTATTATTTCATATTTATACGTGAAAGTACGATTTTTCGTTTTCGATTTTTCGTACGATTTCATCAAAATGTGTTTATATTCGAATTAATACACTTCTCGATGCAATTCTTGAAACAATATTATTATTCTCCTCTTCTTCTATAGGCCTACAGCCCATATCGAGCCTGAGCTTCCATTATTCCACATCTCCGACTCCCCCTGTCCTCTGCTCCGACCCTTAACTTGACACTCGTAGCAATTGCATTTCTCTCAACTTCATCCTACCATCGTAGCTTTAGTGGTCACATTGGTCTTATATCACTCGGGTGCCCCTCCAGACCCATTTTTCGGGTTTGAAACAAAATTATTACTAATTATTTTTTAACAAGATACAGTTTCTAATAGTATGATAGAAATCTACTTTGGGAATTAATTAAACATTGTTTAGACCACTTTTTTAATAAAATAATATTTAAATACACGACATGTTTCAGAGGATACTTCCATCTTCAATTTATCATTAATAATTAATCATTCAATTAAATGCAAATTAATCATTTATTTATTAATTTCTATATAAATTATATCTTTTCAAACGTATGTTTTTTCTAAATTATATTATCATCACGTATTATTATTATTTAATGTCATTTATTATTTTACTGTTAAAAAACAATTGTTAGTACCTACTTATAACAAATAGCCAAACTTAATTTTTTATTTTTGTATCGAATTTTAAATGCGTTTTTCACAAGTCTTCCTTTGTTTTGTTTTTGTTATATTTTTTACACCAGAAGATTATCCTCTGAAACATGTCGCGTATTTTAATATTTTTTTATTAAAAAAGTGGTCTAAACAATGTTTAATTAATTCCCAAAGTAGATTACTATGGAATTCCACAGTGTTCATGCCTTAACTTTCAATAAGTTTATGATAGAAATATTTATAAATTTTCAAGATAACTAAAATTACAAAGGGCCGTATTAAAAATGCTTTTGAGAGCTTAATCTCTAACTTCGGAGAATAACAGGGATGGAAAGATATCTCTCCTACAATGCACATCAATAGGGCCCCGATTCTTCACAATAAAGCATTCAACCTGAAAGATACACAATTCTCACAGAAAGTAAAATATGTTACGGGAAATACGGAAACTAATATATGATACATTCGAGTGCAATATTACATCTAAGTTTCTATTGAAATTTCAAAGTGACAATATAAATATTTCATATATTGTATTCCATTCCGCATTCAATTGAGTCGAAGGGGATATTCTCTTGAATTTTTAAGGCGAATCAAAAATGTAATAAAATTGGTTCCATGACATAAGCTGCATAAAATATGGAGCACGTCTGTCTATAGATCGAGACGCATTCTATACTCGGCGGTAATAGACAGCCTGACACACCAAAGGGCGTCTCTATCCAACCTGTGAAAACGAATTGCCCTGGTACTACACAGTTCATTGATATGTAATATGGAATGAATATTTGATAGAATAGGATATGTATTCGTTTCTGTTGCATTAAATTGTATATAACATCGTGCCCGTTTCAAATTTATTTAAATTGGAACGTGTATTACATGATTGCAAAACGTGTTATTCTGTCAATATCAATTGATGCAAGGCACATAACCCAATTTCACTTACAATGCTATATCTCACGAACCAATTGTCCGACAGCTGAAAAATGTATACACAGATCTTCTGAAGGTTGGTACTAACTAAAAATCACATGGATTTAATTCTAGTGACGCCATCTTTATGTCAGCCTATGAACTTTTCAGCCCAACTGTTATATTTATTTATTTATTTATTATTTATTCAGTAAGGGCAGCATACAGCGATATCAATATATTAATTAAGAAACATTAAGAAAAATAATAAATAAAGTGAATTACATGCTACCACAAATACAATAAACAGTTAATTGAATTTAAGCTAAGGCAAAATATGGTCAAACAAAATGATTGAGAGTTAAACATATGAGAGTTATAGTAGTAGAAATAAGAACAAAATTAAAAGTAACATATTATAATATCATGTAATTATGGTCTCATCCACGCCGAAAGGTTGCTCCTATCGTTTTTTCGTTCAAATGGAAAACATCAATGTCTCAAATACTGTACATTGCCGCGCTTTGAGCGTAGTTAGTGCGATAAACAGGGAGATGGAAAACTTGGCTTGCGGTGTGTCTTGTGCGAGATGTAGGGGTATTGAGTGTCAATTTGCAAAGAAGTTCAGAGTTATATAATACAGTACTATTTTTTTACTTAAAATTTATGTAGTAAATACGCGTAGACTACCACTTAGTCTCATAGATTTTAATTGTTGACTTTTTAGATATCGTATATCATTAAGGTGTGCATGTAGAAAGTGCATAATTGTGCAAGCGTATGAATGTTGAGGAAGCGAGAGAAATATGTCAGGAAAGAAAAGTGTGGCAGTCAATTTTTTCTGTCTACTCCTTCGGGGAGACGGCGTGATGTTTAGTAAGTTCGTTAGTTAATAAAAATCAAAAGTAAAATATATGATGTTAAATTTTTGCACAGTGTTACAAGATCGCTGTTCCAGAAAGAATCCGATCCCTGACGAATGAAAAAAGAGGTAAAGTTTTCATTTTAATGTCCTTTGCTTTTCCCGTGGGCAGGTGTTGCAGGGCGCGGGTCGTTCTCTTGAAGTACACAAAACAGAAAAACTACGGATTCCAGGAGACTTATTCAAGCTTTTTATCTTCAAATTAATATCAAGTAGAAACACCTCTCAAAGTAATGACATTTTTTCACCGGACACCCTCCGAAGAAGAATGTCATTACTTACGACCTTCTTCAGAGATGGAACTGATACTCGAAATTTGGAGGGTTGTATTATCTGCCAAATGATTAAACACATATTTTATACTTAACTCTTTTCCCGCTATGACGGATTTTAGTTAGATTAATAAGTCGTGCTCACCAGGATCATGATTGTAATAAATCTTGGACTGAATCTTTATATTCCGGATGATTATCTTCGACAGCGTCAGCACAGACTGTTTTATCTCCCAGCATGCAGAACCAACCTGCCTCTGGTGATGCCGGTGGGGAGAGCAATCAAACTGCTGAACATGATCGCTTCGGAGATCGATGTCTTTCATATTCGTGAAAGTACGTTCAGAAGACAAATACTCTTGACTTTGGAGAGTATCTTGTATTCCTAATGTCGAACCATCTCTCATGCGTTCCTGGTATTATATATTATTTATGTTTTACTTGTTCTCAATAGATGCCTAAAACTATAATATAATTGTTGTTTGTAATATCTTTTGAGAAAATAAACTGATTTGATTTGATTTGATAATCAACTTTTGCTATAATGATTTGGTGTGTATGAAAAAAGTGTATTAAAAAATGACAATTGATAATGATAGAGTAAATATTATCGATATTTCGAGAACTCGACCGTGGTGGAGGGTGTTCGGCTTTTTTTTCCTGATAGATATCTCCGATAGCGACAGCATAGTTTGTTTTACCTACCGGCCGCCAGAACCAACCTGCCTCTGGTGACACCGGTGAAAAGAGCAATTAATCTACTGAACGCGGTCTCCTCGGAGATCGACGTCTTTCATATTAGTGAATGTACGTTCAGAAGGCAAATACTCTTAATTCTGGAGAGTATTCTGTCTTCCTAATATCAAACCATCTCTCACGCGTTTCTGGTAGTATATACTATATATACACAATATATTATTTTATCTGTTCTCAATAGATGCCTTAAAAAGTATTTTTTTAATGTCTATTGATGAAATAAACTGATTTAGCGGTCTAAGGATTAATAATGAATATAATACATGCAATTGACTAATTTTTTATGGAATAAATTAAAACAGTTAAAGTTATTTTATTATAAAATTAAATAGTCCATTATTTTGGCCGAAGAGTTTTATAATTTAACAGTTAATATAATAAAATTGAGTATAAAGTTTTATATCTATTAAACTTTTGCCGCGCTCCTTAGAATCGTTCCTAGTGAAAGTTTCATGGTGTTGGTTGGAAATTAAAATAACATTTCGAAAGGGATTTGTGTGTTTGGGTAGCTCCCGGCGAGTGAGTGGTATTATGGCCCTCGTGATCGGCCGTATTACAATATAACATTTGGCCAGGGATAACCTCTCCCAAAAACACAATTGACGGGAGTGGTCCATGATATTTTATTCAGATGACGTATTATTCCACTAAAAGGATATTAAGTACTGTTAGTGCTGTTCCGTAGTTCCGCCTGTCCTTTGAATAAAAAGGGTTTGTGCACTCTCGGAGTCCTCGTGGAGAAACGATTTTCGTGTAAACTCTGTTTTACGGTTGGGTATCGGCGTATTATTTTACTATTACCTTTTCTGAATGTATTACTGGCAATGCGGGTCGCCGGCTCGAGTGCGGGATGTGTGCTCGGGTACTGGTGGTAGGGCGCGGCTATAAGGGTCTAAAAATCATTATAATACCCCTGACCTTAACAAAATTAACTAAAAGTGTCGAGAGAAGTACAAAATCTTGGCTACAAAGCTTTGAGAGTGATTCAGTTGCAGCACAACATCACTGTTAATAGCTTTTGTATCAAGGGTAGAAATAGCCATGATGTTATCTATGATTGGAGAGGAGCAACAAAAATAAGAAGAAAATCTTAACAATTAAGTTCTTCTTTTATCTATTGCTTCTTCAACAATGATGTAAAACTGCAAAATAAATAAAAACGTCTGTTTTCTAGAAGTTGTATTATATTTTATACGAATGACATGTGTCTAAGGTATTATCAAATATTTTATAAAACCTTAGACTGGCGAAACATGTCATTCACATAAAATATAATAAAACTTCAAATAATTAATATTTTTAATTGAAATTTCTTGGTAGAAATTCATTTTAAAAAATGAAAATAAAAAATAAAATCTTTATACCAATTACAAAACAAAAATTAAGGTTGACAATGAACTGTCTAGGAAAATTCCTGCAAGCAATGGTATAAGATAGGGATATAGTTTGAGCCCCTTTCTGTTCAATCTTATTATGGACGAAATCATAGAGGAGATAGTTGGCTTGGGACTAGGTTATAAAATGGGCGGTAAAACTGTGAACGTCATTTGCTATGCAGACGATGCCGCATTAATAGCTGAGTCTGAAGATGACTTGCAAAGAATGTTGTACCAATTCCACACAGTATCACAAAGGCTAAAGATGGCTATATTAGTAAAAAAAACAAAAAGTCTCACTATATCTAGGCAACCTACAAGATGGCTGACTGTTGATGATATACCTGTGGAGCAAGTAGTGAGTTTCAGATATTTGGGAGTAGAGATCTGCAGCCAAAATGACCTTTATACAGAAGTACGAGAACAAGCCAATAAAGCCTCTGCCGTGTCAGGATGTCTGAAGAATCTGGTCTGGAAGAACAAGCACATGCGTATCGACAGCAAGATCAGAATTTATAAAACATGCGTACGACCTATCATGACGTACGCTGTAGAGACGCGGGCCGACACTGTGCGAACCAAGGGACTACTAAGAACATCGGAGATGAAGATCCTGAGATCAATTACTGGAAAAACTCTCCGAGATCGTGTCCGTAACGTAGACATAATAAAAACTTGCAAAATAGAGGATATCGTTCAATGGAGTAGATCCAGAAGAAGATACTGGAGGGACCATGTAGCCCGAATGGATGGTGACAGACTTGCATATACAGCCGCTTATGAAATCCCATCCGGACACCGCCCACCTGGAAGACCGCCTAAGAGATGTAAGGACAGCTGGATCTCATCATCCGACGAGACATGATTTCTGTGTCACAGATCGTCAGATCTATTAAAAAATTATTTATTATCTATTAAAGAAAAATAAAACTTCTTGAATACAGATGTTTTTATTCGTATTAACTATTCTATTATGTATACATCAAGAATGAAGAAAACTGTTTCATTATCTCGCGAGTCAATGCATGGCTTGGAATCGCTAGTAAACAGCACCAGTTCAGGAGGTTCTCTTATTAAGTTGTTTCTCGGAAATTCGCGGCAACACAACCCTCTGATACTGAATTGAGTTAAAGTGAATATGCCCAGCTGAATAGGGAACAGAGTAGAAATGAAGTTTGGAATCTCGGAAGATGCCGGGGAAGGAGTTTTGAACTTAGCAGACTTCGCCGCTTCCCGTCCGTATAATTGATGAAACGTTACTAAAGTAAAATGCCGTAATATCGGCGGGGTTTTGGGCAGGGCCGTGCCGGATGCAATAACGCAATACAAAACATTGCCGTTTAATTTCTGGAGTACCTGCCTATTCTTAAGGTTTACTATTTAAAAAAAAAATAAGAACACTGTTCATTTGTTTCCATATTTAAATACGAAATTACAAGTAATATTAGAACGCACGCGGCAGTCCTGCGACGGTAGGTGGCACCCGAGTTCGGCGCCAAAGTTTGTTCGTATTCAGGGTTCATCAAAATGTATAGAAGTGACTGGTCCATTCGCCATGCGGCGCAACGCAAACGGAGTTGTTAGAAACTCCACATTCATTACGAATTTCAAATACGAACGGAAAACTTTTACGTCGTGCTCGATTTGTGATATGAAAATACGTTGACGGTTCCTGTGACTAAAAATATTTTTATCCCGATTTATTACCTAATCTATTCACAATGAGAGTCATAAAATAAGGCATGTGCGGCTTATCACAGTGTATTTCGAAAATATACTTATATTGTGTATTCGTGTATTAAGGTAGTATGTTTACAAGAGATGGGCGAGTGGAGAGGGATATTGAAAGAAGGGTTGGGGCAGGCAACAAAGTGAATGGTGCTCTTTAAGTTGTCATCGCAAACAAAAACCTATAAAAAAAAAGCTAAAATGGCAGTGCATAATGGTGTTCTTCTACCGACCCTTATGTATGGAAGCGAAGCATGGAACTGGCAAAAGACGGATGAAAGTAGAATAAATGCAGTTGAAATGAGATCTCTTAGAAGAATGTGTGGATACTCTGTGTATGATAGAGTGCCGAATGAAAATATAAAAAGTGAATGCGGTGCGAATGATGGTGTCATGAACAAAATAATGAAAGGATCATCAAGATGGTTTGGACATATTGAAAGAATGAATGAAGAAAGAATGGTAAAAAAATTATATGTTAATGATGTAAATGGAACCAGAAATAGAGGAAGACCGAGGAAAACGTGGCACGATCAAATAAATCAAATATTGAATGTCGGCCATGCGAGGAGTCAGAGAAATCGACGCGCGTGCATGACACGATGTATGAATGTTGAGGAAGCAAGCGAAATATGTCAGGAAAGAAAAGTGTGGCAGTCCATTTTTTCTGCCTACCCCTTCGGGGAGACGGCGTGATGGTTAGTTAGTTAGTTATTTAGTTACTTATATTGAAAGCAGTATCTAAATTTCGAACCACCCCCAAATGTTTCAATATTTTTAAATAAAACATCGTATTCCACGATTCCGGATTTATGTTATTGGGTAACACTTTTTGGTAACAAAATTTGTATTTAAATACCCCTTTAAACTAATCTGTTATCGTTACATATTGATAATATGAAGAATGTTTTTCTTTATTGTTTTTTTTTTCAGATCAATAATAGATCTTTAGCATATATTTCATATTGTGGTTTGTAAAGTACATATTTATAACGCGTCCAGTGTTTAAAATGAATAATTTGAATAAAAAATTTAATTTGAATGTTTTGAAAATGATGAAAAAATGTTTTAATCACAATATAACAAGAACAACATTATATAATGGAACTTAATTATTATTTCTTGTAAAACTTCATATTTAATGACTAATACGAATGAAAACGTTAGCTTATTACCAAATATATGACATTTAATAATGAAGGCGAAACATGTCATTGCCATAGTTTTTTTTTTTTTAATGTAGATAAGAGACTTCTTCTTCTTCTTCTCCTTATAGACCTTTGGTCTCTTCCTGAAATCAGGCTGGCCTCTCTTGGGAGGTTGACTTCCAATTATCTCTCCATCTCTTTGGCGGTCTTCCGGGGGGACGGCAGCCGGCAGGAATCTGATGCGCCACAACGTGTGGGATTCTGGGAGGATCAATCCTCTGCAAGTGCCCATTCCAGTATCTTCTCTCTATTATATATTTCAGTATCACCTCACCCTATCTCGAATAGTCCTTCCTGCTATCATCCTCAGCGTCCTCAACTCTGCCACCCGTACTTGAGCCTTCGTTTTTGTGGTATCCGCTCTGGCCTCAATGTCAGTATAGGCCTTACGCAGATTTTATATATTCTGACCTTACTGTTAGTTGGAATGTTGGGCTTCTGCGTTGTCTGCCCCATTTCATGACATCCTCCACCTTACAGATCTCGCGGATGGCCGTGTTCCTCACCCTACCTCGAATAGTCCTTCCTGCTATCATCCTCAGCGTTCTCATCTCTGCCACTTGTACTTGAGCCTTCGTTCTTGTGGTATCCGCTCTGGCCTCAATGTCAGTAGAGGCCTTATGCAGATTTTATATATTCTGACCTTACTGTCAGTTGGAATGTTGGGCTTCTGCGTTGTCTGCCCCATCTCATGACATCCTCCACCTTACAGATCTCGCGGATGGCCGTGTTCCTCACCCTATCTCGAATAGTCCTTCCTGCTATCATCCTCAGCGTTCTCATCTCTGCCACTTGTACTTGAGCCTTCGTTCTTGTGATATCCGCTCTGGCCTCAATGTCAGTAGAGGCCTTACGCAGATTTTATATATTCTCACCTTACTGTTAGTTGGAATGTTGGGCTTTTATTAATTTTCGACTAATTTCCCGCTCTCTGACGTCGCGGTCCGGCACTGAGGCGAGGTGTCTGTAGTTCTCCTCTCATTCATAACCGAATATCCGAGTAAGAAACAACTTTAAAAGTTCGGAATTTAAAAACGATTTCATCCGTTTGAATCGTGAAATGGATTTCAAATCTGTTCTTGTAAAACCCGGTAAGAGTTTTTCTCCGCTTGGGTTTATCTCAAACCTTTTTACTTTGTGTCGTTTTATATATACAAAGACATTCCGCAAATATAGTAACATATTTTATTTTTAAGTTCATAATTGTATTCCAAAATGTCAGCCGCAGAAGGGATTTATATTATAGAAGAAACATGATTAAATAAATTGTACGTTTTCTGACTAAAATAATTTTAAAAGTTTTTGTCTTTTAAATTCAAGTCTACATTGCCTATAATTTAAACTAAACAAAGTGTTGACTGTTTTTCATTCGATTTGATAAATTCCATTTGATGAACAAATAAATCAATATGAATAGGGAAGCTACGTCAAAGAAATAAGTGTTTTATTTCGCAACAGCGTGATACCGGGGTTCATATATAAACATTTCTGTGGTATAATCCAAATACGTTTTCATTGACTAATATTATTTCATAGTGAAATTATTTTATTTCCTAAAAAGCATTCTAGTCTTTTATTTTAGAGGTTTGGTTTTAAACTAGCAACATTGTTTCTACAGACTGTGAATTTGACAGTTAACAGTTGATTTGTAGTCAGTACGTTTTGCCATTTCACCATTAATAGACTGACGTCAGAACAGCGCTTGCAAATTGGGAAAATGTATTTTGAAAATCATGGTTCGGTTCGCCGAACTTATCGTGCACAACGTCCATTTTAAGGTCGACATAATCGTCCATCGGAAGACCATGGATCGTTTTCGTACCACGTACATCTAGTGGATAATGCGCATCCACAAAGACGACAATTGTCGAAACTTCGCGATTGCGCTTCATTCAAGCTATCTGTGGCACTCATATGCCCAAAATCATATTATAACTATAATGGCATAAAAGTATCCATTAACTAACTAAATAACTTACCATCACGCCGTCTCCCCGATTTCATTTTATTAAATGCTGCTCTTGTAGCCTCAATTGTGCAATTACTGTATATAATTTATTTTAACTATTATATTGATTTCCCATGACGTGTGACAGGTAGCCAATCTATCACCATTTTACTGTCACGTGAATTTACGCCAGACCAACGACAGTGTGACAATCACACTGCCATCGCCGGGAATCACGGGAACTTCGGTATGAAAGTCAGACCTCTAACCACCATGCCACGAAGGTCGTTATTTTATCTCTACATCTGGGTCAAGAGATTGCGTTAGAATGCTGCCGAGCTATTTAAATTTCTCCACCCTTTCAACGTTACGCCGTTCAATGCAATAGTGACCCACTGTAATCAAGCCGTCCGAATATGGTTTTACTGACATTTATTGTTAGCCCTAATCTTTCACCGAACTCGTCAACAGGATTAAGAAGGTTCTAAAGATTGGTAACAAAACATTCTTCTCTCTACTACCAGCGCTCAAATCAAGAAACGTACACTGGAAAACCAAAATCACCCTGTATAAAACAATCATCCGAACAGTAGTGACCTATGGGTGTGAGGCGTGGACAATGACAGCGAAATCTGCAGAGCGACTGGATACTTTTGAGAGAAGGGTGCTGCGCAGAATTCTGGGGCCTGTGAATGACGGTGAAGGCTGGAGAGTGCGGCATAATGACGAGCTGTACAATATTTACAAAGCTCCCAGTCTCTCCACACAGGTCAGACTGAATAGACTGAGATGGGCCGGTCACGTGCAGAGGATGCCGTCATCGCGAACCCCAAAAAGATTGCTGGAGTGGCACCCAGGTGGTAGAAGACCAATTGGACGACCAAGGCTGCGATGGGAGGATGAAGTTGGGAGAGATGGAGCAAGATTGTTAAGAGTGTCAGATTGGAGGGTCGAAGCGGAGGACAGGAGGAGTTGGAGGCGAAGAATACTGGAGGCTAAGGCTCGATATGGGCTGTAGGGCCATCGAAGAAAGAAGAAAACAGCGTCGTCGGCATATCTAATATTATTTATCACAACGCCATTAACTTTCAGTCCATTCTCGGTGTTGGTGAAGGCTCTTTTAAAGATATAGTCAGAGTAGAGACTAAACAATAATGGAGAAAGGATACAACTCTGTCTCACAGCTCACTGGATGGTAATTGCGTTTTATTTATCGTATCCATGTTTTACTTCGGTTGTTTGAAACCATTAGAGATTTTTAATAAAATTTAAATCTTTGGTACCAATATCGCACTCGACAAGCATTTTTATAATTTCAGTATGTTTTACCCTGTTAAATGCCTTTTCGTTGGAAATTAAACGTGCAACTATCTCTTTTCTTTGGTCCCGGCATTTTTGTAGCAATACGTTGATAGTTAATAGTACTTCGCGTGTTCAAAACGCGTTCCTGAAACCAAACTGAGTATCATCTATGTTTTGCTCACATTTACCACGTATTCTGGTATATGTTATTTTAATAAATAGTTCCAGGACATGAATCAATGGACTAATCAATCAGTAGTCTTCACATTTTTAGTATGTTGTTTTTTAGGTAAAGTCACAAAGGTAGACTTCAGACAGTCGTGGGGTATGTTCCCCGTGTCATATTAGGTCCTTACATATGAAATTGGCGTTTCGCCGTACGAGATCTCAAATATCTTCTCTTTGGTTAGGAATTCCAAATTCAAATTTACACAGCTATTTACTCAAGTATTTGTGTTTCGAAAATTATAATTCATTTGTTTTTTCCTCAATTGTTTTTTTTCTTTGCGTCACTCAGTTTACAAAATGGAAAACTTGAAATATCGCGTTATTTACGAGTACGAGTTCCACCGTGGCACCAGTGCTGCAGAAACGACTCGAAGGATTAATGATGTGTATGGCGACGGTGCCGCAAAAGAAAACACAGTGCGTTTATGGTTCCAACGTTTTCGTTCTGGAAATTTCGACCTGCAGAACAAGCCCCGTGGACGGCCGGAGACCAAAGTTGATAATGAAGAATTGAAGGCTATTGTGGAAGCGGATCCATCGCAAACCACGTCCGAGTTAGCTGCAGGCTGCGGTGTTAGTGATAAAACTGTTTTAATCCACTTGAAGCAAATTGGGAAGGTGAAAAAGCTTGAAAGGTGGGTACCTCACGAATTGAGTGAAGCAAATCAACAAACGCGCGTTGACTGCTGCGTTGCATTACTCAACCGGCACAATAATGAAGGGATTTTGAATCAAATCATGTGATGAAAAGTGGATCCTGTATAATAATCGGAAGCGCTCATCGCAATGGCTGAACCCTGCCGAACCAGCCAAACCATGCCCTAAGCGAAAATTGACTCCAAAAAAGTTACTTGTGAGCGTTTGGTGGACTAGTGCTGGTGTCGTTCACTACAGTTTTCTTAAATCTGGCCAGACGATTACGGCAGATGTCTATTGTCAGCAACTGCAAACCATGATGGAAAAGATAGCTGCTAAACAACCGAGGCTGGTTAATCGTTCTAGGCCACTGCTGCTTCATGATAATGCTAGACCACACACCGCACAACAGACGGCTACCAAATTAGAAGAGCTTCAATTGGAATGTCTAAGACATCCACCGTACTCTCCGGACCTTGCCCCAACATATTACTATTTTTTTCGAAATTTGGATAACTTCTTGCAAGGGAAAAAATTCAACTCCGATGGGGCAGTCCAAACCGACTTCAAAGATTTTATTGATTCCCGTCCGAATGGTTTTTTTAGTAAAGGGATCGATGAACTACCTATGAGATGGCAAAAGTGCATAGATAGCATTGGTACATTCTTTGATTAAATAAATATATTATATTTAAAAAAAATCAACTTTATGTTCCTCCCATACAAAACGCCAATTTCGTATGTAAGGACCTAATATATTGCATTTATAAGTCTCAATACGTGGTCAATATCTAAATCTTCGTGTTTTTTATTTCGCCGGAAACGTCTGTTTAATGATTCTTCAAAATTCTTGTTCTAGGGTAATATTTATGTATGATTTATCTTGAACATGTATTTATTCTTAACTAACTAACTAACTAATCATTTCTCCAGGGGGTAGACAGAGAGGATGGACCGCCACACTGCTCTATCCTGACACACCTCTCGAGCTTTCTCTATATTCATACATCAAACCATGCACGCTCGTCGATTTTTCCGACTTCGAATGTTTTCCTCAGCCGCCATGATTCGCAAATAAATAAATTCGGTAACTTGCTCTAATTTCTCGCCGTTTCCACTTATGTGACAACCCGTCATACATTATTCCTTCTTAAATACCATCACTTTAGACTTCACATTTATCGCTGGGTCGCTCTAATTGCATGCTTCATACATTATTGATAATCAGACTTGCAGATTCTCCATACTGTTAACGATTACGGCAGCATCGTCTGCATAAAGCAAACAGTTGACCACGATAGATATCTTAAACCATCTGAAGGTGCAAATTAATATAATGGTTAATTTTATATGATTGAAAACGTCAGTTTTCTAGAAGTTTCATTATATTTTATGGGAATGACATGTTACGCCCTTCTAAGGCATTATCAAATGTAATGACATTTGATGATGCCTTAGAAGGGCGAAATGTAATGACAATGTAATGAAGAGTCAGAGAAATCGATGTGCGTATATGACATGATGTATGCATGTTGAGGATACGAGATAAATCTGGCAGGAAAGAACAGTGTGGTGGTCCATATTTATTCCTATCCTTTGGCGGAGAGATGGCGTGATGGTTATTTACTTAATTTATATGTAAATGGAAACATACAAGAAAAAATCTTGTTAATAAAGTTGTATTATAATATAAAATCTTTATAATTTATTATCTTTATTTACCATTAATTTTTTTTCGCTCAATTTATAAAATGTAATCATCAAGTGTGTTGACATTGCCGAACACCTAATAGTTTATTGAAATGCTTTTTTTCTTTTGTATGTCATTGGTAATATAAAATTCCGTTTCCATTTTTAAATCTAATTATGCTATTTATTATACTCTGAAAAAAGATAGAAAGAACACTTCAAATGTAATGACATTTGACGATGCCTTAGAAGGGTGAAACATGTCATTCCCATTAAATATACTAAAACTTCTAGAAAACTGACGTTTTCATTAATATTTATTATTTAATATAGAGTTTTACACCATTGTTCAATAAAAACTAAATAATGTAATGGTTTAAAATCTAGTATTCGTTATTATGTTAATAGTATAATAATTAAAAAATCGCGTCTCCCGCGGGCGAAAAGAGAAGGATGAAGTGCCGCATCAGTAAAAGTGTGACAGTCCATTCTTTCTGCCTACCCTTTCGGGGAGACGGCGTGAAGGTTAGTTAGTTAGTTAGTTAGTTAGTAATTTAAAAAAAACAGTCGATAACGTGGAATGAAAATTAAATAAACAAGAATGTCCGGATCGTTCAGCTGACGACAAGTGCACCATCTAAAAGAACATTATGTGTTAAATTACTTTTATTTGTTATTTTATATAATATATCTGTGCATTTTACTCAATTTGTTTTAGATTTATTATGTTATACGTTGAACGATCCAAGTGTGCGCGGGTGATGCCTAATGGTGTCGATGAGGTTCGCAACCCATCACACCGCGTCTCTCGCAGGGGCGAAAAGAGAAGGATGGAGTGCCGCATTGATTAAAGTGTGGCAGTCCATTATTTCTGCCTACCCTTTCGGAGAGACGGCGTGATGATTAGTTAGTTAGTTAGTTAGTTATTTAGAAGAGTTTATCTGCACATCCAGATATTTTAAACCAGTGTTTCTTAACCGTATAGAAAGAATCGCCCCTTTTACCAGGGTAAAATTATCCAACACCCCCCCCCCCCCCCCCCAAACAAAATGCAAAATTCAAAATTTACACTTTTCTCCACGAATGTATTTGATGCAATCGATTTCCTACCATAAATAAAAAAATAGGAGAAACAAAAATAAAACCGGTGATTATTTTTATAAACATTATGTATTTATTGCCTTTTTTGTCATATTAACATTAAACACAACATTATAATATTATTTCAATAAAAAAGTACATGATTCAATACGAAATACGAAAATTTAAAAAAAATAATAATAATAAATTTAATGAGATCCTTGAGCCTCATGTGATTGCGCCAATTTCGTAATATTAGGTTCAAATTTACTTAAATACAATCTCATATCTCCTCTTTGGCTTATTTGTAATCGATTTCGTGATTTTTTAAATATATGCATTACTGCACCTTATTTTTGTATTTCGACATAACGCCCACTGGAACTCCTGCAGCGCCCCCTAAATTCTGAAAATTTATAAACGCCCCCTCAGACCTCTAAAACGCCCACAAAGGGGCGCTGGCGCCCCCGTTAAGAATCACTGTTTTAAACCATCTGAAGAAATGTTATAGTTTAAAATCGAGTATTCGTAATTATGTTAATTGTATTTTAAAAGAGTAATTTAAACAAAAACCTATCCAAAAAAGCTAGAATGGCAGTGTGTGTGTCTTATGTATGGAAGCGAAGCATGGAACTGGCAAAAGAAGGATGAAAGTATAATAAATGCAGTAGAAATGAGATCTCTTAGACGAATGTGCGGATATGATAGTGTCGAATGAAAATATATAGGTGGAATGGGGAATGTTGTATTACATAAAGCGTGCGCTTAACCCAACCAATGACAGGTCATAAGTCCTGTAAACACCTTGATCAACCATATTCTGTTTCCAATTTGAATCTTCGTCTCTATTGAGATATCGATGCGTCCTCTGTGTATGATAGTGTCGAATGAAAATATAAGAAGTGAATGCGGTGCGAATGATGGTGTCATGAACAAAATAATGAAAGGATCATTAAGATGGTTTGGACATGTGGAAAGAATGAATGAAGAAAGAATGGTAAAAAAATTGTATGTCAATGATGTAAATGGAACCAGAAATAGAGGAAGACCGAGGAAAACGTGGCACGATCAAATAAATCAAATATTGAATGTCGGCCATGTGAGGAGTTAGAAAAATCGACGCGCCTGCATGACACGATGTATGAATGTTGAGGAATCGAGAGAAATATGTCAGGAAAGAAAAGTGTGGCAGTCCATTCTTTCTGCCTACCCCTTCGGGGAGACGGCATGATGGTTAGTTAGTTAGTTAGTTTTCCAGATATTTTAAACCATCTGAAGGTATAACTTAATGAAATGGTTTAAAATCAAGTTCGTAATTATGTTAATAGTAATTTTAAAGAGAGCAGTGTCTAAATACCATAAATAATTGAAAAAACAAAGCAGCCCGGATATTAGGAGCCAAGATCGCAATAACGCCGCGCCGCCCAGAAACACCGCTGGAATGATTTATTCGCCATCCAAGATGAGGAAAAATGTATTTCGATATTTGACATATCTTTTCCATTTGGCCGTCACGTCGACTCGGATTGGGTTATAAATTGGTCCTCATCTGTAGGGCGGTCACGCGCGCAGATCCGCTCACGCTCTAGGGATGGGTGGCCACGAGGTATGTAAATACTCCCACGAGGATTGAGTATCGAACAAAAGCTTCCATTTCTATCGATGCGTAGCCAAAAATTACACTTAAAACAAATCAATTATCTTTTATTTAAAAATATAGGTTAAAAATAATATTCAAGAATTAATTGTATCTCAATAGAGACGAAGATTCAAATTGGAAACAGAATATGGTTGATCAAGATGTTTACTGGACTTATGACCTGTCATTGGTTGGGTTAAGCGCACGCTTAATGTAATACAACATTCCCCATTCCACCTTTGCTTATGACCACCATGTCTGACAAACTTTTGGAAGTTGTATATATGTTAATCTCTAATACTACTCTTTACGTGGTAGTTTAAGCAATCTACATACTAACGCCATCTATGAAGATTTGTGTTTATTAAGCATTAAGCAGAATATCTTTTTAACACAACGTGAAAGGCTACTGCCATTAGCGCATCGTTAGAAACCGCCTGGAGATGTCACTCCTATCTATATAATATTAAAAATAAAATAATATATGTAATTTTTAAAAATATTAATATGTAAGATCCATTTTTTCAAACATTACAAACACAATTATTATAAAATTAATACGAATATACATATTATTCTAGAACAAGAGGAAGACCGACCATGATCAAATAAATCAAATATTGAATGTCGGCCACGTGAAGAGTCAGAGATCGACGCGCGTGCAATGCATGAATGGCAGGAAAGAAAAGTGTGACAGTCCATTATTTCTGCCTACCCCGTCGGGGATATGGCATGATGGTTAGTTAGTTAGTTAATACGAATGAAAACGTGTGTTTTATTTTATATTTTACGTGAATGATATGTTTTGCCTGTCTAATGCATGATCAAATGTTTTAATAATACCACATTTGATAATGCCTTAGACAGGCGAAGCATGCCATTCACATTAAATATATTAACACTTCTAGAAAACAGATATTTTAATATTATTACTAACCCTATTTTTGGTCGACTTCGTGTCGTTTCCAGGGTTGCCGGGTGTTATAGTAACACTATACCTGGAGGCACCTCCTTTCCCCCAAAAATCCTATAATAATCAAGACTTTCAAGCAAAGAAATGAAAAATCCACATTTATTCACAATAGCTATTTTTTGATAGTTTTTTTTTGTTTCAGCCCTAAGGATTGGTTTACAGCAAAGTTTTATTAACTGCTGGTTCTTATGATGCCATTTGAGCGTTATTTTTAACATTTATAAAAATAGAAAATAAATTAATCACTTTGTATTTAACCACGGTATGGTTATTATACGTGATGCAAACTAGTTTGGCTTGGAACCAAGTTTCATCAGGGCAGTATAACAACTAAACTAGAATACAAACATTATATGTACATATAACAAACGGCGGTGAAATCAGAGGAAGGGGTGCGAAAGGGAAAGGGATAATCCAAAAAATGTTTACCTTTGGAACAAAATTGCTATGTTGTTCCATCGGTAAACATTTTTTCGATTATCCCTTTCCCTCTCGCACCCCTTCCTCTGATTTCACCACCGTTTGTTATATGTACGTGTAAAGCTTGTATTGTAGTTTACTTGTTATACTGCCCTGATGAAGCTTGGGACCAAGCGAAACTAGTTGGCATCAAACATAATAACCATCTTCTTCTTTCCGTGTCCTGTCAGGTCTCCTCAACGTTGACCATCACCCTTGAGTAGGCCTCCCTGTCCTGGGCCACCCGGAACAGCTCCTCCTCGGTCCTTAGCCCTGTCCACTCTCGGATATTCCTCAGCCAGGAAACCTACCTTCTCCCAACGCCTCGTCGACCCTCAATCTTACCCTCCAAGATCAGATGCAACAGTGCGTACCTTTCGCCTCTCAGAACATGGCACAAGTAGGACACCTTACGGACTTTGATGTTGGTCAGCAACTCTCTGTCAACTCTGGCTCTATGGAGAACATTTGTGTTGCTGACCATGTCAGTCCAGGAAATGCGTAACATCCTTCGGCGTATCCACATCTCAAAGGCCTCTAATCGGTTCATAATATTGACTTTAAGGGTCCATGACTCCACCCCGTATAACAGCACTGACCAAACATAATAACCATACCATGGTTAAATACAAAGTGTTTTATTTAACCTTTCCCTTACGGTGCTAAAATAAAAACGCGCGTTCCAGTGTAGGGTAGTCAGTACGCGTTAAAAAATTAGCGATTTTAAATCGGAAAAATAGGAACATTCATAGCTAATCCCCTTATATAATTATAATTGAAGTCAAAAATTATAATAATTGAGATTTAATTGATAAAAACATTAAAAAAACATCTGGCAAGGTTCACGGAACGGGCATAAGCCCGTTCTGGTTACAAGCCCGAAAGTGACTGCCGCCACTGCCGGCGTGGCGGGACGGCGAGAGAGAGAAAATTGAGCTAGAACATATGCAAGAGTGAGATGCGAATATAGTGTCGCGCACTCAAAGCGCTGTTTATACGCGAATTTGTTTTCGATTTTCACAAAATACCTCCGATGTACCCGATAAATTCTGATTATTATTAATATTATTTTTTAAATCAATGCGTAAATATATTAGGTCCTTACATATGAAATTAGCGTTGTCGTACTGGCAACTTTGATCTCAAATATCTTCTCTTTGGTTAGGAATTCCAAATTCAAATTTATACAGCTATTTACTCAAGTATTTGTGTCTCGAAAATTATAATTAATTTGTTTTTTCCTCAATTGTTTTTTTTCTTTGCGTCACTCAGTTTACAAAATGGAAAACTTGAAATATCGCATTATTTACAAGTACGAGTTCCACCGTGGCACCAGTGCTGCAGAAACGGCTCGAAGGATTAATGATGTGTATGGCGACGGTGCCGCAAAAGAAAACACAGTGCGTTTTTGGTTCCAATGTTTTCGTTATGGAAATTTCGACCCGCAGAACAAGCCCCGTGGACGGCCGGAGACCAAAGTTGATAATGAAGAATTTAAGGCTATTGTGGAAGCGGATCCATCGCAAACCACGTCCGAGTTAGCTGCAGGCTGCGGTGTTAGTGATAAAACTGTTTTTATCCACTTGAAGCAAATTGGGAAGGTGAAAAAGCTTGAAAGGTGGGTACCTCACGAATTGAGTGAAGCAAATCAACAAACGCGCGTTGACTGCTGCGTTGCATTACTCAACCGGCACAATAATGAAGGGATTTTGAATCGAATCATTACCTGTGATGAAAAGTGGATCCTGTATGATAATCGGAAGCGCTCATCGCAATGGCTGAACCCTGCCGAACCAGCCAAACCATGCCCCAAGCGAAAATTGACTCCAAAAAAGTTACTTGTGAGCGTTTGGTGGACTAGTGCTGGTGTCGTTCACTACAGCTTTCTTAAATCTGGCCAGACGATTACGGCAGATGTCTATTGTCAGCAACTGCAAACCATGATGGAAAAGCTAGCTGCTAAACAACCGAGGCTGGTTGATCGCTCTAGGCCACTGCTGCTTCATGATAACGCTAGACCACACACTGCACAACAGACGACTACCAAATTAGAAGAGCTTAAATTGGAATGTCTAAGACATCCACCGTACTCTCCGGACCTTGCCCCAACAGATTACTATTTTTTTCGAAATTTGGATAACTTCTTGCAAGGGAAAAAATTCAACTCCGATGGGGCAGTCCAAACCGACTTCAAAGATTTTATTGATTCCCGTCCGAATGTTTTTTTTAGTAAAGGGATCGATGAACTACCTATGAGATGGCAAAAGTGCATAGATAGCAATGGTACATACTTTGATTAAATAAATATATTATATTTAAAAAAAATCAACTTTATGTTCCTCCCATACAAAACGCCAATTTCATATGTAAGGAACTAATATTATGGAGGAATACCTAAAATCTTAACCTTGTATTTATTATATTTATAGAGATATTGGTGGTTTTTAGAAGCAACGTGTAGAAGATACCCATCATAGGGAAGGGAGGGTTAATAAAAAAATATTTTTTAAGCATTTGGCAATTACATATCGATAGGCATCGAAGTGCTCAGCGACGTAAGGTATTCGATACTCCTTCCCTACCCCTAATGCCCGGCCCCGCCCACCGCGGCTAATTGTCTCGGCCTGAAAGGAAAGTGCCTCCAATCAACGCTAGCGCTACTTCTGTTTTCTGTCTGCCCGCACGTACACTCATATATTATGTATCCTCCCGCAGTTACTAATTTTTATCCTTGCCCGATTCACTAAAGTAGAGGCACTGTCTTAGTGAATAAAATAGTATAACAATACTAAAATAGATTCCCCTTGTCAGGGGCACGTACGATGCTACTTCAATATATACAATTTATTATTATACACCCGTATCGCTAACTAAACAAATCCTTACCGTTGATTCAATTAGCTAATTACTTGGGTTGGTTAATTAAAAAAAATACAGCCCGTAATCAACTTGGTACGGTTGTTTAGGTAGGAAAACATTAAAAACACATTTGACCTGACTCTAAATGACTTTTATTAGAAAAGGATTTACTAATAATATACCCCTTTTTAATATTAAAACCAACAAATATGAAGGTGCCGAGAAACTACGAGTGTACCCAAATGGTGATGGAAAGAGTTACGTTAGGAATAACCCTAAGAGACAGTCAGAAACGAAACGGTGAGAGGAAAAAACAAAGGTCGCTAACACCATCCATAGTGTAGCGACTCTAAAATGGAAATAGGTAGGTCACGTAGCCAGAGACTCGGAAGAAATATGATCAAAAAAAATGCTGACTGAAACAATGGACCGCAAAGTGCATTGCGACCGCAAAGGTCGATATAATCTGGATGCATTCTGCCCAAGGAGAGTGACGAGGAAGCAGAAGGAGGATGCGATTGTTAAGGAGTAGACGGAATAGGTTTTATAATAAGGTAAAGAAGGGTATTGAAAAAAGGTATAATAAACTAACTATCACGCCGTATCACTAGGTGGGAAGGCATAGAGGGAAAATGGAGCTCTCTTCTAGGCATACATTTAGAGTCACATAAAATAAAAAATAGTTGGCGCCAGTGTGTAGATTGAAACTAACATATGAAGTTTCGTGTTACATATTAACACATATACAACTTTAAAAAAAATCGACAGACATGGTGGTCGTAAGAAAGGTGGAATGGGGAATGTTGTATTACATAAAGCGTGCGCTTAACCCAACCAATGAAAGGTCAAAAGTCCTGTAAACACCTCGATCACCATATTCTGTTTCCAAGTTGCATCTTCGTCTCTATTGAGATACAATTAATTCTCACATAAAATTATTTAAATTGCGTACTCTCCTTATTTTTTTTTTATTTACTTTATCAACCTCTTGATAAATTAGTTTCGTATGCCAAACTAATTGATTGATCTTTTTATTATAATGTTTATATCACATTTAAACCACGCTTAAAATAATTGTTTGCCACGATATATTTCGTAACATGTGGAAAGCAGTGGGAAATTAGGTACTGCATTACTGGCCCAATTGGAACAAACCAAAAAGACTTAAGACTTTATCGTCAGTCTATCTCCATCCACTGCTGGACGTAAGCCTTTCCACCCACACACCATCCCGGGGCCTTTCCGCCGTCGGCACAATTTCATCGCTCCACCTGGTAGGCTGTCTCCCGACACTTCTCCGGCCCAATCTTGGCCTCCATCAGTAACCCTCTGGCTTCATCTTCCATCATTCCGTCGGTCCGCATGTCAAACCCATTGCCACTTTATCCTCGTAATGCATACCCATATATCGGTAACCCCGGTGCGTCTTTTAATCTCCACGTCGATAATTCGGTCTCTAAGTGGTTTTCGTTCATGTTCATTCTGTTAAACCATTATACTTTCAAAATTCAAAATTCTTTGGCATATAGAATGGAATAATACTCCTAGCGGCTTCTAACAATATGTTGGTCGACAGCCTTCGCATTGTGTTAATATGCCGAAAATCATTCTCCATAGATGGCGTTAGTGGGTCGGTTGTATAGGTTAATTCTTGAAAAAATTCACAAGTGCAACGAAATCTACATAGATGGCTGACTGAAACTGCTACGTGAAGATAAATATGGATTTTGAAGTATAAATACATCTTCCAAAAATTTGTCATGCATGATCACAAATAACAAAGGTGGAATGGGGAATGTTGTAATTACATAAATCGTGCGCTTAACCCAACCAATGACAGGTCATAAGTCCTGTAAACACCTTGATCATCCATGTTCAGTTTCCAGTTTACGTCTTCGTCTCTATTTAGATACAATTAAAACCATTATACATATTATATCACTATATATAATATAATATTATAATATATTATTATATGCATGAAAGCGAAGCATGGAACTGGCAAAAGAAAGATGAAAGTAAATAAATGCAGTAGAAATGAGATCTCATAGACGAGTGTGTGGATATTCTGTATATGATCAGGTTCGATTCCTGGCCGTTACATTAGCGGCTACATTTATAAAAATCCGAATTCTCTTTTATTCAGTACTTTTTATGAAACGGAATTCATCTGAAATATTCAAAATAACATCATTAATCATTTGTGAAAACGTTAAAAAATGTTTATTTTACAAAATTGACTGACTCTAAATTAGGTACCTATGTACCAGTGTGTAATATTTTATATACAAAGTGTCCCACGGGCGCGCCACGAAACTTCAAACGTGATTCTACATAATATTAAACGATAATTCAATATATTGAACTTTTCGATATTGACTTTTATCATAAATAACACTTTACTTGAAACAATACGTTATTTTTTGTTTCCCTAAATTAAAAACCAAAAAGCTTTTCAGCAATAGATACATTTTAAATTCTACTTAAAATTCGGAAAATTCTAAATCTAATGAAAATCGGGTTTAAAACATTTTTTAAAAACTTGATTTACACGTTTTGATTAATTAATTGTTTTAAAAAAATGTCCAGAAAAAAAAAAACGAAGTTAGCAGCTGCCGAAATCGGTCGAAGCCACGAACATTGGTGGATTTAACTAAATACATCTTAATTTTAGTCCATTGTTTAAGCCGAAACACTATGATGATATTTTAACGTTTTATAACTGTTAATTCAAAAACTCTGTTTTATATCACAAATTGTATTTATTTTACTTTACGACAGCTGTATCATCAACCAATGTTGACATCATCAGGTGTTACAAAAAACAACGTTTTTTGTAACACCTGATGATGTCAACATTGGTTGATGAAACAGCTGTGAATACAATTTGTGATATAAAACAAAGTTTTTGAATTAACAGTTATAACATCTTTATTTTTTTTTACAATGTATTATTTATTATATATACATTACATAATTACATTTTTATACAACAGGTTTGAACCCAACTACGTTAGTTTAGTTGTTGTAATTTTTTTAGTTATTGTATTGATTCTCATATATTAACTAAAAAAAATGGTGATAGTTTATTTATCGCCATTGCATGTGTTGACACGTGAATAATACACGAGACCAAAGACGAGTGACAATCACACTGGCATCGCTGGGAAACGAACCATCTGCCGCGAAGGTCGACGATTACTTCGAAAATTATTTAAACTTGAAAGAAATGTTTTGTTAACTTAAATTTTTTGTTTTATTTTATGGGTGTGACATATTTCATCTCTCAGGGGTATTATCAAATGTCCTTTAATTTTTCCTTCATTTGGTAAGGTGAACCATTTCACTCCCATAAAATTAAATGAATCATGAAACACTGTTATAATATTTTCATTGATATACCATACATAATAAATAGTTCTACGTTAATTGAATTACTAATAAACATATTGCCCTTTTAAATTTTCAAGATATCATCACCCCGTCTCCCCAAAGAGGCATACAGAAAGAATGGACCGCCACATTGTATTTTCCTGACATACTTCTTTCGATTCCTCAACATTCATACATCGTGTCACGCACACACGTCGATTTCTCTGACACTTCACGTGCCCAACATAAGATAGATATATCCTTTTTATCTGTTTTAATCTTCTTCTTCTTCTCCAAGTGCCCTGTCGGGTCCCCCGAACGTTGGCGATCACCTCGACGAACCTGTCCCTGTCCTGCGCCGCTCGGAACAGCTCCTCCACACTTCGGATGCCGGTCCACTCCCTCAAGTTTCGCAGCCAGGACATCTCTCTCCTACCGGGCCCTCGACGTCCCTCAATTTTCCCCTCCAATATCAGTTGGAGAAGCTGGTACTTTTACCCACGCAGTACATGACCCAGATGTGAAATCTTCCGAACCTTGATACTTGATAACAGCTCTCTGTCAACTCCAGCTCGCCTCAGGACTTCGTTATTGGTAACCATGTTTGTCCAAGAAATGTTTTTTCTTTGTTCGAACTATTAACTTTGACGACGTTCGTGGCAGAGAGTTAGATTCCCGGCGATGGCAGTGTGATTGTCACACTGTCTTTGTTCTGGTGTAGAATTCTCGTGACAATAAAATGGCGATAGATTAGCTATTGTACTTATCAATTTCATGAGAATCAATATATCAGCTAAAAAAAACATATTGTATACAGTAATTGGATTCAAGCGACCTGTTGTATACAAAAAAATAAAAATGAAAATAAATATCATACTAATTTGATTACATGTGTAGTAATAAATTATTAACTTTGAAAAAAAATCGATGTAGTACGAATCTGTCAAAGTTTTGCGGTAAAGCCGTGGAACACCTTGTATAGCTAAAAAATCTTGTTTACAAAATTAGTTGTAAGATAAACAATGTGAAGTAAGTTGGGGTGTTTTGTTTTCCAGTGTCGGGCCAAGTCAGCAAGGGGAGATGGGGCCAACACGACGCGGGTGAGGCCGGAATGGCGGGGCGCGCGGGGCGGGTGGCCCCCGGATTGGTGCTGCTATTGTTGCTGACTATGCCCCTGGACCGGGCAAGCGGCCTACACGCCAGTGAGTACCTACTCTTCAAATGACACCTATTCGGTTATATTTTGCATATATTCACAATATAATATTCGCTTTAATTTATATAAGGCTATTCAAATATTTTAAATTATTTACGGATATCATATACCGAAGTACGTGAACAAGTCAGTAAAGCCTCTGCCGTGTCAGGATGCCTGAAGAATCTGGTCTGGAAAAACAAGCACATGCGTATCGACAGCAAGATCAGAATCTACAAAACATGCGTGCGACCCATCATGACGTACGCTGTAGAGACGCGGGCTGACACTGTGCGAACCAAAAGACTACTTAGAACATCGGAGATGAAGGTCCTAAGATCAATTACTGGAAAAACCCTCCGAGATCGTGTCCGCAACGCAGACATAAGGAAAACCTGCGAAATAGAGTATATCGTTCAGTGGAGTAGATCCAGAAGACGATACTGGAGGGACCATGTAGCCCGAATGGATGGTGACAGACTCGCATATACAGCCGCCTATGAAATCCCTTCCGGACACCGCCCACCTGGAAGACCGCCTAAGAGATGGAGGGACAGCTGGATCTCATCATCCGACGAGATATGATTTCTGTGTCACAGATCGTCAGATCTATCAAAAGAAGAAGAAGAAGAAGAAGACGGATATCAATTTTCATATTTAGTTTTACACATTTTAAAATTTACAGATTTTCAAAAATTTAGATTTACAGATTTTCAGATTTACATATTTTAGTATGTTCTCTCAACACGCCTTTGAGGTGATCACATCACGAAAACGGCAGTTTGAATGTTAGCATATTATTATTATTTATTTATTATTATCAAAACGTTTGACGACCTTCGTGGCATTGTGGCAAGAACTGTGACTGCCACATCTAAGCTCCCGGGTTCGATTCTCGGCGATGGCAGTGTGATTGCTTACTGTCTTTAGACTGGTGTAGAACTCATGTGACAATAAAACCCCGATAGATTAGCAACCTATCACATATCATAAGAATCAATATAACATGATAGATAATAAGAAAACAAATTGTATACAGTAATTGGGTTAAAACTACCTGTTGTATGCAAAAACATTATTTCATATTAATTATATAATAGAAAGTTTTAAATCATCTCTTCTATATTCGCCATACTTTGTATTGTACTCGTAGATGCTTTATTTATCTTATACATATTAATAAAATAACATTATTATATATTATACATATTAATAAAAATTAAAATTACATAGACATGTTTCGGACAACCAGTCCTTCTTCAGTGATACATATTATAAAGACACATAATATTTTAAATATGTATATTTATAATATGTATCACTGATGAAGGACTGATTGTCCGAAACATGTCTATGTAACTTTTTTTTTAATGTAAGTGTTGTATATACAAAGTATATAAAAAAGAAAAAGAGAAAATTTAAATCATCGTTCAGGAAACAAAGAAGTCTTGTTTATAAATAAATATTTAATGTATTAAATCATCAAACCGACCGTTATATTAAATATTAGAGCTAATGTATGTAATTCAACGTTGAAAATATTAGACGAGAAAATAGACTTATTTTGTTAGATAAAACCGTTTTCCGAAAGTTTTATTATATTTTATGGGAGTGACATATTCTCCCGTGCTACGGCATTATAAAATTGGCTAACCAGGTAAATGTTGTCACTTCCATAATATATAAGGTATTTTTCAACAGTATTTAATATGAATTATTATATAATAATATAATATGAATTTTTACATATTTGTTCGACAAACTTACTTACTTTCTTCAGATGATTGTATAACTTTTGAAGAGACTTAGTCACTTTGATGAGCGTTCAAGTGTACGCTGATGAAACGACGAAATCTTTGCTATAAAAATTTCATGTCTTTTTTAGATCAAACAAAAAAATATACTTACTTTCGTGATTATTTCTTTTATCCTTTGAATCTACAACGAGGGTTTCCATAAAGATGATACAAATATACTCATAACTCTTTACCTTCTCAAGTTTAGAACAACCTGATTATCTAAGATTTATATATGTTTCGTCAGATGTTGGTTCGGACATATGGAGCGCATGGGTGAAGAAAGAATGGTTAAAAAAGTATACGTTAACAATGTAAATGGAGTAAGGAGTCGAGGTAGACCGAGGAAAACATGGCTTGACCAAATTAATCAAATATTAAAAGTTGGTCATGTCAGAAGCCGGAAGAATCGACGTGCGTGTATGACTCGATGTATGAATGTGGAGGAAGCTAGAGAGGTGTGCCAGGATAGAGTAGTGTGGCGGTCCATTCTCTCTGCCTACCCCTGCGGGGAAACGGCGTGATGGTTTGTTGTTGTTGTTGTTGTCAGATAATATAAAACAATCACGAAAAATTTATTAACCATTTTTATTTCCAATAAGACTTTTATGTCTTGAAAGTGATGGCGTTTTGTACCATGTACAAAACCTTATTTTCTTCCTTACTCTCTAACTAAATTGTGCGAATGATGGTGTTATGAACAAAATAATGAAAGGATTATTAAAATGGTTTGGACATATGGAAAGAATGAATGATAAAAAAATTATATGTTAACGATGTAAATGGAACCAGAAATAGATGAAGATCGTGGAAAACGTAGCACCATCAAATAAATCAAATATTGAATGTCGGCCATGTGAGGAGTCAGAGAAATCGATGTATGAATGTTGAGAATGGCAGTCCATTATTTCTGCCTACCCCTTGGAGGAGACGGCGTGATGGTTAGTTAGTTTCTCTCTAACTAACCATCACGCCGTCTCTCAAAGGGGTAGGCAAAAATATATTCTTCTCTCTATCCTTAACATTCATACAACTAGTAGACAATTGATTAGATATGTGGGTAATTGCGAATTCTAATGTACTCCGTAACCCTTTCGTGGCTGGCTATGACAATATTTTTTTAATACACATCATGGAATATTAAATTTATGATTGCTAAATTATAGTTTACTTATTGTTTGTTATTTTTACAATGGCACTATTATACATTTGAATGATGAATAAATAAATTATATTGAACGAATTAGAGAACAATCTATAATTTGACAATGGAAATTTCACGTTTATTCGCTCGATTATCCCACCAATTGTGTTGTACAATATTTCGATTGTTAGATTGATAGTATTCACTGAGGTACCGCGATCGGTCCGGCTCGACAGGGTGTATGACTCGTACGGCTGTGGTAGCCATGAGTCAGTGTCCGTGACGTGCCCCCGCCTGGCGTGACTACCCCGCGGTCAGACCACCTACCCTTTGTGTATTTTTTACCCTATTCACCATTAACTTAATATGTAAACTGTTTGTATTTTTCCCTAGTTGTTAACCCTCTTGGCCGCAGGATTTTTATAACCGACAATTTTTATAACGTTTTGGGAAAACGAAAGCGCAT
Organism: Lepidostoma basale; assembly: GCA_022606425.2. NCBI lineage: Eukaryota > Metazoa > Arthropoda > Insecta > Trichoptera > Lepidostomatidae > Lepidostoma > Lepidostoma basale. The sequence goes on along the minus strand of JAHDVF020000008.1, from coordinate 280,958 downwards.
ATATCAAATACAAATATAAGACAATCAAATGCATTTACGCTTCGTATTTTTCCCTAGTTGTTAACCCACTCGGCTACATAATTTTTATAAACAACTTTTTTTTAACATATGGCGTATATAACATATGGCGTCGAAGCAAGGGCAGACACAGTAAGGACCAAACAAGTTTTGAGGACTTCCGAAATGAAGTAACTGACGACGATAGCAGGCAAGACTAGAAGCAGAATAAGAGAGATATGTGAGGTTGAGGATATTATAGGTTGAGGATAGATGGAGCAGACAGCGAAAAAGAGACTGGTACGGTCATGTTCAGAGAATGGACACCACCAAACTCCCCTATATTACATTGGATAATCAACTCATGGGACTCGTCCTGGTGGAAGACCTCCTAAAATATGGAAGGACAGCTGGGAATCTACCTCACAGGAGGAGCAACACTCTAGAGAACAGACCACATAGATCTACAATAAGGAAGAAGAAGAAGAAGAATAAAATGTCTGTTTTCTAAAACTTGTATTAGACCTTTTTGGAAAGGCGTATTTTACAGTAAAATAAAATAAAACTTAAAGTTTTTTTAATATCAATTGATAATAATAAATTTTACAGGAAAAATAAAATTGTATTATCGAAAATATAACTGACTATCTAACCATCACACCGTTTCCCCGGATGGGTAGGCAGAGAGAATGGACCACCACACGGCCCTGTCCTGATATATATATATCCTATCCTGTATAGAGTTTCTTCTGCATTCGTCCACGTTCGTTCGAAACACGCACGCTCGTTGAATTTTTGTTCTTCGAGACCTTAGAAAATATTTAGATTACACATGTGTATACTTACATTTTTTATATTGTTATCTAAATTATACATAAACATGTTTGAACCCATAGCCCTGAAATAACGGGCGGACGTATTTGGTAAAGCTAAAAATTAAACTTTTCGTTTTCGATCGAGCTTCCATTAAAATACATTAACGTTTTTGAGAAAATTTAATATTCTAGACAAAACGAAATCCAGATTAAGAGTTTTCGTGTTTGTTTTTGTATGCTGTCAAAACTCTTTACAGTTATCCTATAGTTGAACGTTTATTTCATTAACGCTTTAAATACTAGAATTTTAAATTACATTAAATAAATTCAATGAAGAGAGATTTGCTAATCTAAAGTTTATGCGCTCTGGGGCTTCTTATCCACTGTATTAAATATAATGAATTTCTCATTTCGTGAAGGTTATTATGAAATCTAAATTGATTTGACTCTCGAGGTCCTGAGAACAGGAGACTATGGATATTATTGGTCCGCGCTATTTCTATCTACGCTCTTCAGTAATAACACAAATAATAATTTTTTTTTTGATACATCGTTATAGTTTTTTGGAAACGAACCCACCCCATCCGTTCACACATCAATTCTTTCCTCCAGAATATTACAATTCCTTGAGTGGTTAGAAAAGTTCCGAGGCGTGATTTAGAACGAAAGCCAATCTGTGCGAAAAATAAAATGTAATGCGATATCGGAACACGAAAATTTTTTAATTTTTCTTAAAACTGATTTATGCATTAATTATAGGCAACGGCGGTTATGGAGTGCTTGATTCGCTATTATCGGCGGTGATTATAACTTGAGCTAGCGCCAGTGTTCCAGGGACGGTAAGATATGGAACTAATATCGGCTGGCTGTCGCAGATGGCTACACTGATTGTTTTTTAATTTCCCCGATCCGGAGTGACGATGATCGATTCCCCGAAAGTTTTGCAGTCTCCCCCCTCCCTCGGGAGTAATGTAGGTGGGTAGGCACCTAAACAATTTTTGCAAAACTGCCTTTGCGCGAAATCCGATAATAATTAATGGGAAGATGTCAAAGTCGGTGATTCTAGTACATTCGGAACTTATCCGGGACCAGGTTTAAGTTGTCGCTCTCAATCTTCGGCTAATCCGGCGAACAGAAGTTTGACGTTCATTAAACACTGCAGGTCGTCGACGAATGGCGCCCTAATTAGGCGGCACTTCCTCGGCCACCGCATACTCGGCCGCTCGAGTCCGGGCAGGGCACGAGGCGCGACACATTCATCCCATTATAATATTATTGCGCTCCTGGCACCGGCCTAACGGCCTCGCATGTACCGGTCGACTTGAACTTCGTAATTATAGTGAAGCGGGAAACTAGGATGTATCGCGGGCCGCCTAGCGAACCGGGCGGGCGAGACCCCTCGGACCGGCCTCCACTCCGTGTATCAGATATCATTTCCAATTACGCTTTATCATAACACGAGGCCCAGTAGCATATTTACTATACCTAAATAAACCGAATGTATCATTCTGTTTAAGCGTTTAATTGGATCGTAGAGAGAGATTGAATCCTTAATGTAATATTCCTCTCGGAGGGCGCGCGCTGCCACACGTGGTACGTATTTATTTATTTTTCTATAGGCGAATTTGCATAATATGGCAGTTTTTGTTGGGAAATGCTGTAAGGTTTCCGAAGGTACCTTCAACGCGATACGGTTACTGTGGATCCAGTATTAATATACGTTTTTGCAAATTTGCATAATGAACCCGATATAAAAACATTTTCTAACAGTTTAAATGAATAATGATGGATGTTTTCAAACTGTTTCTTGGCTGAAAAGCGCCGGAGAGGAATCGGACGGAATCGCTTCTCGCTCCTTTCGAGCGGGAGCGGTGGGCTTAATGCTCTACATTATATTGTATTAACATTCGAAAATTCTAAATAGCGACAAGAAAATGGAAGAGGCGCCGAGATACTCCGGGCTGCGAGGCTCGTGCGGAACTTGAGAAATCTCCACAAAGAACACGTATACACGCGCGAGGTAATCAAAGGAACGGGAGCACTTGAGTCGCTGATAAACACTCGGGCGCGGATGCCTGGCTGGCGACACTAAATACCGTGCAGCGGGCGCGGCGCGGGCGCGGCGCCCACTCGACCCGCCCGACACTTTGTGCCATCCTCCCAGAGTGCGAGGAATTATTCCGCTAACCGCTACTTTCACTTTCCGACCCCTACACCAGCGGCGGCCTACATACTTTAAACTGCTCCCTTACTACACAGGCACCCACATCGCTCAACTTGCGAGACACGCCAATACGTGTACCCACATTCTACATACAATATTATAACTAACTAACTAACCATAACCTTTGAAGACTTTCCTGACACATTTCCCTCAACATTAATACATCGTGTAATGCACGTACGTGTGTTTCTCTGACTCCTCGCATGGCCGACATTCATCATTTGATTTATTTGATCGTGCCACGTTCTCCTCGGTCTTCCTCTATTTCTGGTTCCATTTACATCATTAACATATATTTTTTTTACCATTCTTTCTTCATTCATTCTTTCCATATGTCCAAACCATCTTAATGATCCTTTCATTATTTTGTTCATGACACCATCATTCGCACCGCATTCACTTCTTATATTTTCATTCGACACTCTATAATACACAGAGTATCCGCACATTCGTCTAAGAGATCTCATTTCTACTGCATTTATTCTACTTTCATCCTTCTTTTGCCAGTTCCATGCTTCGCTTCCATACATAAGGGTCGGTAGAAGAACACCATTTTGCACTGCCACATAATTTATTTGTGGCCGACATTCAATATTAAACACTATTTCTAGTTCCATTTACATGGTTAACTTATAATAAATTATCAATTGTCAATCTATAAAATATAATAAAAATTCTAGAAAACTAACGTTTCCATTCGTAAAACATCTAGAAAACGGACGTTTTCATTCGTTTTAATTATTTAATTTGGAGTTCTACAGCATTATTCAAGAAACAATAAATTAATAGTTTTATTTTTAGTTTGAGAATACCTTCGCAAGACGAAACAAATTTGTAACAAGTATTTGTATAGTCCATTGTTTTAGCCGAAACACTATGATACTTTAACATTATAAACTGTTAAATTAAAAAACTATTAACTATTAAACATATTTTTATTACCATTATTTCTTTATTCATTATTTCCATGTGTCTTAACCATATTAATGATATTTTCATTTTTTTATTCTTAACACTATCATTCGCACCTTATTCACTTCTTATATTTTCATTCGTCACTCTATCATACACAGATTTTCTACACATTCGTCTAGTCTCATTTCTACTGCATTTATTTTACTTTCATCCTTTTTTTGCCAGTTCCATGCTTCGCTTCCATACATAAGCGTCGGTACAAGAACACCAAGGAAAATAATATTTATTATAAGCATATATTATACCTATGCTTATTTTAGGATCAGTTAACACCTGCGTACTAAATATGCATTCAATAAATGTGTACGAACGCGCCTACCTGTAAGTTATAAATAATTTCCCGCACCCCTCGTTACAGATAAAATCCATGCTTTATTTTATTACTTGGTATTGCCAAACGAAGTAAAATGATTTGAAGTAATTTTACCTACATATAGAAAGAAATTAAAATTCACCATAATTTTATTTTTCGTTTTGAAACTTTTGGTGTATTTTTTACATAGACCAAAAAACTACTTCAACAGTCATGAAATAATTTGTTTTTTTAAATATGTATACACTTAAAAATGTTTAGGATGAATCGGAAAATACTTACTAAATGAAAATCGTATTCGATTGAATGACATTAAATTAAGTCAGTTCATATTTTTTCAAGCGGTTAATATCGGTAAACAAGAGACCATTTGAAATTACTAGAATCGCTCGAAAACGTTCATTCAAACTCTTTCGATAAGACGTTGCGATCTTTCTACTATAGGGCGTATTTATCAACAACAACAAAAAACGTTTACCAAAATCCTATGATAGAATATCTGATGATGAAGTAAGAAAGGAATGTAAGGCGGATGAATGCGTAATAAATAAAATTGATAACGGGTCACTAAGATGGTTTGGACATATGGAACGAATGGATGAGGGAAGAATGGTTAAAAAGATATATACAAGTAGTGTGAATGGGAAAAGAAGTCAAGGAAGGCCAAGGAAGACATGGCATGACCAAATTAATCAATTACTGAAAGGCGACCATGTTCGAAGTAGGAACAATCAACGAGCGTGCATGTCACGATGTGTGAATTTAGAAGAGGCGCGAGAATTATGTCAGGATAGAACAATGTGGCGATACATCCTCTCTGCCTACCCCTCCGGGGAAACGGCGTGATGGTTAGTTAGTTAGTTAGTTACCCTCAGGACTAACGCGCGAGCCGGGCTCCCCCCCCTTACATATATATACAAAACAAATTAAACCCTACTCTCTCGACTAAAATCAGAATAAAAAACAAACATACAAATTGCTTCCCCACCCCCCTTAAAATTGCTCTACTTTATCATATATGTAAATATATATAAGTATACTCTTAATATATAATATAATATCTGTAAACTCAACCCTCCCACAAACTAAACTCAAGCCCATAGAGTCACACACACTACACCACACAAACCCACACACAAACAACACCTCTAACTCATCAATGGGAAGGAGTAACAGACTTCTGAGTCTCACTCCAATAAGCCACAAGATCCAAGTCCAAGTCCAAGTTAGTTACCAAAATCCTCATCTCCGAGAGATCCTTTATATATATCGCATTGATGAAAATGCTCCACCCATAAAAGGAAAATATATTTTATACATATTAAATTTGTAATTTGACGTAGCAGAAATAGTCACTTCTATAAATTTGATTTTATTAACTACAAAAGTCAATAACACTTCTCATTTCTTTGGAAGTTATGCTTTAAAAAGGGAGCGCGTAAGACTTCATAACCTCTTTTGGATGGAATGAAATAAAATAATTATTTATACTCGATGTTATTACCTCCGTATGCCATGCGTCCCACATGCGGGTTATGGTGGGGCGACGGGCCCATAAAATACCTTGAAAGGATAATGAACATCAACTACCCGAGGCATAGTATTAACAAACTGAGTAAAGCGTGTAAATAAATTATTTATGACAAATATTGGCGACTGAACTTACGTATTGTAACTGCTGTTAAATAAATATGTTTTTGCTTATTTTAATACATCGAAGTGGAACCCACTACGTGTTATTTGCACTTCAGAATACTAGATTATATTTCCGATTTTTCGTCGAACGCGTTAACTCTTAACAGACGTAAAGTCACCTCTGACGTGACAATAGAACTTTGTCGCTGGCAAATGTGAGGTGACATGATGAATCAAGTTGAATCTCGATGTTTGTCAGTTGAATATTACCAGTGCGTTTTTAGAATGAAATATTGATAGAAAAACATATTTAGAATATAAAAAAGATAGCTTCCGAATGGTTAAAATATGTAATGGAATATTTCCTTGTATTCAAGAATGGAAATATTATTTGAATAACATCATATTATATTTTCACGACACTTAAAAATTTTTCAATTTGCAGACGTCCTTCCTCGGTGTAATTTAAATAATAAATTAACACCGAGGAAGGCCGTTTGCGTTTCGATTCTTACTTGTGTCAAAGCGCAGAAGTCGTTTATCATTATAAAAAAATCCTTTTTTTACATTGAGAAAATAAGTTTGCAGTCCCAAATATGTTGAAAAGTGTAAAAAATATGAAAATACATCGTATTTCAAAAACTATAATAAATAAATCCACAACACAAAGTGATCGCACATATCAAAAGAATTATTATTATGAAAACACTCACTCACTATATGACTATCGTATTAATAAAAATAAAAATAAAAATATGTTTTAACGACAATAACTACGTAATGATGATGATGATGATGATAATTTGTATAGCGCCATTTTTGTGAGAGATTCACTTCGTCCGGAAAGCTTATTTTAAAAAGAAAAGTTTTAAGACAGTTTCTGAACACTCCTTCGTCGTCTTGATTGCGGATATTGTAGGGCAGCCTGTTCCACGCCGTCGGTCCTGCGATGCTAAAAGCGTGATCCGCTGTCCCCCCAAGGTTATCCCAAGCATGGTTCTTACCATGGCGCACTGAGCGACCTGGAACTTGAACTCGAGACACCTCTTCAGCGTCTACGTTTCGGTTCTATTTCTTATGACTGGCAAAACGCACTGGTTGATGACTTTGGCCTTGAGGCATTGCTAGGTATCAGCGTCTGTGTATGATGTGATTTACCAAGAGATGGCACTTAAATCGGTTTCAATGACAGCTGTTAATCGTCAGTAGATCCAAGCAAAAATTGAAATCATTAACTGATTTCTTTGTTCTCTCTCTCTGGTTACAATCCTGGGCTTTGTTTGCGGCAATTTCTTCTATTCTTCTCTTCCATTCTTCCCTGTCTTGTGCGGCTCTTTTGAAATCTGCATATGATGAGTAGCGCACGTCCACCAACATGTCCTCCAGGTACTCTCGGCGTGGACGTCCCCTAGAGTTTGTCCCCTCGGTCATACTCTCCATTATGGCATGCAAGAGGTTTTCTTGTCGTATTACATGGCCGATCCATCTTGCACGCCTTTCGGACAAGGTCCTGAGAAGGTGCTTTCCTCCTTCGATTATTTGGAGAACTTCCTCATTTGTGATGTGGTCTCTCCAGGAAATTCCTAATAGTCTTCTATAGGACCACATCTCAAAGGCCTCTAATCTCCGTTTATCTCTTTCGGATAGGCACCATGTCTCGCAGCCGTACATCAAGATTTCATTGTTACACTTTGGTATTTAGAGAAACAGTTTGATTGAAGTCACAACTGATAAACTTACATGTTTTTTTGTTTAATTCACATATTTTAAATCCATACACTCGAATATTACAATAGAAAGGTGTTATCGAGTCCGCTAGTAATTTAAATACTAACTAACCATCACGCTGTGTCCGTGAAGGGGTAGTTAGGAAGAATGGACCCCTACATTTTTTGTCCGACATACTTCTCTCGCATTCTCTATATCCATACATCGTGTCATGTACGCACGTCGCACTAATTTAATAATTTTATCGACCATCCAATATTCACGTAGATGCGACGGGCGATTTTATAAGGGAAAAGCAGAAGTTTGTGAGCACCTTGAACCTGCGACGAACATAAATACATTATGCATGCGGTGCCCCAATATGAAACACACCGTATAATTTTGACGAATCTGACTATTATTAGGCAGCGTTTTTAAATAGCCAAGTAGGTACGAGGGTTTATGCTCCTTTCAATAATAAATTATTGTATAAAGAGGCCGATTTTTCACCGGATGCTAATCATGAAATGAACAACAGAAAGGAAAAGCGGCGCCAGGGGAAATCGGCGTGGATTGGCTGAGGGGTATACTGGGCCGCCTAAAAAAGGTAAAAAAAAAAAAAAAGCTGGCAAAATTTTCCAAAACTCACAATCCCAAATCTTTTCATAATAGGGTGCTTTTCATTTATTAAAAAAATAACACTATTTTCAGTTTCAAAGTTTAGACTTTGTTACAGAATTTTATTAATTGTGATTTAAACAAAGAACTACAGACGAACATTATTTAGACACAAATAAGATGAACAAAAATCATTACTTCTAATTATATCATTAAATCATTTTCTCTCTGTTAATAATTTTAAATTATAGGAATTTTACGTTTTTCAAATGTAATTAATCTATAAATTAGTTCTCTCTATTACTTTTTTCACATAATTATTATGTCTATACTTAATATTCGTTAATTTAAACTGTTCAATTATGTCAGTCGATGATGTTATTTTTAAATATACTAATTGTTTGTATATAAATATGAAACTTTAATGTATTATTAGTTGTTTGACACGTATCACTTCATTGTGATTGTATCAAATAAATAAATAAAAACATTTTTTATCAACTAAAACACTGTTTTTTCCACTTTTGAATATGTTCCAATGTTAATTTAAATAATTTTTAACGTAAATATAGAAATAAAACATAGACTTATTATAGTTTATTTCTTTTATAACATTATAAATTTGTTATAAAAGAAAGACTGTTTTAAGTGCTTATTACAGTTAATTAAAAGAACGGTGGATACGTGGAATATATTATAAATTAAATAAACACAAAAATCCGGATGGTCCAGCTGACAACACGTGCACCATCAAAAATAACATTATTTTTATTTTGTCATTTTATTATATTGCATATCATTCTTTTTTATATCATTTGTTTTAAATTTATTCTGTGGACGTGTGGAAGTGTGCGCGGGAGATGCCTATTGGTGGCGATGAGGTTCGGAACCCATCACACCGCGTCTCCCACGAGGGCGAAAAGAAAATAATGGAGTGCCGCATCGGTAAAAGTCCATACTTTTTTCCTACCCCTTAGGGGAGACGGCGTGATGGTTAGTTAATTAGTATTTAATTTAGCACAACTAAGGAAACTATTATCAAAACATAGAAGAAAAAAATGCGTCATTTTCTCCTACTAAAAGTGTTGACACTATTATTTTATTACATTCGTATCGAATGGAACGAAATTCTTATGTTTCAAAGGAAAACAAAAGTATTCAGTTGTAATTATCTCATGCAAATAGCTAGTGTAAAATGTAATTACGCGATGTATACAGACGCTATTTATATTCAGTTTGTGCTTTAATTTAGATAGCGAAGAATAGTCTGAAATGTAATACGAACATTGAGTTTTAGTATTTTCTTTTTAGAATAAAAGTTAGTATGTAAAAACAACGAAGCATTTTGTTAAAATGCGTTAAAAGGAAGGACAACCTTCCTCAGATATGAGGGACAGCCGATGACGATATCCATCTTATAATTAGAACTATAAGAAATATTAGATTTTTTTCATAGTCCATTGTTTTGACATACATTCCCAAACCTAACTGGTCTTCCATTCCGTAACAATAATGTAAGACTTTATCATAAACCCTAAATCCACCCTCGCCCTCTTTCGGAGGGACACTCCGGGCCATACATTTAGCCCCATCATAAAACAACTACCAAATCGCTTCCAACAATGTTTCCTACAGACGTAAGAGGAATAGCCATTAGAGCTGAACCTCTGTAAGCCAGAAGATCCAAGTCCAAGTCCGAAACACTATGATACTTCAACATTATAACTGTTAAAATTTATAACACTGTTATAATATCACAATTTATTTTTGTTAACTGAGAATGTCGCGACAGCTGTTTCGCCAACCGATGTTGACATCATCAAGTGTTACAAAATACAATTTTTTGTAACACCTGATGATGCCAACATCGGTTTGCGAAACAGCTGTCGCGACATTCTCAGTTAATAAAAATAAATTGTGATATAATAACAGTGTTATACATTTTAACAGTAATGTTTTTTTTTATAAAGCAATGCATAAATGAGACAGTTTCTCCATATATTTATCTGTTTATAAATATAATATAAGTGCACAAAGATTTAAAATCTTTATTCCACGACAGACTGCCATATTTCATGACAGATTACTCTCAGATGGTACTTTTGTTTGTATAATCCTCTAAGCACTCTATTAATAGGCACTCTATGCGGTTCGACACATGTACGAGTAAGTATCTTTGTCCAGAGGGAATTAATAACCACATGGTTTAGATCCTAAACCAAAACACACACCTACATACAACACACATACAATAACCGCATTTACCTATATACGGCTTTATCTAATACAATAAAACTCCTTATTATTATAGCAAATGTAATCTACCATAATGACCTAGGACGGTTGAATCATGTAAACTACTAATGTTTAAGATAATCTAATTATTTCAAAGTAATCTCTTAATGAAAGTTTAAAGAATTTCCGTATGAAGCGCTTAGTTTGTGGTGAGACATTATTTAATAAAATAATAATACACTTTAACACAAAATAATGAAAGGATCATTAAGATGGTTTGGAGATATGGAATGAATGAATGAAGAAATAATGGTAAAAAAAATTATATAATATGTTAAACTAACTAACAATCACGCCGTCTCCCCGGAGGAGTAGGCAGAAAGAATGGAACGCCACAATGTTCTGTCTTGACATGCTTCTCTCGATTCCTCTACACTCATACATATTGTAATGCACGCACGTCGATTTTTCCGACTCCTCACGCGACCGACATTTAATATTTGATTGATTTGATCGTGACACGTTTTCCTCGGCCTTCCTCTATTTCTAGCTCCGTTCACGCCGTTTACATATACCTTCTTTACCATTCTGTCTTCACTCATTCTTTCCATGTGTCCAAACCATCTTAATGACCCTTTCCTTATTTTGTTCATGACACTTTCATTCGCACCACATTCACTTCTTACACTTGCATTTGTCACTCTATCATATACAGATTTGTCACACATTCGTCTTAGAGATCTTATAGAAAAATATATGTTAACGATGTAAATGAAACCAGAAATAGAGGAAGACCGAGGAAAACGTGGCACGATCAAATAAATCAAATATTGAATGTCGGTCATGTGAGTGTTTTACACGATATATGAATGTTAAGGAATCGAGAGAAATATGTCAGGGAAGAAAAGTGTGGCAGTCCATTTTTTCTGCCTACCCCTTCGGAGAGACGGCGTGATGGTTGGTTAGTTAGTTTTATAATATACTTATTTGTATTTAAACCACTTTATTTGGTAATACCACTCGGTTTCGCTCCCGCCGGAGCTTCGTCAGGTTGAGAGTATAAACTAAACATAAATTCGGAGAACAACATTTGAAGAAAGAAATATAAAATAGTGAGGAGAAAGTGGGGTAGGATAAAGTGTGCGCGAGGACGAATAGAATTTCAGAACGGTGAGTCATGAATCACCGTCCTCCTCACTCCTACCAATTTTTCTCCCCTGCATTTTATATGTTTTTCTTCATATGTTATTCTCTAATTTCATGTTTAGTTTTTTCTCTCACCCTAACAAAGCTCTGGTGGAATCGAAACCGGTTGGTGTTACTAAATAAAGTGGTTTAGATACAACAACTAAAAGTGTATTTTTATTTTATTTTAAAGTTAAAAGAATTATAAAATTAAATAACAATGAAATAAAACGTTGTTTTTCGATGCATCAGTTGTATCAGTTCATAAAATCTGTAGTTAGTTATCCGTGGCTCTATCCCACGATATTTCTGTTAGGAATACTTGGAACCCATTCATTACAGCTTCGAAGAGATGGGCATCTCCTTGCCCATTTCTTTAAATTAATCAGTTGATATTTCGAGAACTCGACCGTGCTAGAGGAAGTTGGTCATTTTGTTCCTGATAGATTTCTCCGACAGCGACAGCACAGATTGTGCTACCTACGGGCACCAAAACCAATCTGCCTCTGGTGACACCAGTGGGAAGAGTAATTAGTCTGCTGAACGCGGTCTCTCTGGAGATCGACGTCTTTCATATTAGTGAAGGTACGTTACGAGACAAATACTCTTGACTTTAGAAAGTATGTCTTCCTAATGTCAAACCATCTCTAATGCGTTCCTGGTACTATATTGTATTTTATTAATATTTTATCTGTACTCAGTAGATGCCTTAAACTTTTTCCTGTTTGTAATGTCTTTTGAGTTAATAAACTGATTTGATTTGATAAAAAAACACGATGTCAATTGTCAATGCCAGCAAGCCGAAACCAGTGGTTGTCGAAATAAAGATAAAAAAGGAAGCAGTTCTTAAAAATAATGTTTTATTTAATTACTATCCTATGCTTTTATCCGAGATAAAATATGTGTGATATTTAGTTCTAAACTGTTCAAGCGATTTATAGTGTCAGTTGTGCTTGAGACTTAAGGACTCTAAACGAACATATGTTTTGTGTGATTTTGGGTAACACCGTGTGATTTCTTCTTCTCGACTGACGTTTCGGAGATCGTTGCAGTCTCCATCTTCAGGGTAATGTGGTGGTGGTAATGACACCACCACATTACCCTGAAGATGGAGACTGCAACGATCTCCGAAACGTCGGTGTTACCCAAAATCACACAAAAAATATTGCTGCCAACCGTGGTTCTCAAACTTATTTCGTCTATCGCCAACTTTGAAAATCAATTATTTTTCAGCGCCCCCTAGTTTTTTTTACTTTACCACATCTTAAAAACCACAATGAAATTTATTACTTTAATTCTATACGAGACTTTTTTACCAGTGGTTTTATAATATTAAGAGTATCTTTTATTCAAATTAAAACAAATATAATCAATTTTAATTTTAAAACTTACCTGATGTGAAGGATGAATCTGACGATTTTTAACAAGTTTATTGATATCAGGTTCGAATTTACTCAAAAACAGCCGCAAGGCGCCGCGTTCGGTAATATTTTAAAATATTAAGTAGATGAAATTACAATTCAGCCATAGCCCCCCTAAACCATTTCAACACCCCCCATTTTTTCTGGGCTCCTTACCGCCCCCTCTAGGCCACCAGCGCCCACAAGGGGGCGTTATGGCCCACTTTGAGAAAGACTGATCCAAACGAATAATTTAACATAGTTGAGGGTACAGTTATTTCTTCCATTGTGATAGTAAGTCCATGACTCCGAACCATGGGACCGAACCTAAAATGTTCATGTACCTAAAATATTTATGTACCTAAAATGTTCGTGTATTATATATTATGTTTATTTATTCAATAAAGTACAGCGGAGCATAGAAGTAGGATGTAGTAGATTAAATGTGGTCTGGCACCCCCTTGCTGTTGCCGTCTTTAAATGTAAGTCCCGGATGGACCGGGGACAGGCCCAGGGAGTGTACGAGCGAGGCTGATAAAAGGGCGCCGCTACGCCCGATAACAGCCTCGGGTATGTGGCGGGAACTTCTATGTTCCTTTAAAAAAAAAAAAACTCCGAACCATATATTACTAATGGATTGATGGTGGCTTTGTAAAAGTTTTTTTTGTGACAGTATTCGAAATAAATATTCAAAAATAGACTGACTAGAAATTTGGAATCGACTATAGATTTTTTTCGGCCTAGAATAGACCTTTGAGAACTGTGTAAATAACGAAAAATTCGGAATTATTAATGTACATAAATACTCTCGCCTGGTCTAGCTGTTCTGTTGGTGTACACGTGTACTAAAATCAATATAGCCTAATTGAGGTGAAATTTGTCAGAACCATCGTAAGGGGTCCAGTCACACTAGGAAGCATATTTCATTGAAAAAGTGAAGCCGAGTGACTAGTGCTCACACCAACTATACGATGAATTTCAAGTACCGGACATAATACAACTATAAATAATAAATTTAGTCGTGCACTACCACAAGGACACCGACAGACACTTAAAAGGACAACAAACGTACAACACACGCAACAAACATAACCATTTTGTACCAAAAACTAAAACTTCTTATGCGCAAAGACATTTCTACTATCTTGGACCCAAACTCTATAACATAATAAACAAAACTATAAACGACCCACAAAAAATGACAATGCACAATTACAAAAAAACATGTAACTACGGAGACATTAAAAAAAGGGCGGCTTGAATGTAGTATAATTTTATAAAAATAAGTAAATAGTTTAAATAGTGTTATATAAGACAATATAGTGTTTAAATAGTGTTGTTTAATATATAAGTCAATTAATTTTAAGTTATACACTTTAGGATATGTGTTGCTCCCCTTAACTGCTCCCTAAATTTGTAAATTATATTATATATTAAAATTATATAGAGTACTAGGAATGCCTCCCTAGAACGGGTTACCCCAGTTCGGAGGTATTAAAACCATGTACTTGGTAAATGATCAATAAATAAATACAGTATATAAAAAAATATATGATAGAGTGTCGAATGAAAATATAAGAAGTGAATGCGGTGCGAATGATGGTGTTATGAACAAAATAATGAAAGGATCATTAAGTTGGTTTGAACATATGGAATGAATGAAGGAAGAAAGAATGGTAAAAAAATTATATGTTAACGATGTAAATGGAACCAGAAATAGAGGAGAGAAAATTAAACAATATGCTGCAAAAAGTTGTCCATGGTTGATGATCATAGTCCATTTAGATCTACAATAATTAACATACCATACATTAATTTTTTAAAAAAATAAACGGATTTTCATATCGAAACGCTCTGTTGATAATTTATTAAACTGTTTTTGATTGTTTGTGTGAAG
Source organism: Lepidostoma basale (assembly GCA_022606425.2). Classification (NCBI taxonomy): domain Eukaryota; kingdom Metazoa; phylum Arthropoda; class Insecta; order Trichoptera; family Lepidostomatidae; genus Lepidostoma; species Lepidostoma basale. The sequence continues at coordinate 265,957 of JAHDVF020000008.1, read as the reverse complement.
AGTTTTGACAGCTGTCAAAATATATTTTCGTAATTTTCGAAGCATGGAACTAGCAAAAGAAGGATGTAAGTAGAATAAATGCCGTAGAAATGAGATCTCTTAGACGAGTGTGTGGATATTCTGTGTATGATAGAATGACATAAGTGAATGCGGTGCGAATGATGGAGCTATGAACAAAATAATGAAAGGATCATTAAAATAGTTTGGACATATGGAAAGAATGAATGAAGAAATAATGGTAAAAAAATTATATGTTAACGATGTAAATGGAACTAAAAATAGAGGAAGACCGAGGAAAACGTGGCACGATAAAATAAATCAAATATTGAATGTCGGCCATGTGAGGAGTCAGTAAAATCGACGCGCGTGCATGATACGATGTATGAATGTTGAGGAAGCGAGAGAAATATGTCAGGAAAGAAAATTGTGGCAGTCCATTCTTTCTACCAAGCCCTTCGGGGAGACGGCGTGATGGTTAGTTAGTTAATTAGATAGTAATAAAAAAAACAATCATTTATGGAAGTGAGGCTTGGAACTAGCAAAAGAAGGATGAAAGCAGGATAAACGCCGTAGAAATGAGATCACTAAGAAGAATGTGCCGGAAAACGTTGTATGATAGAATACCGAACGATGAAATAAGAAAGAAATGTAAGGCAGATGACTGCATCATGGATAAAATTAAAAAAGGATCCCTAAGATGGTTTGGACATATGGAACGAATGGATGAGAGTAGAATGGTTAAAAAGTTTTACTCAAGCAGCGTGAATGGAAAAAGAAACCGAGGAAAACATAGCATGACCAAATTAATCAATTACTAAAAGACGGCCACATTCGAAGTCGGAATAATCGACGTGCGTGCATGGTACGATGTATGAATGTAGAGGAATCCCGAGAGGTATGCCAGGACAGAGCATTGTAGCGATCCATCCTCTGCCTACCCCTCCGGGGAAATGGCGTGATGGTTAGTTAGTTAGCTAGTTAGTTTTTCAACCAGTAATTTAATTGTATTTAATTTAATTTTTTTAAATATGTGTTTTGTTATTAGAAATTCATGTTTTGTTATCACGGAAAAAGTTTATTGTAAATAATGAAAATAAAAAACGTTATTTAAAAAAAATTATATTCAATAAAAAATCACAAATGTTTGTATACTTAATAACATACTCTTTTTTTTCGGCAACTCGCTGTCATCTTCTGGTGAAGATGGTGATGGTAGCCCGTTTTTACATGTTTTTCCAAAACCAATGCTAAAAATTATGTTATAATAAACTTAGAAAGAGCGTGAACATTTATAAGGAGGAAAAAAACACCTCCTTCTGCTGATAACCACGTAGAAGGAAGAGAAGGCAGCTGTCCTGGCTGCAGAGTATACGGGATTGTACACGAATGAGGAGCGTTGAGAACCTGTTCCAAGTAGCGCAGGATAGAGATGATTTCGCTGCAGTGATCGCCAACGTTGGAGGAACGTGACACGGCACCAGAAGAAGAATAATCAACTTACACTGTTTTTAATTTATTCACTGTTAAATTAAAAACACTGTTTTAATATCAAAAATTGAGTTATTTTTTATAAAATCATCGCAACAGCTATTTCGGTAACCGATGTTACAATCGTCAGGTGGTACAATATATAAGTTTATTGTAACACCTAATGATGGTAACATTGGTTACCGAAACAGCTGTCACGACGATTTTATAAAAAAAAAAATCTATTTTGGATATTAAAACAGTGTTTTTAATTTAACAGTGAATAATGTTAAAATATCAAAGTGTTTCCGCCAAAACAATGGATTACCTAATGAGTACCAGTTTTTTTTTTATATACAACAGGTCGCTTGTTCCCAATCACTGTATACATTTTTTTTAGCTGATATATTTGATTTTCGTGACATGTGATAGGTAGCTAATCTATCGCCATTTTATTGTCACAAGAATTCTACATCAGACCAAAGACAGTGTGACAATCACCGGGAATCGAACCCGGAACCTTCGGAATGGCAGTCAGAGCTCTTACCACTCTGCCACGAAGGTCATTTAGTTTATCATACAACCGTAAATTGAATAAAAAGTTATACATTAAGTGCTCTTTTGATGATTTTTTAGGTCCAATATTTTAGTCGATCAAGAAATACGCTACTTCAAAACCTTTCATACAAAATAAAGCGAAGACTATATTAAGAGCGAACGCAGTCATCGCCTTGATACTGTTGCCGTTGAAATGTATAAATAATTATACAATCATCGTAATTGCCTTAAATTGGTTATTGAGGTGGGTAAAAGATATTCCTGAACATCGATATATTATATTATATTATACCACACATATGTATACCAGAGGCGCCCAATAAACTTTTCAACGGTGAAATTTTAATTCGAATATTTTTTGAAGAACGTTGTAAAATATTTTGTAACAAGAACGAACGTTTCGTTTTGAAGAATGTTGTATTTTGTTTTAAACCGTATGCGACCTTCATCAGAGTAAAAAAAAAACAATTAAATGGTGTAGAATTGTATCTACTATATGGCTGCGAAACCTGGACTCTGAAAGTGAATGTAATGAACCGGTTAGAAGCGTTCGAGATGTGGATATACCGCAAAATGCTCCGTATACCGTGGACCGATAGAATCAGTAATGCAGACGTACTGCAGAGAGCCAGAGCTAATAGCTGGTGTCGAGTGTGAAAATTAGGAAGGTCTCATATTTAGGTCATGTGCTAAGGGGAGAAAAATACCACCTCCTTCGACTGATATTAATGGGTAAAATGGAGGGACGTCGGGGAGTTGGTAGATGGCAGCTGTCCTGGCTGCGGAACATCAAAGAGTGGACAGGAATAACAAGAGTTCAGAACCTGTTCCAAGTGGCGCAGGATAGAGATCGCCAACGAGCTGTAGTGATATCCAACGTTGAGGGGACATGACACGGCACCGAAAGAAGAAGAAGAATCGTTTCTTTTGTACGCAAAGAACGAAGATTGATTTTATTCTAGAGATAGGGGTATTTCTTATTTATTTTAAGGTAGTAGGACAATGGAAACATCTCAATAATTTAATTTGAAGTTATGTTAATATTTTATTTTTATTATTATATTTATGAGTATATTAAAATGTCTAAAATATTTATATATTCTCACTTAAAATTGTAATCGCAAACAAAAGCATATCCAAAAAAGCTAAGATGGCAGTGCATAATCGTGTTCTTGTGCCGACCCTAATGTATGGAAGTGAAGCATGGAACTGGCAAAAGAATGATGAAAGTAGAATAAATGCAGTATAAATGAGATCTCTAAGACGAATGTGTAGCAAATCTGTATATGTTAGAGTGTCAAATGCAAGTATAAGAAGGGAATGTGGTGCGAATGAAAGTGTTATGAATAAAATAATGAAAGGGTCATTAGGATGGTTTGGACACATGGAAAGAATGAGTGAAGACAGAATGGTGAAGAAGATATATGTAAACGGCGTGAACGGAGCTAGAAAAAGAGGAAGGCCGAGGAAAACGAGGCACTATCAAATCAATCAAATATTAAATGTCGGTCACGTGAGGAGTCGGAGAAATCGACGTGCGAGCATGACAAGATGTATGAATGTAGAGGAATCGAGAGAAGTATGTCAGGACAGAACAGTGTGGCGTTCCATTCTTTATGCCTACCCCTTCGGGGAGACGGCGTGATGGTTAGTTAGATAGTTTTTCTAAAATATTTTTTTTACTTTAATAAGTCTTCGGTCTGGTGTAGAATTCCCGTGTCAATAAAGTGGCGATAGGTTAGCTACCTTCACATGTCATGAGAATCAATAGCTAAAAAGTTTTATACAGCAGCAAAATATAAATGTGGAAAGCAACGGGAAACTACCACATTATGAAGGCCCAAGTGGCATCCTTGGGATCGATTAAAAATAAATTCTAACAATATACTCTTAAATTTAACAATAAACTCTTTCTATTTATTATTTCTTGAACAATAACGTAAAATTCCAACCGCCAAACAAAATAGTCTCACGCAGGATGCTATCTCCTACCACAACTCCATCCAGGCACTGCTCCTCTTATCTTCCCCTCGGGAACAGACTTTTTTATAAATACAATCCCAACCCTAACTGGTCTTCCATTCCTCGACAATAATGTAAGACTTTATCATAAACCCTAAATCCCCCCTCGCCCTCTTTCGGAGGGACACTCCGGGCCATACATTTAGCCCCATCATAAAACAACTACCAAATTACATTCCAACAATGTTTGCTACAGACGTAAGAGGAATAGCCATTAGAGCTGAACCTCTGTAAGCCTGAAGATCCAAAAGTCTAAGTCCAAGTCCATCTTTAATCTTTAATATGAATGAAAATTCTGTTATCTAGATTTTATTTTTATGTTTTGATAGTTAAATGTATCGCCGCCCTAGGGCATGATCAAATAATATTAGTTTATGTCCTTTAAACGTGAAACATGCGAGGAAAACCTTAATATTAAATTTCCAAACAAGTTTTGTAGTATAAGACAATCTTTTCTTGTTATCTATTATATCTTAATTTTCTAAAATGACTTTGCGTTATTCAATAGCAAATCGCATTTTTTACGAGAATTTTTTTTTTACTTTTTGTAATATTATACCATTAAATAAAACTAGCTAACCATCAAGTCATCGCCCCAAATGGGTACGTTGAAAGAATGGAAGGCCACGCTGTTCTTTCCTGACATGCTTCATTCAACTCCTCAACATTCACATATCGGATCATGCACGCACGTCGATTTCTCTGACACATCACGTGTCCTACGTTTAATATTTGATTCATTCGGTCACGACAAATTTTCCACGGTTTTCTTCTGTTTCCTGTTTCGTTCACATCCTTAACGTATATTTTATTTACCGTGATTCATTCATTCCATGCGTTCAAACTATTTAAAACTAACTAACTAACCATCACGCCGTCTCCTCGGAGCGATAGGCAGAGAGGATGGACCGCCATACCGTTCTGTCCTGACATACCTCTCTTGCTCCCTCCACATTCATACATCGTAACATGCACGTTCGTCGATTTTTCCGACTTCGAATGTGGCCGCCTTTCAGTATTTGATTAATTTGCTCATGCCATGCTTTCCTTGGTATTCCACGACTTCTCTTTCCACTCACACTGTTTGTATACAACATTTTAACCAGTCCATTAGTTCCATAAGTCCAAACCATCTGAGGGATCCTTTTTTAATTTTACTTATGATGCAATCATCTGCCTTACATTGCTTCATTATTTCGTCGTTCGGGATTCTATCATTACGAGGTCACACTTTTTGCATGATTCATATATTCTTGATACTAAGACTTGCAAATTGAATGAGAATGTATCAACACAATCTTATCCATCCAATTTTAATTGTTTAGACCATAACATTTTTATTCTTACATTTGCATTTGACACTATTATATACAGATGTAAGACACATTCATTCAAGACAATTAATTCTACCGCATTTTAAATTATTATTATTATACCATTTTACAAATTCGTATTTTCCATTTCGTGTTGACTGTCACTGTACAATAAAATAAGAACTAACTATAAAATGTATGCATATATATTAGGGTTGGCAAACGTCCCGGTATACCGGGACATGTCACAGGTTTAGAAACTCTATTCCGGTCGTCCCGCTTGTCCCATCAAATGTCCCAATTGGAATAAATGAGCCGCGGTATTTATCAAAAATCGCGGGACAAAGAACGCAATCGCCTTCACATCGAATGTGTGGAAAACATAATTCAATGCAAGTTTAATTTCAACATGACTTGTTCTGAATTTCATATGTTATGAGGAACCCGGAACACCTGAAGCCGGTCAAGAAGACAGAAAAATATGAGATCAGTTGAATCCTGTTAAACTGTTGAATGCAAAATATAATGAAAATAATATTAATTGTGTCTCAATAGAGACGAAGATGCAAATTGGAAACAGAATATGGTGGTCTAGGCGTTTACAGGACTTATGACCTGTCATTGGTTGGATTAAGCGCACCCTTTATGTAATGCAAAATTCCCCATTCCGCTCTTCTTACGACCACCACGTCTGACAAATTTTTGGAATAGTGTATATATGCTACAATGGTGGACTACACTTCACATTTTTTTAGTTCAATCTACACTAGCGCCATCTACTAAGATTGGATTGAGCATTAAGCAGAAGATCTTTATTAATGCAATGTGAAAGGCTACCGCCATTAACATACATTGCTAGATAACGCCTGGAGATGTCTCTCCAATTTTTATGCTATTTTTAACAAAACTGATCCAAGTTAAAAACAGCATAAAAATTGGAGAGACATCTCCAGGCGTTATTTAGCAATGTATGTTGATGGCGGTGGCCTTTCACATTGCGTTAATAAAGATCTTCTGCTTAATGCTTAATCCAAACTTAATAGATGGCGCTAGTGTAGATTGAACTAAAAAAATGTGAAGTGTAGTCCACTATTGTAGCCTATATACACCTTCCAAAATGACAGGTCATAAGTCCTGTAAAAGCCTCGACCACCATATTCTGTTTCCAATTTGCATCTTCGTCTCTATTGAGATACACTTAATCCTTAAAATGATAACCCGCAATGGGTAAAATACAGTATTCGTCTACAAGTATTTGTATACATTCAAAATGTTGAAAATAATATTGATCCTGTTGAATTGAAATCTGTCGTATTCTGTTATTAGCTAAAAAAAACCTATGCCTGTGCAATAAAAATGTTTATTCAATATATTAATCTGTTTATTTTTATTGGGTAGGTACCTACCAACTACTACAGACAGCATTCTCACTCAGCGTGGAACACTCTGTATTTTTCTTGAGTTTTTGTGTCCAGGTCAGTACCTATAACAGTGACTATTGTGGCAACCCTAATATATATGTATACAGAGACTATACTAATGTACAATATATCGTGTACTAATAACTTAACAAAATAATACACTAATGTTCATTTAAATTGATGGTCGTATATTGGGTTAAAAAATAAATGGAGTAATCAAATATTCACACAATAATTTGAAAAAGTCGATATAAAACCAATTAAATAGATATCAATGTGCGTCAAGAAACATGCTCTGTAATAAAATTATTTTTTGTATTTTTTATTGCTAGCTACAAAATAATAATTGCGCATCATAGTTAATATTTGATACGAAATACTAAAATAACGGTGTTCTTAAATATGGAAGTGAAACATGTTTGGGGATGTGGTGGGAGTTAAAAGAAGTGGAGGTTTCAGCGTTTACTTTCGATCACAAGTAATTATACATCAATAGTATTATATACTCGTAATGGAGCGTGGATGGATGGCGGAGTAACTTCACAGGATGTCGATAGCAGCGGGGTGGAGTCCGGGCGGGGAGCACCTGAGGATGATGATACGCTGTGCGGTAGTGTCAGTCAGCTGAAGCGAAGACTCGCCAGAAGCTACGTGACGTAGTCGATTGACTTCGTAGGTCGGCGGGGAGGAGTCCGAGATCTCTCGTGACGTAGATTTGATACGTAGACTCGTGTCTGTTAGAAGTCGCGATGATAACTCGTGTCTCGGGTGGTCGGATGTACGGCTTTAATATGTTTCGCTTCCTTTGCACACGATGCTCTGCCGGACAACCTCTAGTAACATTTTGAATGAACCCGGGCCCTGATTCATCACTTTTGTCCGTGTAATGTATTTCATCATTGCCATATGCTGGTACAGCGTCAGGTGTTTTGATTGTCCATGCAATGTATTTCATCATGCAATATGCTGGTACAGCGGTCGAAGTCCATTGCCTCCACTCATGTGGTGTCATGCATTTCGTACTTTGCCTGCGAGTTCAATGACCTACACATGGAACTGGCAAAATAAAAGGAAAGTAGAATAAGAAATTAGATATCTTAGACGAATGAGTGATAAATCTATTTATGATAGTTTCAAATGCAAACAAAGTGAAATGGAGCATTATGAATAGTTATTGGAAACAATAATCTATCAATGAAAGCGAAAACGTCCGTTCACAATGGTCCCAACCCTAATGTATGGAAGCGAAGCATGGAACTGGCAGACGAAGGATGAAAGCAGAATAAATGCGGTAGAGATGAGGTCCCTAAGACGTTTATTGTTCACTTGTTCTAATCTGATTTTTTAAATATTTGTTTGTTCTAGTAAAATAGCTTTGTTTTAAATCGGTTACATCATAACTGTGTGTAAATAATAACAGAGTAAGTAGAATGGAAACAAATTGGTACTGCGGAAGATTAAATTACTAAGTTATTAAGTGCCCACTTGATGTGTTCTCAGAGCAGATTGTGTTTAATTATTACCGATATTAATAGAGATAAAATTGTTTCCAAGACAACCACTTTACAGGGAGAAGTATCTCCAATCAGCAGTTGGCGGGAAACTGAGTGCGCGCCATTCCGGGATATTCCATTTTCAAATATTTAATGTAAACAAGGCGAGAACCGAGACCTGGAGAATCAAATATGTAGGCACCCAATTTTCGCACCAGCGAATGAAAAAATGTAATTGTAAAAATTCTTATAGGTACAATAGCAGCGGCGCCCCTTCAACTCTTTTTTTGTCTTTTTTTGTCTCAAAATTGTCTTTGAGTTAAAAATAAACATCGCCATTTTGGTTATACGCTAATACTTTAATATTCTATGGTTGATTCTGCTATATACACAATTCATTAATTTTCTTACATTACATATTTAATTTAATGTTCGTGGTTATAATAGTAAAGAGATTTGTTGACAATATTTAAAGTTGTCAATAAAAAAAAAATACTAAAACACTTGGTATTTAACCACGGTATGGTTATTTTTATGTCCTGTTATATGGGTGTGAGACATGGACATTAAAAGTAAATACAATGAACCGGTTAGAGGCATTTGAAATGTGGCTTCACCGAAGAATGTTCAGGATCCCATCGACAGACAGAGTGACGAACACAGAAGTCCTGAATCGTGCAGGAGTAAATAGAGAGCTGCTGACATTGATCAAAGTCCGCAAGATTTCATATCTGGGTCATGTTCTAAGAGGAGAAAAATATCGCCTGCTGCATCAAATTTTGAAGGAAAAATAGAGGGCCGCAGGGGGGCAGGGAGAAGGCAGATCTCTTGGCTGCGCAACGTGAGGGAATGGACGGGAATCGGAACTGTGGAGGAACTATTCCGGACAGCGCAGGATAGGGAAGGGTTTACCAGAGTGATCGCCAACGTCGGGGGGACCTGACAGGGCACTTTGAGAAGATGGTTATTTTAATTGACGCCAACTAGTTTCGCTTGGACCCATGCTTCACAGGACAATATAATAACTTTGTAAACTTATTATAATATATTGACCTGTGAAGCTTGGGTCCAAGCGAAACTAGTTGGCATCAATTATAATAACCATACCGTGGTTAAATACAAAGTGTTTATTATTTTATATCTATGAGTTTAAAATGTGTAACCACATTATTTATATAAATATTTGAAGAATAAACAAATATAAAAAAATGTTTGTTCGAAGTTCCATACATTCGGAACATGTTCACTTGTCATTTTTTAGCAGGTTATGTTATTTTTCACGTTCAAAGTTACAAAATGTAAATCACTGTTGCGATTCTCCGCCAAATATTACAACCATCCCTAAGATGGCGAAGATAAGGTTTAAATCTTATCTCATGTGTTTCAGAAGTATTGAAGGGTGTTTTCTTCCATCGTCACTGTTTACCCTCTTCGGGGAATAATCCCCCAATAAACGCTGTAATCCAGTATGAAAGTACTTTTGTCTAAACAAAAACAAACTCGTGCTTAACTGAAGCTTAGATTTTAACTAGTTTGTTACATTGTTATGCCTCAGTTGAAAATGGATTTATTTTAAGTGATATCTGTTCTTTGCTCTTTACTGTGTATCGGTCTAGAGCAAATTCTTGTTAATGTCTCACAGAAAACATGTTTCATGAATTCAATATCAAGAGATATCAGAGGTTCTCCTTCTCGTAAAGGAAATGAATTAAATATATATAATAATATTAAATAATATGTATGGAAGCGAACCATGGAACTGGCAAAAGAAGGATGAAAGTAGAATAAATGCAGCAGAAATGAGATCTCTTAGACAAATATGATAGAGTGATCTCTGTGTATGATAGAGTGCCGAATGAAAATATCAGAAGTGAATGCGGTGCGAATGACGGTGTTATGAACAAAATAATGAAAGGATCATTAAGATGGTTTGCGCACATGGAAAGAATGAATGAAGAAAGAATGGTAAAAAAATATATGTTAGCGATGTAAATGGAAATATAAATAGAGGAAAACCGAGGAAAACGTGGCACGATCAAATTAATCAAATATTGAATGTCGGCCACGTGAGGAATCAGAGAAATCGACGCGCGTGCATGACACGATGTATGTATGTTGAGGAATCGAGAGAAATATGTCAGAAAAGAAAAGTGTGGCAGTTCATTCTTTCTGCCTACCTCTTCTGGGAGACGGCGTGATAGTTAGTTAGTTAGTTAACTTATATTCTAAAGCGTAGCCCATTCTACCTTTAAAATAATATTCCCCCGGTACCTTTTCCTGTGTAGGTACTTAGTTATACACTCAGATAAAGAAGTTTCTAAACTTGTGTGTCGATTTTTAAAGGACATGATTTTTAAAGTACAATGAGCAATATTTACCAAGTCATATAAAACAAAATTAGCTAGATTTAAAAAAATATTATTTACCTCAGTTCACATTCAAACTAAGCTTACAGCAAAAAGTGTCCACAGGCTCAAGTGTACACAGAGGTCCATGGAATGACAGATACTTGGTGTAAGCTTGCGTGATCGCATAAGAAATGAAGAAATCAGACGCCGCACCAGAGTTGCTGACGTCATGGATCGAGTGGCAAAATTGAAATGGCAACGGGCTGGACACTTGGCTAGACAGGGTGGCAACAGATGGGCACCCAGGATACTTAGTTGGAGACCATGGGAAAATAGGCGAAGTTTCGGAAGACCACCGATGAGATGAACCGATGATATTATCAAAAGGGTTGGAAAATCTTGGATACAAAGGGGGCAGGATAGAGACGAGTGGAAGAAATTGGAAGAGGCCTATATCCAGCAGTAGAGGGAAGAAGACTAGCAAAGAAGAGAAGAAGAAGAAGAAGATTAATGATGCAAACGTATTTCGTTTTATGTTACGCCAAAAGCTAAGACGACAGTTCACAATGACATTATTGTACTGATCATTTTGTATAAAAGAAAATCATCGAACAGGCAAAAAATGATAAGATTACAACGAACGTGGTATAATCTTTGTATCGTAGAACTTTAAAAATCGTTATACGAAGAGAATGCATGGCATATAAAGTGTTATGAAAAAAAAATTAACTAACTAAGTAACCATAACGCCGTCTCCCCGAAGGGGTAGGCAGAAATAATTAACTTAACCGATGCGGCACTCGCACGCGGGTTGCGAACCTCATCGCCACCAAGGCATCTCCCGCGCATATTTCAATCGTCCAACGTCCACTAAATAAATCTAAAAGCAAATAATATAAAATACAATGATACAAAATAAAACACATAATGTTCTTTTTTATGGTGCACATGTCAGTTGGACGATCCGGACTTTTGTGTTTATTTAATTTACATTACACGCTTCCTCCGTTTTTTTTAAATAACTGTAATTAGGCACTTAAAACAATCCAACTTTAGCAAGAACTTCAAAATGTTATCAAAAAAATTATGAAATGGTAATTATCCCTTCAATATTTCAGACACGTGAGAAAAATTGTTAAGATGGTATACGTTAGGGCGAGACAGAGCGAGGGGGGATTTAGGGTTTATTCTTAAATCCTACATTATTCTTGGCCAGGGAATGGAAGACCTGGCATTGTAGAGTATGGTGAGAATAAAGTTTTACCCCATTGTTCAAGAAACAATAAAAAAAAATCCACTTAAAAAATTCAAATGTTTTTTTTTTATCACAGAATACTATATAAATGTATTCCCGCCACTGGCAAGGCCCGTAATACAAGACAACAGCGGTGGATATTCAGATGGCACTATTATTGCCTTGCTTCAATTACATCATATCGCCTCTCAACGCAACTTATTTCATTCATTAACTTAATAATTTGACTCAAATTGGAACATTTGTGTAATGTTCGCGACAATTTACATATAATATGAAAATAAAAAGCCTTCCGGGCGCCGTTGGGTCTGTAATGAAACAAATGAGAATCTTTATTTTTTTTTAATATCGGTGGCGCCAAAACTCATTTTAAAACATACATGCACATTAACTATATCAATTACTGATAGTGTAAAATAAATTACCGGATTTTTCGAACCATACGACGCACTTTTAATCTGAAAATTCAACCGAAAATTGGGATGCGTTATATATATATATATATATATATATATATATATATATATATATATATATATATATATATATATATATTAGGGTGCGTCTTATTGTCCGATGCGTCTTGTTGTCTGAAATGTATGGAAAGTTTATGTTCACCCGTTTAAATTGCACATTCACTCAATCAATTTCAGGCAAAAAATTCTGCGGTTTATTATCTGAAAGTGCAAATTTATTTACCGTATTTTTCGAACCATAAGACGCACTTTTTACTCTGAGTAACAATAAGACGCAATTTTTTGAACTATAAGACGCAATTTTAATCTGAAAATTCAACCAAAAATTGGGATACGTCGTATGGTGCGATGCGTTTTATCGTCCAAAACTTTTTTTTTCTTCCAAAATTTATATACATTTTGGGATGCGTCTTATCGTCCGAAATTTATGTAAAGTTTATGTTCACCTGTTTAAAAGCTTAGGATTGTGGTGCGTAGTGTCACATTAAAATGATTATTTCTGAAAATTTTAAGTAATTAATAAAATTAATCGCTACGACTAGGATTTTGAATGGGTGAGAAATTGTAAATGTGGTATGTTATGCGGACGATGATATTACATAATATGATCGCCTGAAAAAATATAACATGACAATCTCTATCGAAAAGACGAAATGTATGACATTTTCATAAACACAAAAAATGTGACCTGTCTTCAGAGAATCAACCTATAGAACCTTCAGTATCTAGGCATAGACCTGGTTCGAGGAGCAGATTTGCGCGAAGAAATACAAGCTCAAGTCAACAAAGCAGCTACAATTATTCTGATACTTTAAATTCACAGTCTGCATGTTACGATGTATGAATGTAGAGGAATCTAGAGAGACATGTCAGGACAGAATATTATGGCGGTCCATCCTCTCTGCTTACCTGCTCTGCTTACTGTTAGTTAGTTTAGTTAAAATCTCTGATTTAGGGCGTTCACAATGGAATACTGGTCCCAATCCTTGTGTATGGAAGCGAAGCATAAATGCGATAGAGATGAGATACCTCAGACGTATGTGTGATGAAAATCGGTCATGATAGAAATCGGAATAATCAATGTAAGTGTATTAATGTGGATGAAGGTAGAGAGGTGAATCAGGATAGAGAAATGTGGCGGCCCATTCTCTCTGCCTACCCTTTCAGAGGAAATGCGCGAAGGTTTTGCTGTTGTTTGATTTCGTAAGAAATGTTGAGATATATTTAAAAACTAACTAACTAACTAACCATCACACCGTCTCCCCGAAAGGGTAGGCAGAAAGAATGGACTACCACACTTTTCTTTCCTGACATATTTCTCTCGTATCCTCAACATTCATACATCGTGTCATGCACGCGCGTCGATTTTCCGATGGCCGACATTCAATATTTGATTTATTTGATCGTGCCACGTTTTCCTTGGTCTTCCTCTATTTCTGGTTCCATTTACATCGTTAACATATATATTTTTTACCATTCTTTCTTCATTCATTCTTTCCATCTGTCCAAACCATCTTAACGATTCTTTCTTTATTTTGTTCATAGCACCATCATTCTCACCGCATTCACTTATGTCATTCTATCATACACAGAGGATCACACATTCGTCTAAGAGATCTCATTTCTACTGCATTTATTCTACTTTCATCCTTCTTTTGCCAGTTCCATGCTTCGCTTCCATACATAAGGGTCGGTAGAAGAACACCATTGTGCACTGCTATTCTAGTTTTTTGGATAGGTTTTTGTTTAGATAGGCAACAAAGTGAATGGTACACTTAAAGTTGTCTTCGCAAACAAAAAACCTATATTAAAAATATCACAAATATTACGTATCCAAGTGATAAAAAAATCGTAACTAAGTAATTTAAGTTAGAACGTTGTTATTGCTTGGTGGATATTATTTTCTTTACTTTGGAAAACTTTAATACTTTCTGCTAAAGTAATTGTAACAAACGTATATTAACTAATAGCTTCAGTAAGGTTGTTTATGCTGTAATTTGAAAAGCAATTAAAACGTGTTTTAACTGTTGTCGCTGAGTCAACATACGTGACTCGTCACTCAAATATTCATTTTGTACGGTCAATTAATTACGGAAAGCGGAGAGAAAACATATCATAATATAAATAGGCAAAAACCCGCGCGGTTGGCGTCAAAGAAAGAATACGAGAATTGAATTTTGAATAAAAGAGAGCGAGAGAGAAATACTTCTATTCTCTGTGAAAGTAATACGAAATGCACACAATGCGCATGGCCGAGAAGGTTTCTGGATTCTCTCTCTCTGGTTTTAATCCTGCGATTGGTTTGCAGCAATTTCTTTTATTCTTCTGCATATGATGAGCAGCACACGTCCACCAACAAGTCCTCCAGTTACTCTCGGCGTGGTGTCCCCTAGAGTTTGTCCCCTCGTTCATACCCTCCGCTGTCCCCCCAAGGTTATCCCAACCATGGTTCTTATCATGGCGCACTGGGCGACCTGGAACTTGAACAGTAGACACCTTTTCAGCGTCTATATTTCGGTTCCATTTGTTATGACTGGCAAAACGCACTGGTTGAAGACTTTGGCCTTGCTGGATATCAGTGTGTGTATATAATGTGATTCACCAAGAGATGGCGCTCAAATCAGTTTCAATGGCAGCTGTTAATCGTCAGTAGATCCAAGCAAAAATTAAAATCATTAATTGATTTATTTGTTCTCTCTCTCTCTGGTTTCAATCCTGGGATTGGTTTGCAGCAATTTCTTCTATTATTCTCTTCCATTCTTCCCTGTCTTGTGCGGCTCTTTTGAAATTTGCATATGATGAGCAGCGCACGTCCACCAACAGGTCCTCCAGGTACTCTCGGCGTGGTGTCCCCTAGAGTTTGTCCCCTCGGTCATACCCTCCATTATGACATGCAAGAGGCCTTCTTGTCGTATTACATGGCCGATCCATCTTGCACGCCTTTCGGACAAGGTCCTGAGCAGGTGCCTTCCTCCTTCGATTATTTGAAGAACCTCCTCATTCTTGATTTGGTCTCTCCAGGAAATTCCTAATAGTCTTCTATAGGACCACATCTCAAAAGTCTCTAGCCTCCGTTTATCTCTTTCGGATAGGCACCATGTCTCGTAGCCGTACTTCAAGATACTCCATCTCTGGATTATTTTGTTCTGATTATTGATTGATGACATACAAACAAACAAATCATGAATCTTGGTGTAGAATTTGGTTTACTTACACGGACATGTCACTAGTTGCAACTAGTTATTTATATATTTCTCCAATTATGAAATATCAGCTGTACAATACGTAATCTAAATTCATGGTATTCCCAAAGCGCTTCTTTTTACCAGGACTTGTAGTTCATGGCGGTGCACAATGGTTTTCTTGTGCCGACCCTTATGTATAGAAGTGAAGCATGGAACTGACAAAAGAAGGATGAAATTAGAATAAATGCAGTAATAATAAAATCTCTTAGACAGATGTGTGTTATATTTTATAGTTTAGTATAATAATCTGATTGTCAAATGTGAACATAAGGAGTGAATGCAGTGCGACTTAAAGTGTTATCAACAAAATTATAAAAGTGTATTTAAGATGGTTTGGATGAAATAATGAAATCAGAATGGTGAAGAAAGTGTATGTTAACGACTTGAACGAACCTAGAAATAGAGGAAGGTCAAGGAAAACGTGGCATGATCTAAACAATCAAATATTAAATGTCGGTCACGTAAAGAGTCAGAGAAATCGACGTGCATCGATGACACGATGTATGAATGTAGAGGAAGCGAGAAAAGTATGCCAGGACAGAACAATGAGGCGGTCCATTCTTCCTGCTTACCTCTCCATTAAATATGTAATAAGAATCAAAACTTCTCTTTAATAAAGTTTTGTCATATTTTATGTGAACGCGTTGTTAGCAGAATATTGTAATAAGGTAATTGACGTGGCCCAATACATTTTTGAAAGAATTAAGCCTCAGAATACAGAAAAGTATTATCTAGAACTAGTTATATTTATGATTATTAATATTATAAATTTATTATATTCTTCATGTAAATATTGTGTTCATACAGTCACTGAAATTGATGTGCAGAAAAACGATATGTGATAGAATACCGAACGACAAAATAAAGATGAAATATAAGGTTGCGCCATAAGTAAAATTAAAAAAGGATCTTTGAGATTGTTTGGAACGAATGAATGAGAGAAGAATGGTTAAAAAATATATACAAGTAGTGTGAGTGGAAAGAGAAGTCGTGGAAGACAAAGGGAAGCATTGACAAATTAATCAAATACTAAAAAGCGGCCACATCTGAAGTCGGAAAAATCGACGAGCGTGCATGTTACGATGTATGAATATTGAGAAATCTCGAAAGGTATGTCAGGACAGAGCAGCATGATGGTCTAATCTCTCTGCCTACACTTCCGGAAAACGGTGTCATGGTTATTTAACTAGTTAATTTCAATGTACATAATATGTAATTTGCATTTCTAACAATATTGTAACACCTTTAACTTTTCCAACAGAGACGTGCTCATCACCTCTGGGTCTGGAGTCTGGGGAGATTCCGGACGAAGCGCTCACAGCTTCTTCTTACTATGTATTCAATGTTGGACCACACAGTGCCAGGTATTTCGTTTCGATTACTAAACTTCATTTGAAAGAATCACGCTATCACTCTACGTGAAACCACATTAAATCGTCAACACTTATTAAAGGTATTCCAAAAAAGTCCCATTAATACAACATCTCGAAGAACTTCACTGGCTTAAAAATCCAAAAAGATTCCATTATAAACTCTACTGGATAGTCTACGAAGCGCTATATGGAATGGAACCAAATTATAATATCCGAACTCTGCATAACGGGCTATCTAAATTTAAGGAAATCCACACTTCGCTCGGTAACTCCTCTGTAAGAGGAAGATTAGTTGAGCCAAAGCGTTACCCTAGTACAAACTTCGGGGATCGAGTCTCTGCCATAGCCGGCTGAACAATCTCCCTTCATACCTTAGATGCATTATTGATCCGACAGATTTCAGATCTAAGCTGACAATCCATATCTTAATATTTCATACGCAACTTGTATATTTGTTTTATTTTACTTTCTAACTGATCGCGAATATCAGATGCAGCGTTCATTTTACATTTTTTGGATTTAAAACAGATCTTAATGCGCCCTTGAGGTGATTACATCACAAAAACTCGATCCCCGAAATTTGTACTAGAGCAACGCTTCGACTTTACTAATCTTCCTATTGCAGAGGAGTTCGCCGAGCGAATTGTGGATTTCCTTGAATTTAGGCTGTCCGTTATACAAATCTCGGATATATAACTTATTGCCATTCCATGTAGCGCTTTGTAAACTGTCCAGCAGAGTTTATATTGCATTCATTCTGGACTTTTAAACCAATGAAGTTCTTTGAGATGTTGTGAGAATCGCACTGTCATCGGCGAGAATTAAATCCAGGACTTTTGGTGTGGAAGTAATAATAAACTTTTAACACTCTCCCACAAAGGTGTCAAAGATATGCATGAGATGATGACTTATGGTTAAACGTAGGATATAGAATTGACTGAATTATACGAAAATTAAGTCATTTAATTTTTGAGTAACTTTATTCGCTTGAGGTATCAATATGTGCAATGGGTGTGTTTTTGCGTCCAGGCTAAACCAGGACCGGCACGGGGGAGGTTGGTGCCCCAAGGGGCAGGTGGATGCGGGCAGCCGCGAATTTCTAGAGGTGGCGCTTGGAGGCGCGCGCTTACTGACGGCCGTGGCGACGCAGGGCCGGCAAGGGCGCGGCCGCGGCGTGGAATACGCCGAAGAGTACACTGTGGAGTATTGGCGTCGCTCCATCGGCGCCTGGAGGGCCTATCGCCGCTGGGACGGAAAAAAGGTAATTCATAAGAAACACTCCATCCAACCAGCACAAGTGAAGGCTGGTTATTACAAAAGTGCTAAGTGGTCTAAACATAAAACAAAGAAAAAGAGAAAAAAACTTATTTATTGTTACATGTGTCCTATACCACGGGTGGCATCTTTAGAGTGACGTTTGAACCACATTTATTAATACTATTCAATCGCTTTCCACCTTTGCACAGTTATTAGAATTTGTGTTTAACATCAATTGTGATCAAACTCATTTTTGACTTTTTTGATACTTGTCAGATACTTGACTTGGAAAGCACTGCTAGTATCAGAGTAAATGGAGATCTTACAGCCTGGTTTGATATCAATAAAGGTGTCAAACAGGGTTGCGTAATGTCCCCGTGATTATTTAATCTATACATGGACAAGTGTATGAAAGAGCTGAAAGGGTTGGAGACAGGTGTCAAAATGAGCGGAGTGTCAGTAAGCTGTCTCTTGTATGCGGATGACGCTGTCCTACTTGCAGACAACGAGCATGAACTACAAGTCCTGGTGATCAGTATGTATGAGGCATATTTTACGATTGTTATTAGCTCAGCTCGATTCGGGGGGTGGGGGAGTTGTTCCATCTGGCACAGGACAGAGAAGCCTACGCCAGGGTGATAGCCAACGTCGGAGGGACCGGATATGGCACTCCATGAAGAAGATTAACTCAATGTACGTATGTTAACGTTAGTCTCGAATGGATGAGGGACGGACCTAAGAAGCGAATGAGCGAGGCTGACAAAAGGTCATTACAGTTAACAGGAATCAATTACTTTCTAGTGATAATCAACGTTTGGGAGACCTCTCAAGATACGATGGCGAGAAAAAAATAATAAAGGACATAAAAGCAACGGTTTGCCGAAACTGTTTTCCACGCTTATTATTTATGGTCTCGGGTATATATTTACTATGAATATATAATAATAAATACGAATGAAATGTCCGTTTTTAATAAGATTTATTATATTTTGTGGGAACTACATGGTTATCTACTTTAGGAATTAAAAAAAATTGTTTTAACCACTTTTTAATAAAATTAAAATTAAAATACACATACACACAATAATTTTGGTATATTTTTACACCTGAAGATGGAGGTATCCTCTGAAACATGTTGTGTATTTCAATATTTTTTTTATTAAAAAGTGGTTTAAACAATGTTTTTTTAATTCCCAAAGTATATTACTATGGAATTCCACAGTGTTAATGCCTTAACTTTCAACAAGTTAATACATGGTTACCTTGCTAATACAATATTAAAAGTAAAAGTCTACCCGACGACCTTCGTGGCAGAGAGGTTACGAGCTCTGACTTCCGTGCCGAAGGTCCTGGGTTCGATTCCCGGCGATGGCAGTGTGATTGTCACACTGTCTTTGGTCTGGTGTAGAATTCTCGTGACAATAAAAATGGCGATAGATTGGCTACCTATCACATGTCACGAGAATCAATATAATAGCTAAAAAATAAAAATTGTATACAGTAATTGGGTCCAAATGACCTGTTGTGTACATAAAATATATATATATATATATATATATATATATATATATATATATATATATATATATATATATATATATATATATATATATATATATATATATATATATATATATATATATATATATATATATATATATATATATATATATATATATATATATATATTTTGAAGCGGACTTAGTAAAACTTTTAAAACTTATTTTCTACGAAATTTGGTATTTGAAAATGTCGCTTTTCTTGCAAATGAACGACATTATCTTAAATTAATTATCTCTGTTCTATTCACAATATGATAATCATATCCTATGGGAGAGTCTGCCCACGCTCGAACTCCTAGAATTACGCACGATTTCATAATCTTTCAATTATTTTATGCGCAGATTACGTCAATCAAATTATTCAAATTAAATCTGTTGGAACAGAAATAAACGTTTGAAAACATTCGATACTTTTGTTCCAAGCTATCGAATTTTGGTCCATGACTATGAAGAGTGCAAAGAATGTTTCATTTATCCAGGTCTTCACGGGCAACTCAGACACGATGAGCGTTGTCCGCCACAGTTTCGCTCCTCCCGTGCACGCCAGTAGCGTGCGACTTTACCCACACAGCTTGCGTCTGCGCACGGTCTGCCTGCGCTTCGAACTCTACGGCTGCGTGGATGATGGTATGCTAACTAACTAACTAACTAACCATAAAGCCATTCTCTCGAAGGGGTAGGAATCTTAACAAACATTTTATTCGTGGCGCTTAATGATGGTAAGTGATAATCAAATACATAAGTTTATTTACTCAAAAGACATGACTTACATATTAAACGTTTAACTCATATATCGCCCGCTTAATAGTAAACTGACCGATTATGGTTTAGGTCATAATTTAGTTAACATTAGACAGAGGCTTGTGTTAACGCTATGCATCGTTTCGCGTTAAAATTAAGTCAAAATTCCGCCAATTAACCTCCATTACACTATATCGGTCTTTTTCATTCGTACGTGTTTTTCGACTGTTTTTGTTGAAACACCGATTCATGTCAGATTGAGCAAAACTTGATTTTTTTAGTTAAGCCAGTGTTCTATTAAGCGTGCAATATGAGAACAGGTATATGGTGTTTTTTTAGAAGTTTGGTTTTTAAACTGGCAATTTTTTTCCTACAGACTGTCAATTTGACAGTTGATAGTTGATTTGTATCCAGTACGTTTTGCCATTTTACTATTTGAATAGAATGAAGTCAGAAAAGCGCTTACAAATTGTGCAAATTTATTTTGAAAATCATGGTTCGGTTCGCCAAACTTTTCGTGCCATTTTACGGCCGACATAATCGTCCATCCGAGCAAATTATTCGGAAGACCATGGATCGTTTTCGCACCACGTACACTCTAGTGGATAATACGCATCCACAAATACGACAATTGTCGAAAATTGGATTGCGCTTCATTCGAGCTAGCCGTGGCGCTCATATGTTCAAAATCATATTTAAACAGTAACGGCATAAAATTATCTATTAAATAAAGCCAATATCATAGACATTAACATTTTTTTAATGTGTTTTTTTTTCATTTTGAATATGTATTCCATCTCAAAGACGAAGTGTATGACATTCGCAAAAAATCAACTGAGATGCGAAGTCTCCGTACGCCAGGAGGAAATTGAACAGGTGGACCTATTCAGATATCTCGGAAGCGAAGTAACCAGCTCTAATGACCTCCCCAGAGAAGTAAGGTCACAGGTGGATAGGGCTGCAGCAGTTGCAGGCTGCCTGAAAGATGTCATATGGAGAAACAAGGACATGAGGACTGACAGCAAGGTGCGCATCTATAAGACCTGTGTGCGACCAATCCTCACATATGGCATTGAATCGAGGGCAGACACTGTCAAGACAAAGAGCATGCTCAGGACAACCGAGATGAAAACACTCCGCGCTATAGCTGGCAAGACCCTACGTGATCGAGTTAGGAATACAGCAATCCGAGAAATCTGCGAGGTCGAAGATGTGGTCAGATGGGGACGTCAAAGACGGCGATACTGGCATCAACACGTAGAAAGGATGAGCTCAAATAGAATGCCACACATAGCTCTCCATGGAACGCCAAACGGACAACGCCGACCAGGAAGACCCCCGAAACGGTGGAGAGAAAGCTGGAGTTCAGCATCTCAAGAGGACCCGCCTGAAATAACAGACTCCTGAGTCTACCAAAAGGGAAGAAGAAGAATATGTATTGCATAACTCTAAAAAAAACACCCTATAGAATACCAGGAACGCATGAGAGATGGTTCGACTTTAGGAAGATAAAATACTCTCCTGTGATACCTCAGTTTTTTTCAGAACCCTTTTTATCAAGTTAAATATCAATCAGACACAATCCACGTATGGATTTTTTAAAGAATAATAATTGTTTTAAATCGAAGTTTCCACAGCGAGAAATTTTCAGTTAAAGGCAATTGCGAAAAGACATTGAAGATTATTTCCATCTTATGGTACACCAAGCTAATTTAAAACTGCATGCTTAAATTATAATAGTGACGGACGGACGTTTAACATCGAATACGAAAGTATTCATTTGAAAGGTGTCGTAATAAATTAACTTCCAAAGTTGATAAAGTAGTGTTTTTATATACAAAATAAAATAGAATATAGGAAACTTCAGTATAAATAGCCCAATTTAATGTTTCTTGAACAATTATGCAAAACCTATATTTTATATAGTATTATTTTCTGGTTTCAATCCTAGGATTGGTTTGTTTGTTTCTTCTATTCTTCTCTTCCATTCTTCCCTGTCTTGTGCGGCTCTTTTGAAAGCTGCATATGATGAGCAGCACACGTCCACCAACAGGTCCTTCAGGTACTCTCGGCGTGGGTGTCCCCTAGAGTTTGTCCCCTCGGTCATAGCCTCCATTATGGCATGCAAGAGGCCTTCTTGTCGTATTACATGGCCGATCCATCTTGCACGCCTTTCGGACAAACTCCTTGGTGTTCTTTAGTGGAACTCCTGACATCACTACTTTCATCTGATGTTGCGTTCGGCCTACAGTCAGCAGCTTTGTTTTGTCTTTATTTATCTTTATTTTGAAGAATTCTTTGCATAGTTATTAAGGCCTCTTGCAGTTCTTCTTCACTTTCAGTAACCATAGCAATATCGTCAGCAAACCTTATCATATCCGATATTATATAGTATTATATTTAAAATTGACATAAACGCAAGGCGGATATGCCACTCGCATAAAATATAATATATAATAAAATTTCAAGAAAAAATCTAAGTTTTCATAAATATTAACTGTTTAATATGGACCATTGTTCAAGAAACAATAAATTAAGGCTGAATTTTTATATTATATTCCTTTCCTGAAGTTCCTTAAATTTATTGAAAAAGTTATTTACGTTATAAAAACCCATGTAGCAAAATTTTAATAAAATCTCGTGTGAGATATAGCCTTAATAAGTCACGAAATGCATACAACAAGCTTACTAACTTCTGGAGATTGGCTCGTTTCTATGTAAAATTATTCAGCGAGAATCACTCATAGTGGAATTATTTGGAATGGAAATTGAGAACAGATGAAAGTGTCATCACGAGACATACGAAATAGAAGTGGAAATCTCCACGAGAAAGCTGTCGTATTTTGCAGGTGGCGTACTGAGTTACAGCGCGCCCCCTGGGTCGGCGGACCTAGGCGACCACACTGACCGGGAGTACGACGGGGAAGGGGGCCACGGAGGACTGGGGCGCCTCACGGACGGCCAAGTCGGCGCCGACTTCTTCCTCATCGACATCGGCTACGCCAGAGGTGAGACCCGCGCCGCGCCCCCTTGCGACACTCGACTGCGAACCCTTGCAATAATTATTTATTAACATGGCGATCGTGTATAATATCTATGGCGTTAACCGCAAACGAAATTCATTTTCGAACTCATATTACATATTCTCATAGATCCTTTAAATTATTTAATTTTTAAAAGCGAGATTTCAAAACTCTGTCAAAGCAACTGTTCGCAACCTAAGTGGCATCCATTTCATTCAACATCCCACTCTAGTTGGACGTCAGTAGTTGTGAATTGTTGCTTAGGCAATGTTTTTGACTTCACAACACTCTGTTTTTTTTAATGCCAACCGGTTGCCAATGCTGCTCGTATCTTTAATTTTAAACTGCAATAATTTAGGAAGTATCTGTATCTTAATCAAGGCAAATACAAAAGCAAAACATTTTATTTACATCATGACGTTTAAAAGATCGAAAAATTAAAGTTTAGAGATTTCCTGATTCACAAATAAAGCAGTTATTTTAGTGATACAAATGTTATACTAGATACAAATGCATGAAGTCAACGATTGTTCTATTTCGTTTTAATGTCGATAATTTTTGTTGTTAAAATAGTATTTGTAATGTTTAAGGTGGAATGAATATTTTTAAATAATATTATTTAGATGTCGAAGACGTGTATACTAAAGAATTCAATTTTGTTGTATGCGAACAATATTTTAAAGTGACTTTGCAACAGTTAAGAGTTTAATATCGTGGGTTAAAATACGAGTGAGCTGTAAGTCAGAGTGCAGTGAAGTTATTACATGTAATCATAAGTGCTTAATATACTCGTATTATACAAATCCCTCACGAGTTTCACTGCGTAAACAACAAAAAAGCTCAAATTTGAATTTTGTTTTGGCATCTGTATCCATTGTTTTAAAAATATTCTCTTTCGCGATCGATTTTGTTTGTCAATGTGTTTGGTCTCTGTTGACTTTCAGGTAGCGGATGGGTGGGTTGGAAGAACTCCTCGTTTCCATCCGGTTACATGGAAATAACATTCCAGCTAGACGGCGTTAGGAATGTGACCCAAGTCGATCTTTTTACCAATAATTATCACACTCGCAATGTCCAGGTATTTTGACTTTATTATTTAATTTTAGATGTTAAATATACCCCGCTTAGAATTAAGCTACCAATGAAAGAATTTTTTCACTATTAATAATGCGTAACACGTTTTTATAAACGTTAAAAATAAATGGTGCGTGCACGACACGATGTATGAATGTTGAGGAATGAAGAAAAGTATGTCAGAAAAAAACAGTGTGGCTGTCCATTTTTTGTTTGTAAAGGTTATTTTTTTTTCATTATAATATAACAGTTAATTTTAGTAGGTTTTAGTAAGTAAATTCAATAATAATATTAATTTTAAATATTGTCTATTTTAAGTACTCAATGAAGAGTTTTAAACAATTGTTCAGCAAAACAAAAAATGTATTTTAAATCCCTATAAGAAATCTAATGTTTATAATGAAATGTCATTTTACAACTCTTTAAAAATCTATATAAATTCAAAGACTTTTTGATTTTTTTTAGAAACTTATTACTAGTATTATTCTGGCGGTATCGTCGGTGTCGCTGTTGATAACAAAGCCCTCACGAAACTGGTCACAATTATAGAAAAATATAATAAATATTTAAACATTTTATCATATAATAATTGTTGATGGTAGCTTAATATCTATCGTGCGGCTGGCTACTGAGGCAGACTACATTTGCAGTTCAGTATAATATTATAAACCTTTTGACATTAGTTCCCTACTATTATACTAAATTGTATAAAAAATTATGATGGACTATCTGCCTGAGCTGTAAATGTAACTGCAGTTCGAGACCATTGTTTTACTGCAAATGAAGCCGACCGCACAATGAGGGTTAAAAACAGAATCTCCAGATCCAGAAGACAAATGCTGCAATCCAACAGCTTTTTATTCACTTTTGCGTTCATTTTTCTTGTCATGTTTCGAAGGTCGTATGCCTTCTTCATCAGGGGAATAATATAAATGCTTACATCGGATAAAAGAAAAATATTTTTTCAGAAAATTGATAATGGGGTTTTTGTACCAGGCACGTGTCATAAATTATTTCTTGCACACATATAATTTTGTGATCTCCTTCTTTGGGGCAATTCAAGATATTCTTATATATGTATCATGATACATATATAAGAATATCTTGAATTGCCCCAAAGAAGAAGAACCCCATGGGGTTGGTTCTAAAAAGGGCCTTATATCTCTTCCTTCTCTTACCACTGTGGTGGAAGGTTTGGCCTGTTTGTGTCGTTTCCAGTTTTCCGTGTTATGTGACACCATACGTGGAAGCACCTCCCTTGATTTAGTGATATGCTTTTATTTATTTCAGTTATATGAAGCGTTTTGTTGTTTTTATTTTAGGTGTTTCGAACGGCTGTAGTTTACTTCAGCGTGGGGGGAAAGTATTTTAACGGGGACCCGGTCCTCTGTATCCAGCCTCCGGATAGGAGCCATGAGAATGCGCGCAACGTGTCCATCTCAATAGGCGGCGGACGCGTGGCCAAGTTTGTTCGCGTCAGACTATACTTCCAGGCCGAGTGGATCATGCTCAGCGAAGTCTACTTTACCTCAGGTAAAAAAAAAGCACTGTCACCTAACGTTCCCTCAAATTTTCCGAAGTTGTGCAAAAAACATTGCCTATGTAACTTAAAACGATCATTTTTTGTGCGTTCCATAACAGTATTTAGACCTACAAAATAAAAAGGTTAATTTTTAATAATGTCTGATATTACCTGATCCAGAGGACTTGGGATCAAGCCTGGATACCAGATTCCTTCCTCATAATAAAGGAGATTGTATAATATATTATAATACCATTGATTTAAATCATATGTGGTATTTTTCTTCTTATTCCTCTCCTATCAGAGGTTGGAATGGCTATTTCTACCCTTGATAAAGCAGATCTAAATAGGAATCTTGTGCTGCAACTGAACTACAACTGTTTCTAGTCAGAATTTTCTTCTTCTCCCTACATTTCGCGTAAAAATAAAATAAATTAAAATATTCATTGAAATAGTCCATTCTAAATTATTATGTAAACGCTATTGTTTTATCGTTTTTTCTGAGATTTTTTTATTTATATCTAAAAATATAAATACTCTTTAACTTGTTAAATTAAATAACATTGATTTTTGTGTCACACATGTATTTTATTTTGCTGTTTCATCTAAATGTTATAAATAACCAAATTCCAGCTTATTGCCCATTAGTATATAGTACATCAAAAACTTTTACAATCTATAATAGCTAAAGATAATAATACTACTTTCAACTTTTGTCACCTTTCCGATTAATGTAATCTACTTCCTGGTTTATCGCTTTTAATTTATTATGTTTTGTCGTTTTTAACTCTATACTATGTGTAATTGTTCCTTCTGATTACTGTTTTATTATTATTATTTTATTTTATTATTATATTTTCCACCTTTAATATTTTCTCCTATAAATAGTATCTAACCGTTCTTTTAATTAAAATATTTAGTTATTTATTGTTTAATTTCAAAATTATATCAAAGAAATTATTCTTATTGACATAGGAACAAATGCACATAAAGATTCGAAAAATCACGAAAATTTGACATTTGAAATATTATTGTAACACCTGATGATGTCAACATAGGTTGATGAAACAGCTGTCGCCTAAAATAAAATACAATTGTGATACAAAAAACCAAGTTATTTAATTTAACAGTTTAAAATGTTAAGGTATCATAGTGTTTCGGCCAAAACAATAGACTATATTGTTACAAATTTGTTTCGTCTTAAAAATAAAACTACTAATTTATTGTTTCTTGAATAATGCTGTAAAACTCCATATTAAATAATTAATACGAATGAAAACGTTAGTTTTCTAGAAGTTTTACGAATGAAAACGTCAGTTTTCTAGAATTTTTATTATATTTTATAGATTGACAATTGATAATGCCTTAGAAGGGCGAAACTTGTCATTCCCATAAAATATAATAAAACTTCTAGAAAACTAACTTTTTCATTCGTATTATGACTATCAATATTTTTAAAAAAAACTGTAAAACCAATTAAACAATCGCGTTTACAATATAATTTATAATTAAGTTTTACAAAATAAAAACCACAGCAATTTTTTTAGTGCAACCGGAGATTTTCTTCGTAATATTTATTTAAATCGCATTAGGTACATAAAGTTAATTTGAAATTTATAAATCGCTAAATGCCGTAGAATTTAGGTCACCAAAAAGAATGTGCGGAAAAACAATGATAGAATACCTAATGATGAAGTAAGAAAGGAATGTAAGGCGGATGAATGCGTCCTAATTAAAATTAAGAAAGGGTCACTGAGATGGTTTGAATATATGGAACGAATGGATGAGGGAAGAATGGTATAGACAAGTAGTTTTAAAGGAAAAAGAAGTCGGGGGAGGCCAAGGAATACATGACATCACCAATTAAACAATTACTGAAAGGCCACCGTGTTCGAAGTATGAAGAATTGACGAGAGTGCGTGTCACGGTGTGTGAATGTAGAAGATATCGAGATCGACGTTTTTCATATTAGTGAAAGTACGTTCAGAAGGCAAATACTCTTGATTTTCCAGAGTATATTGTGTTCCTAATTTCGAACCATCTCTCATTCGTTTCTGGTATTGTATGAGTACTATATACAATATATTATTTTACCTGTTCTCAATAGATCCATTAAACTTTCTATTGATGAAATAAACAGATTCGACTTGATTTGATTTTAAGAGGCGCGAGTTATGTCAGGATAGAACAGTAGGCGGTCCATCCTCTCTGCCTACCCCTCCGGAGAAACGGCGTGATGGTTATTTAGTTAGTTAGTTAGTTAATAAGCAATTTCTCCAATAAGTATGTCTTATGTTAGATTATAAAAATAAGAATCACTCTGACAGTAGCATTAGTAGACACTACTAAGTATCCTAAACTGGCCTGTTAAACAATGATATAAGTTTATTCTATGTTCGTCATAACTTTGTGTTGTAGATGTTTAATGTTTCCTTTTTTATAAACTTTATATACAACACTCACATCACATATGATTGATGTATACAAAGTATATAAACAAATAAACATTAATTATATAAGTATTACCTGTAATAAAATATATTTTTATTGATTATTTTCAGAACTAGTGGACAGCAACGTAACGGAAGAAACAGAGCAGAAGAGTTTTGAAGACATCTTAGAGTTGACATTATTAGAAAAAGACTGGGAAAATAATCAATCAGGTAATTTTCCAATAATCTCATCAAAACCCTAAAAAGGAAGATTTATTATCATTGCAGTAAATCTATGTGCTACAAATAAGTTACCAAAAGCCCCTCCTACTGGCTGATGGCCTAAGAGACAGAAAGCTTGGCTTAGATTATTATAGGTTCAATGCTGGATTTCCCCAAGATTCTTCTACATGAGCTTCAATAATAAAAAAAATGAAATATTACGAGTATATATTTTTATTTATTTTTCAGTCTTTTGGCTCATGTAGGAGTATACAATGTTTGACATTATATAATATTAATAACCTGTTTGTTCGAGTTTTGCATCAACATGGAGAAAAATATCTTTTTGTTCCAGAATCACGATCGGACCTCATAATAGGTTCTATAGCAGCTGTGGGCCTTATTCTAATCATACTCACAATAGTTATATTCATTGTGAACAAGCGCAAGTCAATAGGCTTATTTAATAGGAGTTCCTACCTTGGTAACGATTTTCCCATGAAAATAAATATGAAGGTGAGAAAATCTAAATTTAAAACATCTATAAAAACTTATTTGTAAACAAAAAACTGTTAAATAATAAAACTCTGTGTGTGGTATCACAATTTTATTTTATTTTTTTCAATAATTTTTACAACTGTTAAAATTAATTTTCGTGATTTTTCTAACCATTATGAGTATTTGTTCCTATATCAATTTGAATAATTTCTTTATTATCATTTTGAAGTTCTTGGATAAATGATATTATATCAATCCAAAATAATTTATTTGTATCCCCTAAATATATAATCATTGTCATAAAATTTCTTAACGAGTTCCAAGAAACAGTTTCCAATATTTCTGGACCCACCCAAATAATTATTTGTTAAAAATAAATAAAGTCACATCAATTTTCGTTAATTACCATATTCTGCTCCATTTACAAGCGTATATAAACAGCAGGGGCTGAAATTTGTGCACATTTGATGATGCCTTAGAAGGGCGAAACATGTCGTTCCCATAAAATATAATAAAACTTCTAGAAAACTGACATTTTCATTCATATTAACCATAAACAGAGTTTTATAATTTAACTTTAAGACTTAAAAAAAACTCTTATCAGTGATTAGAAAACCCAAGAAAAGTATAGCAATTTTATTATGTTGTAGGATCTATTCTCGAACCTGAGTCCAGATCCACAGGTGATGGAAAGTCATCAAGGTGATAGACCGGAAGGGCGAGAGGGACGGGAGGGCATGGTTGCCCGTGCTGGGGCAGGAGTGGGGCTGGGCGTAGGACCAGGGGCGCCTGGCAAGGCAAGCTACGTCACTGCCGCTAGTCCGCGTGGGGGCGCCGTGGTCAGCCTGGCACCAGAAGTAAAAAGAAATCTATTTTGCTTAGCCAAAAAAGCTTCACAATGTGCTTTGCTAGATGATAATTTTTCACTATATACCCACATAGAGTGCCGCAAAGTGTGCAGTGTGGCCAACGTGATAATTTTTTTTACCAACACTCTGATAAGAGGATAACTCATTATGAGACAAAAGGATAAGTTGCATACGAGTATTATAGAAAATTAAGAAAATAATAAAAACATAGGCGTAAAACTAAAACACCTTACAATTTACCATTCATTGACAATCATTTTTTTTATTAAAAAAAATATCAATAACAAAAAATGCTATTGAGAGACATAGAAACATGTTATCAAAGTGAATTAATTTTAATCACAATATCAAAAAAATAATAATAATAAAAGCAACATGCAAGGATCCTTCCTGTGTTGCCATAGCTTTATGCTCCTATATATATATGTATATATATATACATAAATGAAATCTCACTCATTTTTTCTGAATAGGTGTTTCCGCACAGAGGCTTGGAGTATCCAGCCAGCTCCCACATGAGGAGATCTTCCTTCTCCGGGCACAGAGAAAGAAGAACTCTGGAGAGAGATGGAACAAGGGAGATTTATGGACTGCCCGACTACAGTAACACAAACCGAAGATTCATCTCACCTGATCAAATCAATACTCTTACGGTGAGGATACTTTTATTTGTGTAAATACTCTTAGTAAATTATATTCCATATAAAGTGAAATAAAATTCTTAATAAATAAATGAAATTTCTATGAACTATATTTTCTCAACTGGATTCCAACATTATTGCTGAATCATGATAACCATAAAATGGCAGTTCTGCTGCTGAAACTGGTCAAGAAATTTAAGTAAAAATAGAAGCACATGTTTTATTTTTAATTGGTAAACAAAACAAATATTGATTTTGGTGGTGTATTGATGCAGACATTAATTCATTTATTGATATTGCGAGCAAAAAATTTGGTAATATTGAAATAATTTTGTTTTAACAGGGCGCTCCCGCTTACATGGTGTGGAACATCGGCCCCAACGTTGGAATGCCATACGACTCCGAGGATGTGAGACTCACAGACATTCCCCTGAGCTACTTGAATCTTGTGTCGCACCTGGGGCATTCTACTGTGGGAGATGTTAGTTTCAATACTAATTTCAATTGCCAAAACTTCTCATATAAAATAACAAATTAAATGAAACTCTTGTTTTTAATAAATTTACATTAGGTTTATCTGTGTAACTTAACTAAGCGCCGATATTTCTCTCTCACTTTTATACAGCCGGCGACACGGCACATTCTAAAAGGAGTTAAGCATATATTACCCACTACACATATATAACTACCCTGAAGATGGAAACTGCAACGATCTCCAAAACGTCAGTCAAGGAAGAAGAGTTACGCGGATATGCCCAAGTTCCCAAAAAACATATTGCTAGCAACCGTGAAAATCTACGCCGCAATTTTTTCTACTTAATGCAATTTTCTTTCAGATCATATCATTATAGACTTATCATTATATATTATTTAGTAGAAATGAGATTACTGAGAATAATGTGTTCAAAAACGTATAGCAAATGAAAAAATAAGGAAGGAAGCCAAAGCAGATTATTGCAATAACCCTTCATCAAAATATGAAGATACATGGAACAAATGGTTAAAAATTTGTAAATGCCCTTCAGCTAAATAATAAATTAAAATGAAACCTCCAAATTATAGGTTTAATAAAGTGTAATGTCTATTTTGAACAGGTGTCATCTGTAGACATTCTCCAACATTCTCGGGGAACCTGTGCTGGGAGGATACAGAGCAGAGGCTCGCGAGGGCGGAGTCACCAGGTCACTATTTTACATTACTCTAATTGCTATATGGAGTTCTATTTGTTGATCTATACTTTGTTTCATTTGATACAAAAAATTTCAGTCCTTTCAAAGTGAACAAAAATGTTTTAAATATGTTACATGTTAACAAAACAACTCAAACAAATTATTGTCACATAACACATAACTTATGGATCTTATAGTTCCAGAGACTTGACAATGAATACAACTCTTTAATATCGTCACCATTACGATATTCAGCATTAAAACCATCGGTTGGTCTTAAAATGTCTTGATCCTGCTATTTTTAATAAACTTGAACTCCTTGTTGAATCTTTTTCTCCATTACTGCTTTAAAATGAGGTTAAAACATAATTTTTTGCTTTCAGGAATTACTTTTCCCGTAGAACAATGCTCCATTTACACAGAACTCCTACCTAAAACAGGTATTTTTAATTCTTTCAATATCCCTTGAACAGTACTTCAATGCGATACAACCTAAAATTGGACTCTTCTTTTCAGATATGCGACTCGCCTGGACCGGATTCTAGAAGAAAACCACTCTGAGTCACTTAGTGATTTCTATTTCAATCAGTATCTAATAACACTTAAGTTAATATATGTAGGCAGCCTCTAGCGGTTCTATCGCGATTCCTTCTCACTGACTATTCCGTAGATTCCCCCTGACCCTGTGCTGGGCTCTCGTTGTATGAAAGTAGGATCGTGAATATCTACCCCAAAAGATGCAATGACTGATAAATAAATTAATTAATGTAATGGAAGAACAATAATATTATGTAGTCTAATCCCACTCTCACCTGACCAATCTGTAGCTTTACCCTTCCAATGTACAAATCTGTCGGTGTCCAAACAGCTATTAATTTAGTCGTATTCTATTGTATTACTTATACATTATATTCAATTTAAAACTTTGTATTACGAGGTTAAGACATGTTTTTAAGCTGGATTACATTAATTATTAATCATAAAAATAATTACAATTCAATGTAATAAGTAATGAGTGTAAATATGTAAATACATAGCGCAGTATAACGCAAATGGATCCATAGGCAAGAGCCGAAATGCGCCTACTAGTGAATTCTTAAATATTCCATTTGAAATGTGCTGTGGAATTAACGTTTTGAGTAAAACTCTGGTTGCTTAATTAAATACGTAGTCGCTTTTCAAGTCAATAAATATTCATTGTAGTTATACCTATTCAAGATTTTCAATTTTTGCCATAGTAGTTAATGTTCAGAAATTTACCATTTGTGTACAAGTACTGCATTTCAGATTCAGTTTGACTATTTCTAGAGATGTTATATAACAACAGAGTTGTCTTGAGGGATATAAATATATTTTGTAACATGACATGTATGATTTGCTTTCAAATTCTCATGATGCTTAAATAGTTGAGTAATAAAAAAAACTTTTTTGTTAAAGAAATATGTAAGTATCCCTGCATAGGTTACTTCCTCAAATTGGTATAAAGTTTCAAATAAACATTGAAGCTTAGAAATTTTCATAACTCAATAAACATGTTGAATTATTTTACTCTTCATCTTTATTTTTATGAATGTATAATAAATAAATGAGCAAAATATTGATGTTTTGTTTTATTATTAAAATATTGATGTGCATTCAAGGTTTATTTAATCATGTTTTATTTAAATGGATATACTGGGTTTTGCTAATCACTTTTAGAAACATAACGCAAACTTGTTCTAGAAATTTATAGAAGGATTAGTGACAAAACAACCGTACAACCTTCCAAATATATATCAAATGTGTTATTTTAAAGCAAAATTAATATATATAATTTATACCGGAATATGGGGATCACGAGTAATTTAATCGTGACTTGGGTGCGTACATTAGAAGGAACTGGTTCCACACTAAGACCTAGGGGTTTAGGAAGACCCAAAACCGTAAGAACATCCAAAAATTTAACGAGAGTGAGAGGAGCTATTGAACTGTCGCCTCGGCACTCTGCCCTGACCGCTCACTAAGGAGGATTTTGACTTATCATTCAACCTCTGCAAGATTATGATTGTCCAAGAGTTGAAACCTCCTGACTACGAAAACCGCATGAATCACTCCCAAGAAATGTTGAACCGAATGCATGCAATGTCAACTTTTTTTCAGTAGTGACGAGGTACACTTTCATCTCTGTGAAGCGGTGAATAAACCAAATTTTCGGTACTCGGCAGAAAATAACCCAAGGCAACTTACGAGAGACCTCTTCACTCCCCTATAGTGACTGTGGTGTGCGATTTCCAAATTCAGGGTGATTGGGCCATATTTTTTCGAGGAGAATGGACGAACTGTGACTGTCAACTTTCAACGTTATGTTTCCATGTTGGAAATTTTCTTTGAACCCCAATTGGAGGAAACAGATCTGGTAGATATCTGGTTTCAACAGGACGGTGCTACGGCCCATACTGCTCGAGTTTCGATGACAAAACTGCGACATATGTTCCCTGCGTGCCTCGTCTCTCTGAGGGGTGACGTGGGATGGCCCGCGCGCTCAACTGATTTAAGCATTTGTGACTTTTTCCTGTGGGGCTATCTGAAGGAAAATGTTTTTAAACATCGACCTCACACCTTGGAAGAACTTAAGGATCGAAATCGCCGCTATGCCCATCGAGATGTACCAAAATCGCCTTCATCAATGTATCGCTGCTGGGGGCAACTGCACTGTCTGCTCTGCCGCACCCTGTATTATAAAACATAAATATATATTTAAATGGGGAGGAGACTAAAAAGGCACAGTGTGTTTATGAGATCTCTTTATTGACAAAAACTAGAATGTCTTGTTACAAAATGAGGTAATCTCTAGTGCAGTGTCCATGCCCTCGCAGTGGAGCTCCAGCTACCCCTTGTAACGGAAACAGACGCCTCACATTACACAACATATTTTTACATTCAATACTTTACTTTCAAAGTTAATTCACACATATTACATTAGATAGATGTGAATACTTTGGATCAACAATACAGCTAACAATTAGATATATATGTACTTAAATAGCTTTTTTGAACAACAAAAAAAAAGAGTAAAAAGAGGTAGTAAAAAAAAATTAATACTGATTAAAAATAATGAAAAATTTTGAAATTACACAGATTAATATTTACGTATATAATAATTTCTATTAAACTATAACGCAACTCAGATATAATTGAATACATAAAAAAATATTTCTTATTTTTATGTTATAAAATTATGATATTATATTTCCTTAAAACTAAGGTTTGGCAAAGGTAGCCAAACCGTAGAGACATTTGTAGAACAATCTCGAGTACATATTAATTACTATTAGATGTCTCGTCAACTGACTGACAACACCAATAAACTCATAAATACATTGAAACTGCGAGGAGCGACAACACAAATCTCCGGCGAACACATTTCCTCTCACGAATGACTAATCTCATGGAATCTAGAATGAGCCTTGAATTCCTTTACAATCTTACACTATATAGAATGAATATCAGTTCTAAAACATAAACACGGTCAAACTTGGTTACAATGATCACAAAAGCAGCAGAAATGTGCATGCATCAATTTATCTTCATTTCTACTTTTTTAAACACAACCATTCACGTGTGAAAGAGAGAGCTTATTTTACTTTGCAATAAAATGGGTACATTTTATTAATGGGATTTTTATCACTCAATTATGTCAGTTTCTGAAAAATTCTTTAAAAACATTAAACACAAAGCGAACAAAATCCCATCATTATATAATATGCTGAGCAATGTCTGTTAATATTATTTAGTAAACATGTTTTATGTAATTTTGCAGTGACTTAACTACTGGTTTTGCTCATTATAACCAAGTTCAAATGTAGTTGTCATAAACCATCTATATAAGCAATTACATTTAGATAGAAAACTACATATTAAAACAAAGAGTAAATAAAAGTACCTTTAGACCCGACACACAACAACACACAGGGTATGTGTGTCACAAAGAGCAGGAATATCGCGACACCAGAGGACACGCCCCGAGTCTGTTCGAGTCAAGCAAATAAAAACTTTCTAACATCTAGAAATAATAAACCAACCTAGTCTTAAATAAATTTGCAATAAAAAGAACTGCGCTTAATCAATGTCCTGGAAGCGGAGAATGGCGCGACCCTGGATCTCCGACTTGCAAAGCTTGCGCACAACCTCCTGCGCCTCTTCCGCAGGGAACACCGAGTGTGGTGGAGGGGAGATCTGCAACATATAATATTTATATTTAAACATCAACCCTATCATCCCCTTTATCCAACCAAACATTATATAATTATAACGTAGTACAAATTTCTATATAAATAAATGTAAATATTTTAAATACAAACATTAGTACACAATATAAATAGATAGAAAATGTCAATGTTTGTATTTTTACATACAAACATTGACATTTATTATATTTATATAGATAACATCTTCTTTCTATATAAATAAATGTTTGTATGTATGTGCCCCATAGACTTTAAAACTACTGATCATCTCTGTCATAGTTTAAGTCATGGCATCACAAAAACAAGAAACTAAAATTATTGTTCAAAATCAATTTTGGGAATAAATTTGTAATCACAAAATGGTAAAATAATTACAATTATATAATAATTAAATATTAATGAAAACGTCAGTTATCTAGAAGTTTTATTACATTATATGGGTGTGACATGTTTTGCTTGCTATCAAATATCTAGATGACTATGGAGTAAATTTCTTACTTAGTAAGTAATAAAACCGTTTTTCATAATTCTTGTAAACTCTTGTCTTATGAGCATCCACTTCCAGCCAGAACCATTAAAATATAGAAATTCGTAAACAGACATTTCAAATATTTCAAAAAACAACATTAAAATGAGTTGGGCAACCTCTATTCTCACTGAAATGAATTTTGAAGAGTGTAGAATCACCTAGATTTAACAGCAATGTGCATCATTTTATTGTAACAGTATCTATAACCTTTTTGAGTAGGGTCTTATAGTTACATTTCTTGTGCATTTTATTTACAAACCTTTTGTATTTAATGAAAAACACAATACAGTCTAAAAAAATATAACAAAATAAATCAAAAACAGATTTTTAACACACCTCTCCAGAAGCCACCAGGCGAACAAGTGTCTTGAGCTGATCAATGGTTCCCTTCGGAATCTCACGAATGCCGACTCCTAGCTCTTCAGCCTTGTGGCCATACCGCGGTACCAGCTTCTCTGCCACGTCTTCTGGCAGAAGAATCACACCTCCCTGAAATGGAAAAGGGATGCA
The DNA here is from genome assembly GCA_022606425.2 of Lepidostoma basale. Classification (NCBI taxonomy): domain Eukaryota; kingdom Metazoa; phylum Arthropoda; class Insecta; order Trichoptera; family Lepidostomatidae; genus Lepidostoma; species Lepidostoma basale. Next base: position 228,711 of record JAHDVF020000008.1, on the reverse strand, counting down.
AAATCTTTAATATGATCCTAAATAACATAGCTTTTACCTAGAAAAATTTACTTAACCCCTCATACATACCGCCCCAACCACGGGGCACTAAAATACCGAGTCAAGAGTATTAATTCTAGATTATGCCAGGATTTATACTCCCAAGGACATCAATTGATGATAGTTACATGTTTTACCAACTAAATAAAAGATATTTCAAAATTTCATTAATTTCTTACTATTCAAGAAGTTAAAAGAGTTTTACATTCCGAATAAAAATATCTCTACACGAAACAGAACTTTAAACCATCTATTAGAACTTTTGCAAACAAATTATTGCTTATTATGCCTCTGCAAACAAATTATACTTATTTTGCATGGCTAGGCTTGAATACATCTAACGAAGGCGGCTTCTGTAGTGTGCTGGACAAGTGTACAACCGTTGTACCATTAGCATACATATTTATGTTATTACGCTTTGAGAATAAAGGACATATAAGATTCTTTGTTGGGTTGAGAATGATTGTTGCTTATGTTGGCAAACTATGAGTATGGTGAGAGTATAAATGTCTGCTACTCCCACTTGGAAGCATCCATTTGCGTGCTTCCACCAAAACAAAGAAAAATCTACCGGTACAGATATATATAAATATTGTGAAATAACTTAACACAACCAACCAGCACATGGAAAATACAAATGTTTTCTGCATAATATATTCGACTGTTATTATACTATAAGTGTATTGTAAAAGTAGACAATATTATATAGTATAATATGAGAGAAACATAATGGAAATGCATTATACTAGCCAACCTGTTTGAGATTTTAATTTCTTAATCATTTACAAAATAGTGCGCGAAAATGAAAATCACCTTGGACAGGCATTGCATGGAACGAAGCAGGCTCCGCGAAGTCGACCCAAAGTCAAAGACGATGTCCACGGGCCCCTTGCAGGCGTCGATGGTCCTCTCAATGAGCTGTTTCTCGTACAAACCCTCGTTCCACTGAACCACGTTCAAACTGAAAATAGTAAAAATTTAGCACAACCACAGTATTCTGTGAGCACAACGTGAGCCAAATATACAAATTCTTGTCAGTTTGCCAATGTTCAAAGTTCAACACATTATGTGCTCGCATATGCTATACACTAGGAAATGTACCGAATTTGTTTGTAGAAAAAGTACACACTATTTCAGAACAAAGCTAAGATAAGAAGTGTTGTAAAATATAATTATAAAATTTTGTGCTTAAGGTTTAATTTGAATAGGTAAACTCCTGTCGAGGCATACGCACTGAATTGATAAAGCAAGCCTGGACACATAAACTGTTACCAGATCAAATTTTAATTTACTAAAATAAATCAATTACTAGTTTTATTAATGCATAATATAGTAGGAAAAATGCCGTAGAAATGAGATCGCTAAGAATGCGCTGAAAAATAATGTGTCATATAATATTAAATAAAGAAATAAGAAAGGAATGTAAGACAGATGAATGGATCCTAAATAAAATCAAGAAGGGGTCACTAAGATGGTTTGGTACACGGTCAAAAGGATATATATCAAATGCTCAAAAATATACATACAAACAGTGTAAATGAAAAAAGAAGTCGAGTAAGGCCATGGAAGACATGGTATGACCAAATTAATCAATTACTAAAAACCGACCATATTGGAAGTCGTAACAATTGATAAGTGTGCATGTCACTTTATGTGAATGTATAATAGAAGAGGCACAGGAATTGTGTCAGGATAGAACAGTGTGGCAGTCCATCATCTTTGACGGGAAAAGACGAGACGAGTTTGTTAGTTAGTTTGAAATATTAAATAAATAGGTGATGTTCATTAAAAAATGTATATTGATTCATAGCAACAGTGTAAATACTAAATTGTATAAAACGAAATGAATAGAAGTTATGAATTACAACAGTTATGAAGCTTAGCTTTCTAATGGCATCATTACGGAAAACAAAACGGTTTAAGTTGTAGTCTCAATACCAAAAATAAAAAATACATATTAAAGTGGTATATTAAAATGTGTACTGTAGAAAAATCTCGTTTCACCTTAACCCATCTGTTTACCGGAAAAAACAATTATTATTATTTTGTAAAGAGGAAGCATATCGCCCGATTCAAGCGTCAGGTAAACCAATGGGTTAAAAGATAATAAATAAATAAAATGGCAAGAGTTTGATAAAATATAATAACCAAAACACAATTCGAAAAATAATAAGGTTGTCTATGATTTTTAATGCAGTAAAATAAATTCAATTTCAATGTTCGGTTGGTGTAGATAATATAAATAAATATATAGAAAATGTTATAAAAGTAATGATTCTTCCCAAAAATTAACTTATTCGAATATGATAAATTATAGGACGAGAGTATTATACCATAAAATATATTTTATGAAATATCCTTGTGTTAAGTCGCTTTTATATCAGTTAAATAAACATACGCAGAATATCGCAAATAAAGGACGTGTGTACTCTCACAAACTAAATATTTTACTATTTATAGTATACAAGTACACTTGAATAGTTTTTGAGAGAACGCAAGTCGGCGGGCAGGCAGGCAACAATGAGCAGGTCGCGAGAGCAGCTGAGAGAAGCTATACTCACTCCTCGGAGTCCTCGGCGAGTGCGAGCCCCTCGTCCTTGAGGCAAGCCACGGTGGTGTGCACCTCCCCGCGGTACGGCAGCGTGCGGAAGTGGTGCGCGGCGATGCGCAGCGTCCACAGCGCCAGCCCGCCCGTTCCCACCAGCAGCACCTTGCAGTTGGGCTTCGGCTTCGGGCCCTCCAGCAGCTGCGTGATGCACTCCGTGGCCGTCAGGACGGCGTTGAGCGCCAGCAGCGCGCCCGTGGGCAGCATGGCCGCCACGCTCAGGCGCAAGTTGTCCGGCACCGGCACCAGATACTTCAAGTCGGGCACCACGATGTAGTCGGCGTAACCGTGCGGCACCCCGTCGTACGGGTACAGCACGATGCGCGCGCCCACGGACAGCCCGCACGTGCGCGCGTCCACCCTCTCTCCCAACTGGTCCACGGTCCCGGCCACCTCGTAGCCCGGGAACAGCGCGCCGTCCTTCACGCCCGCGTGCGCCGTAGTCCCGCTAGAGGGCACGTCCGCCAGCTCGGACAGGCTGCTCAGCGAGGACGTCGAGCACACGGACATGGAGCGGCCGCGGTTTACCCGGTAGCAGGCGCCAGCGCACACCACGCGCAGGCGCGCGCCCTCTGGCGGCACCTCGGGCACGGGCACGTCGAACGTGAACACGCTATCCCGGATGGTCGGCCCCGGGGACTCGATGGACACCTGGCGGCACAGCTTGCTCATCGTTCCTGCAACAAGCGAGCGCCTCGTTACTATTATACTTTCTTCAAGCCAGTTTGGAATCTATTTTATAAACATTAAGAAGTTTAAGTAAGCCATATGTCCAGCAGTGGTCGACAACAGCTACAATAAAGTATAATAAGAATCTAAACTCTAAGAATTCCCGCACTAAAAAAATTATGAAGATAATTCGTTATCAGAGGAAAGAAAAATAAACACCTACCCACAATGATTATACAATATATATTCTAATATTAAGTATATATAAAATATTAAGTATTTTGCTTAGATAAGCCAGAATAAGATAACCTGATACTATTATAATTGTAAGATTGGTTGGTCACCAAACATGATATTGCCGTCGGATAAACACGCGGAACAATATATATTTAAAGGCTTTTGCTTATTTTGGTGTAGTAAAGAGGAATAAGGCCACTATCCCTTAACTTTGCTGAAGGATTATTATATTTAGCTAGATGCGTTCTCCAGCGACTAGGTATAATACTTGTGTTGGTAATATAACATACGGTGACCCTATATACTCGTATACGTAGCGCGGATGCGTGCACTCGAAATACTGATATGAATACGAGAATAATCCAAGCTTCAATACAGTTTGCAAACCGAACAAAATATTATAAAAGTGATGAAGATTTACCTCTGTAGCTCATTGTATTTGGTCACTCGCGTTTCTGAAAGGCGAACTTTATTTACTTCTTGTTAAACAAGCCAGTGAATCGAGATAAAGATAAAAAAAAAGCGTCAGGATATTCACAATCTCCGTATACCTATTTTTTATAAATAAAAACACGATACGTAGCGAGATAAACCCCGCCTCACAATCACCCGACAAATCGCAGCAGCTCGGGCGAAGACTACCATCAAACTGATTGCCTCAATTGTCTGGAACGTATTCATAAATTAATGAAATGTATAAATTGATGCGCGTAATTCACGTGACAGTTCGCGGCCATCCAGTCAAACGTTTTGTTATTGAACAAAACAAGAAGTTATTGAATGGCGCGGGTTTAGGGGTTGGGTTTTATTCACAAAAAAGTGTACCTGTATCTACACGTGCACCAGTATAATAATAATAATATAATTCGTATACAAAAACATTTAGCAAATACACAAGACACGATGCGCAGAGTGCTGGCTACACACATTAAATATCGCCAATTTTGACGTACAATTAGACCACTTAATAAAATATTGATAACAGTTCCTGTTTGGTTATTTTTCAGTGCGCATAAAATTTTGAAAAAAATATAATGTTTTAACTATAACGTGTTTTTTGTAGTTTCCCCTATTTTATCTCCCTTAGATCAACAAGCGGTTGTGTTTATTTACAAAAAAAACTAACAAACCATCACGCCGTCTCCCGAAGGTTAAGACAGAAAGAATGGACCGCCACACTGTACTTTCCTGATATACTTCTCTCGATTTCTCAACATTCATACATCGTGTAATCCACGCATGTCGATTTCTCCGACTTCTCACATGGCCGACATTTAATATTTGATTGATTTGATCGTGCCACGTTTCCCTGGATCTTCCTCTATTTCTGGTTCCGTTTACGTCGTTTACTTTCTTAACCATTCTTTCATCCAAACCATCGAAATCATCGTTTGATTATTTTGTTCATAGCACGTTCATTCGCACCGCATTCACTTCTTAACATATATATCAAATTTTCAACAAACAACAATAAACCATCGCGCCGTTTCTCCGCACGAATAGGCAGAGAGAATGGACCGCCACACTACTCTGACCTGACACACCTCTCTACGTCACGAACGGGTATGATGTTTAATTATTCGACTATTTCTATTCTATAGAATATTAAGTGTGTCGTACAATTTTCATACTTCTAATTGTTTGTTAAGAAATGTGAAATTTCTTTAAATTGTATTTTAGATATAAAAGCTATTTGTGTAAAAATATAATAATAATAATATTAAAGGCCGTTCCATAAAACATGAAAGTATTTTTTTTATGGACTAAAGGATAAAACTTCAAAGTTTAAAAAATCAAAGAACATTTTCAACAGATCTATCTGTCTGTGAAATAAATCTAATTCGCCATCAAAAGGATTTATTTTTATAAATCCTTTCTATAAATCCTTTCTATGAATTCTTCTTAGAAAGCGTTCGGAAACTATGGTTAGCTTAACACGGTGTTAAATTAAAACAGATTTATGATTTTGATTGCCGAATCATCTGCAGGACTCGAGAGATGAAAAGATTTGTTAGGAATTTAAAAATGATTGAAAATATTAAAAACACGATTAACCTCCTACTGAAGATTTCACGGTCTTCTAATTCGCGAAAGGAACATAGCGAGACAAAGGAGAAATCCTTAAAAGATTTTACTTTTTCAAAACCACTTAGCTATTTAAAATATTAATAATAACATGCCCTTTGGCACTTTGGCACGCATTTTACAGACTTATTTTACGGATTATCAAATAACAATGGGGTCTTACAGAGAGTTACGATTAAAATTAAATAGAATATGTAAAACGTTATTTTCTTCATTTAAAGGTATTAAAATCCATAAAATTCATGGATCATTAAGATGGTTTGGACACATGGTAAAAATAATTGAAGAAAGTATATATAAACGACGTAAACGGAACTAGAAATAGAGAAAGACCGAGGAAAACGTACAAATCAATCAAATATTAAATGTCGGACACGTTAGGAGGAGTCGGAGAAATCGACGTGTGTGCATGACGTGATGTGTGATGTTGAGGTTCGAAATTATGTCAGGAAAGAACGTGTGGTGGTCCATTCTTTCTTTCTACCCCTTAGGGGAGACTGCGTGATGGTTAGTTAGTTAGTTAAATTCTTGTATTCGTCATTTGGAGTACTGCTCCATTATTTAGAACCCCAGAGAAAAAAAAAACAGTCATCTTGGAACTATAAAAGATCCAGAAACGATTTAAGAGATTTTATATCTCAGAGATGCGAAAGGCATGAGATAGGAATACGTGGAAAAGTATGGGGGAGGTCTATGTCCTGCAGTAGACGACATCAGCTGATTAAGTAAGTATACCTCAGGGAGTATAATTCTTCCCTTTTTGTATCCCTCATTATTTTTCTTGTAACCTCTTGTAACCTGTTGAATGATATTCTATGTAAGCATTTTTTAAAACTATTATAATTATCCTTCAAAATTCTTCAAAATAACTACAACATGAAGATAAATAAAGACAAAACAAAGCTGCTGACTGTAGGCCGAACGCAACATCAGATGAGAGTAGTGATGTCAGGAGTTCCACTAAAGAACACCAAGGAGTTTGTCTACCTCGGGAGCAAAATAAAATGGGATGGTCGGTCTAAGAGCGAGGTCGACAGCCGTATACATCAGGCTAGGCTTGCATTTAATAAAAGGTCGAAAATAATATAATCGAATAATATAGACCTAAAACTGAGAATACTCCTCATCAAGACCTATGTATAGAGTATCTTGATGTACGGCTGCAAGACATGGTGTCTATCCGAAAGAGATAAACGGAGAGTAGAGGCTTTTGAAATGTGGTCCTATAGAAGACTATTAGGAATTTCCTGGAGAGACCACATTACAAATGAGGAGGTTCTCCAAAAAATCGAAGGAAGAAGGCACCTGCTCAGGACCTTGTCAGAAAGGCGTGCAAGATGGATCGGCTATGTAATACGACGATAAGGCCTCTTGCATGACATAATGGAGGGTATGACCGTGAGGACAAACTCTAGGGGACGCCCACGCCGAGAGTACCTGGAGGACCTGTTGGTGGACGTGCGCTGCTCATCATATGCAGATTTCAAAAGAGCCAAACAAGACAGGGAAGAATGGAAGAGAAGAATAGAGGAAATTTCTGTAAAACCAATCCCAGAATTGAAACCAGAGAAGCAGATTATCCGAGGTTCCTACAATCCTGGAATACTGAGAACTAAATCTATACATTCCCCACAGCTATAGCAGAGCATGAAGCATATCATATTTTATGCCCCAAATTATCGCACTATGGCGCTTCGAAATTCTTCTACGAGATTGAAGGAGATTCGTCTACTAAACGAGATGGCAACTGAGATTTCTATTCACACGGTTCTATGCATATTTCATTTGATGTTTTTTTTCACTCCTTATATTGATTTGACTCACGCTGTAATGGTGTTAAGAACAAATCACATTACTCGAGGTTTTATAAAATTATCAAATTGATTGGTTGGCAGTTTTTGACGCCATTACGCTCAATTTTATCAAAACAAAAACATTACAAACAAAACAAGTGTCAAAAATGAGGAAGAGAAAACCATTATTGTTTGTGACTCTATGAGGTCACAGACAAGAATAGTCATCAAAATCATCGTTTTGAGGGCAGGCAATATTTCCCTGTTTGTTCTGGTTTATTATTATGTAAAAATATTTGGTATTTTATTAAATAAGATTCAAAATTTATTATCAGCAATATCATATTTTAAAAAAATACCCTATTACGTTGCGGAGGCTAAGGCAAAATAACAAGAGTGTGGGCGGAGATTTTATGATAAAAAGAAAACCATTTAAATTTAACAAAAAAAAGGTGACGGCTATAAATAATGCTAAGAACTTAAGAGTCTGTTATTACAGGATTATCTTGTTAAAAGCTAAACTCTTGCTATCTCTCCGTTGTTTTGGGGGTCTCCTTGGTGAACGCTGTCCATCTTACTAGATGCAGAGTCACGTATGAAATTCATGATGTATTCATTCTCTGGACATGTTGTTACCAGTACCATCGACGTTGTCGCCATCATCTAACCCAATGATACTCAACCTTTTTTTTCTTCGGGCCACATACACATATTTGTAAAGTTTCGCGGGCCGCAACACTATACTGGTATGACGAAATAAATCATGAAACACCCACTTTTTTTTTAAATAGAACATATCGCTTATCAGCATATTGTTCGTCAAAAATTACAATAGTGAAAAAAGCAACTCAAAGGTAACTTGTATCCAAGCGTTATTTCAAAATTAGTGCGATTTTTGGCATTATCAAGATAAATTTTCAACAAATAAACAAAATTAAATTTTCAACAATTTTAGACAAATCGGGTTTATAATTGCTGCATTCTACCCTTAGTACGTCATCAAGGTGAGAATCAGTTAGTCGATTCCTGTATACGTTTTTTGCATATTTTATTTTGGAATACGATGATTCACAAAGATATGTTGATGCAAACAATGTAAGCAGCAGGAAGGCACATTCTTGTACAGTTTTGTATTTTTCAGAAACTCATTTCCCTTTCTTTTTTTCTTAAAAAATAGCATTTAGATTAGTATCGTTCTTAAATTCGATAAATTCTAAATTCTCTCAAAAAAATCTAACCTCATCTTGAACCTCGCAAACCTCTCGGATTGTGAAAAATTATTTTAAATAGTCCATTGTTTTGGCCGAAACATTTTAAACTGTTAAATTAAATAACTTTGTTTTATGTAACAAAATTGTATTTTATTTTACGCGACAGCTGTTTATGTTATAAATATGTTATTACAATAATATATCAAAAAAAATATATATATTATTGTAACACCTGATGATTTCAACATAGGTTGACGAAACAGCTGTCGCGTAAAATAAAATGCAATTGTGATACATAAAACAAAGTTATTTAATTTAACAAAAAGTAAAATAATAATATATAAACAATTAAAAGCTATTCTTAATTCGCGGAAAAAGATTTATATTAAAAACTTTGTATAAAAACACATCGATTCTCATGCTTTACATATAATATAATACAAATATCTTAACAAAATAGATGTGGCACCATTGAATTAGGGTTTTCAAAAAATCCCGTTAATAATCATATGCTTTACTAAAAATATGTTCTAATTTTTAAACTTAATAGACAAGTACAGCAGAAAAAAAATTTTCTATTCGTGTCAGATCTCACCGATTTTGACTATGTTAACACTAGGAAGAAAGCTTGTCTATCCTATGTCCCGCGTAACAGCCCCTCCACAGATCCATGGCCGGATTGTTTATTAATGTTTAAGAGAGTGAGTTTTATTTCAAACATCCCTCGATCTTACATTTAAGTACTAATAAAGACACCATAAACATATTTACAATTTAAGGCATCTATTTGAGAATGAGTTAAATACTAGGAACGCATGATAGATGATTCGACTTTAGGAAAACAATATATACTTTAAAAAAAAGAAGAGTATTTTCCCATTGAATGCCATTTCACTAATACAAAAGGCGTCGAACTCTGTGGTGATCATGTTCAACAGATTAATTGCTCTCTCCACCGGCTTCACCAAAGGTAGGTTGATTCTGGTGGCCGGCAGATAAAACAATGTCGGAGATATCTGTCGGGAACAAAAATACGAATACTCCAACACGGCTGAGTTCTCGAAATATGGGTTATAGGTTATGATAAACCCATCACTTCGAATCTCCGAGAGTTAGTCCCTAACATAAAAAATATACTGCCTCGTGTAGAGATACTTGGTAGGTTGTTTTCTTCTAAACCCTATCCAGCGTAAGGGAATATCTCACCTCGTTCGGATACATATCATAAAACCACATTAGAGTCTGCTCCGAAACAATGAATAACACTAAGACCAACGTTTGTTTTCAATTTTATGCTTAACTATAGTCACACGATTTAAAGATCATAACAATCTGCATCATCTGGGTGGAATAATGCGAATCTTGCGATGATTATGGCGTTAATAAAACTTGCTTAGTTATATATACAGGTGTGTTTTATTTTCCACAAAGAAATTCACTATAGATTTATAAAATACTTCACAATTTATGAATGGTTAGGTTTCGGAAGTTTAGAAATATGATAGGTAGTTCAAGTTCTGAAGTACCAAATAGGGCTTGCAAAGTCTGGTTTATAAGACAAGACCCCTGAACGAAATCTTTCACGTAAATGCACAATTTTTTTTATAAAATATACATCTTCTGACAGCTGCGAGAAATCGGCATCAAAAAATTCAACAGATGCTAATAATCAGTGAGACCACAAGGATACGATATGCTGATTAGATGACCGCCTGGGTTGTTTGTTATGATTTGGTTCACTGAAAAATACTGGTCGAAATCATTCATTGCAAATGAAACGAGTTTTATAAAAATCGTAATTTGTTTTCGTTGGTGATAAGAATCAATCTGTGCAAATAATGGCACTCAATCGGTCTGTGTGATACAATTTATACAAAGAGTGTAGATATACAAGCGATAGAATAATATACAAACATACATATACTATGTCGATTCGCTTCATGATTCAATAGATAACCAGACACGCATGTTTTCATGCATTTAAAAAATAAGTTATTTACTTCAATTTATAGCGTTGTTTTATTAAATAATTAATACTAACGAAAAAGTTAATTTTCTATAATTTTTATTATAATTTATGGGAATGATAAGTTTCGCCTGTCTAAGGCTTAATAATATAGTTTTTGTTTTTTTCGTTTATCTAATATAGGGTGTTTTTTTTTAGAGGTTTGGATTTTAAACTGGCAACATTGTTTCTACAGACTGTCGATTTGACAGTTGATTAGTAGTCAGTACGCTTTGCCATTTTACCCAGTTGCTCAATAAAGGTGTCGAAAATTGGACTTCACGAATGCGCTTCATTCGAGCTAGCCGTGGCGCTCATATGCCCGAAATCATATTTAAACAATCTTCTTCTTTCTGTGTCCTGTCAGGTCTCCCCAACGTTGACTATCACTCTTCATAGTGATGACCTGGGGGAAAATATCCATATGGTATCTCCTTGCTTTCTCTGGAGGATTTTCTGTCGGGGTTACCTTCCCTTAGCTGGGTGTATCCAGGCGGTCCATTCTCTCTGCCTACCCCTAAGGGGAAATGGCGTGATGGTTTGTTGTTGTTGTTGTTATAAAGCAAAATTTGTATTCATAATTTACAGAGAGTTCAACTGTTGTATTTATTTATAATTCATATCATATTCTCAATCACATCATATTATTATGCCCTCCCCAGCGTATGTTAATAAATTTATTGTTCTAATGAAGCTAAAAGGATAGTAAAAAAAGAATAACCGAAAAATAAAACTAAATCAAAACCAGAACATAAAGTATACGTTAAATTGTCTATGCCAAAACATCCTTACTTGAACATCCATTTTGAGTTGTCAATTGTCTTTGTGTGTCCCCCTGTGTGGTTCCCGAAAATAGTAGGTATCTCTTTAGATAGCAATTTTTTACTTTTAAACTAGGTTGACAGATTTCATTTATCAATTTGGTCGTACACCTCTCATTTTTGGTTTAATGGGTCCAAACCATTTTGTCTCTCCTCTACCGAATTGATCACAGTTTCAGTCTTCTCCGGGAGTTCCATGCTTCACTATCGTGCATTCTTATTCTTCAAGTGCCCTGTCGGGTCCCCCCAACGTTGGCGATCACCTCGGCGAACCTGTCCCTGTCATGCGCCGCTTGGAACAGCTACTCCACACTTCGGATGCCAATCCACTCGGCGTCCCTCAAATTTCCCCTCCAATATCAGTTAGAGAATGTGGTACTTTTCCACACGCAGTACATGACCCAGGTGTGGAATTGAAAGTTGATAACAGCTCCCTGTCAACTCTAGCTCGCCTCAGGACTTCGGTATTGGAAACCATGTATGTCCAGGGAATTCTGAGCATTCGGCGATAGAGCCACATTTCAAATGCTTCCAGTCTGTTCATTGAGTTGACTTTTAAGGTCCACGTTTTACATCCATACAATAAAACAGAACACGCATAGCATTTGATCATTCTCTGGCGGAGTTTCAAATAATATGCATTAAATTTCCTAAATATATAATAATATATGAAGAGTAAAATCTTTCTTGGTCACGCGTTATTTGTCCACTGCACTTTGATTTCCTCCCGTCTTGATGAAATTGTAGACGTATTAATACATTTTAATGTGAAAACAAGGTATAAATCAGAGAGAAGTGATGCTATCACTTTTAGACGTGAGTTTGTGTGTCGCATTTTGTTATTTAGAGTATTATGTAATATTTGAGTCGTGGATAGAATGCGATGATAAATAAAGTCAATTTAATTAATCAAATAACACATTTGGCGATCATCGCGAAATAGGTCAAAACTAAAATCTCGTTCGAATACATTTGTTCAAGGCCGATCCCCAAGTGCAGGCGGCAGTTTGTCGAGAGAGAAATAATAGCAAAGACACGCCGTGCGGACTCGGCTGTATAATCGTAATGCAAATTATTATTCAATAAAGGTCGTCTCATAATACAATCAATATATTTTCATACTGGTGACAATTATAGAATGAAACTAACCTAACCATCACGCCGTCTCCCCGAAGAAGTAGGCAGAAGTAATGGACCGCCACACTGGTTTCCTAATATACTTCTCTCGCTTCCTCAACATTATTTTCATACATGCACGCACGTCGATTTTTCGTGTACGACATTTTATATTCGATTGATTTGATCGTGTTCTTCATTGTTTCGAATACGTACTTCTTCTTCCTCCTGTCAATGGTAGTAGTGTCAATATATCGTTGGCCCAGAAATCCGCCAGCCGAACCGCGCTTCTGGATGCTGGGGCACTGTGTTATATGCAGCATAGATTGCTGCATATACAGTGTGTCCCTTCCCCATGAAGAATCCCCCACCTTGCCAAGTTATCGTCGAGATAACCACATTATCCATAGACAGCGCCTAATGGATAATGTTCTGGCTAATTTGGCTAGGTTTGGCCGAATCGGACTGGTGGGATCAAAAGGCGCAGGATCGAAGAGCTTGTAGGAAAATCATCAAGGAAGCTAAAAAAATTCAAGAGTTGTATGGCCATGGGAAGTCAGTAAGTATAGTCACACCTACAGGTGTAGTATATCTCCGAAACATGTAGTGTATGTTAATTTTCACGACGGTTACAATATTTACATGAAAAGTGATTTTAAACAAAGTTAAATTTTCCTTCCAAATTCCAAAAACAATGAATTCCACAGTGTCAACGGCTTAATCTCGAATAAAACGTTAAAATTTTATTAATTTGGTCATATTGTATCTTCCTCGAGTCCGTACTCCATTCGCATCGTTAACTTGTTAACCATTCTTTCTTCATCAATGCGTTCCATGTGTCCAAACAAACTCGGTGATCCTTTTATAATTTTGTTCCTAATACTTTCTTCCGCTCTACATGCCTTTCTGATATCGGCAATTGAAATTATGTCGTACAATGTTTTATCGTATAAACGTCTGAGGAATCTCATATCTACCGCATTTATTTTGTTATCATTCTTCTTCCGCTAGTTCCATCCTTCCCGTTCATACCGGGTTCCCGGGTTGGAACGAGAACTCCTTTGAGAACGGCCATTTTCATCTATTGATAAGTAAAATCGTCTATCCGCGAGATCTACAAGGTGGAGAATGTCGTGAGATGGGACAGACAACGCAGAAGATACTGGAATGCGCACGTGTAGAGGATGGATCCTTCCAGAATTCCACACGTTTCCTGCCGGCTGCCGTACCCCCGGAAGACCGTAGAGATGGAGAGACAGTTGGGACTCAACCTCCCAAGAGAGGCCAGCGTGTTTTCAGGAACAGACCAAAGGTCTATAAGGAGAAGAAGAAGATAAGTCAAATAAGTAATTTCCTACTTCATAACTCTGCTGCGCATTATAACGGTTTCGTTTAATGATCACATTATTCTTGTTATTTATAAGACCCCCCATACGATGAAATTAACACGCGTGATTAGTGACACTGATCGCGCGAGGCCGGTAGCGTCAAATGGCTCTGTCCACTCTTTTGTCGTAAGGCGCAGATTTAGAGCTCAGGAGAAAACGAGTTTCGTATGTTTACTTTGGCAACCGAGCGAACACACGTATTGTGGGAATGTTTGTATTTTTTCAATGTTGTTTACATCTCGACAAATAAACCCCTCAAACCACCAATTAACGACAAAGTATTGATTAGTTAAATAATAAGACAAAATCAGACGCCGGACATAGATTGTCAATGTGATGGATCGTGTGCTCAAACTAAATCAAATCAATGCGTTCCATGTGTCCATGTGTAATCAAAATCTTCATAGATGGTACATTGAAACTGACATGTGAAATTAAGCATAGATTTGTAACATATATACAACTTCCAAAAATTTGTCTTACATGGTCATAAAGAAAAATGTGCAATGGGAAATGTTGTAATTACATAAAGCGTGCGCTTAACCCAACCAATGACAGGTCATAAGTCCTGTAAACACCTTGATCAACCATATTCAGTTTCCAATTTGCATCTTCGTCTCTATTGAGATACAATTAAATCATAAATCAAATCAGTTTATTATCTCAACAGACATTACTAACCATATTAATGTTTAAGGCATATTTTGAGTACAGGAATAATATAATACGAGTATATACAATATAATACCAGGAACGCATGAGAGATGTTTCGACATTAGAAAGACAAGATACTCTCTAAAGTCAAAAGTATTTGGCTTCTGAAAGTACTTTCACTAATATGAAAGTCGCCGATTTTCGAGGAGACCTCGTTCAGCCGACCAATTACTGTTAATTTGAAATGGGCTTGATATGTCGCCAGACAGAGAACAACGGAATCACTAGCAGCCAGAGTCTTAACGTGGAAACCACGAAATGTAAAAAGAAGCATCCATCGACCCCAAAAAAGATGGGCTGACGACATAATTCCAGTCGATGAAAGAAGATGGATGAAAATCGCGCATGATAGAGGAAAATTGAGACTGTTAGAAGAAGACCAAAACAGTGGAGAAATGGATAAGGAAAAGTATAAGACAGTAGCGCGAGTGTCTACTTAATTATGCGCAATCGTTAATCATGAATGGAGAGATCCGAACGAGAATAGACTAGACCCGAATTATAATACAGTAAAACTTCGATATAACGAACCTCTATTTAACGAACTTCTGATATAACTGACAAAAAATCCGGTCAAATGTAAAAAAATTAAAAACGTCCTGTTAATATTATACATGTTTAAATTCAAGTGTCGCATGTAAACAATTTATAGCGGCCATGATAATCACGTCATACGTCTAGCACTAGAATTTGAGACGTAATGCCGAGGATGGATGTGAAGGTAGCGAAGAAGAAGAAACAACACTGCCAAAAATTAAGTTAGCAGTGGTAAGATCACATCTTGACTATCTAATAATATTTATTGACTATTCGTCAGATAACGAAGTTCGACTATATTACACGCATTTTCGTAATTTTAGAGAGTTGATTATAAAAAAAACAGCAAACTTCAAAAGTGCAAACAAAACTTGATTCCTTTTTCAAAGCAGGATTACCGAAAGCAAGCGCGTCGATATCAAACAGCAACGTCACTTTACGACGAATGTCCGAGGACAATGAATAGAAATTTGCTTGTGTTTTGTATTGCTAATTTATACCTAAATACGTTTTGCCTAAATGGAATCCAATCTCGTGGACACCCATTTACGTCTCATGGACTCCCAATTATGGTTTTCATTGACGTGGACTCCTTGCAAGCCGAAATTTGTCCCTGGGGTTCATTGGTTTAAGATATTATCATAGACCAAAAAATATCCGTCAAAATCCTTCTTTTTCTTATTCTAACCTATGTGGTCTGTTCTCCAGAGTGTTGCTGCTCCTGTGAGGTTGACTCCCAGCTGTCCTTCCATATTTTAGGAGGTCTTCCACGAGGAAGAGTCCCGTGAGGCTGATTATGTAGTGCAATATAGGGGTCTGGTGGTGTCCATTCTTTGAACATGACCGTACCAGTCCCTTCTTTGCTGTCTGCTCCATCTTATAATATCCTCAATCTCACATATCTCGCTAGTTCTGGTGTTACTCACGCGCCAAAATCCCTTAATAACAAATAGGTTATAGCGCTCTACTGATCTGGCTTTATGAATGCGAAATTTCGACGTTCAACACTATGGCGGAGAACAGCATCAACGCCATCTACACATGGAAATACCAAACATCTCACGGACACAAAACAAGTGCTGGATTTCTCAAAATGATTGACTAAACAAAAAATTCTATACTTTCGTATGAAGCGCTTAATTTTTAAAGTGTGATTTTTAAGAAAACATGAAACACTGTAGATAGTATTGATTTAAAGCTAATTTATTGTTGCCAATACTACTAACCGATTTCGATTTAAGCATCATCAGCTTAACAAAAAACAACTAAGTTTGTAAGGATTAATTGTATCTCAATAGAGACGAAGATGTAAATTGTTTTCTGGGAACAGAATATGGTGGCCGAGGCGCTTACAGGACTTATACTGGTTGGGTTGAGCGATCGCTTTATGTTTAACAACATTCCCCATTCCGCCCTTCTTACGACCACCACGGCTGACAAGTTTTTGGAAGTTGTATATATACTAAGATGCTGCGCCTATCTTTACATTTTTTTGTTCACTCTACACTAGCGTCATCTATTAAGATTGGGAAGCATTAAGCAGAAAATCTTTTATTAATGCACTGTGAAAGGCTTTGCAATTATCATACAGTACAAAGTTTGTTTTGATGTCCTAATGTAACTCCACTTGGAGCGAAACCAGTTGATAGAGTTAAAAAACAAAATATTTAATAAAAAAAATTTAATCCCCTATTTAGAGAGAAAAGGCTAAAAATATTTAACATTCTTTACAGATTATACGTGACGACCGATTTTGAGAAGTTGAACCGAAAATATCGGTCGGGTAATGTCAGTACTTATGGTTGTAAGAGCTATAGGACAGAGCTATGCCGGCGTATTAGCATCTGCTATATCACAGGTTACAGTCAAAAATCTTCGTCAGATAAAACAGAGAAAACAACATTACAATATCTTCAAAATGTCAGCAATTTGGGACCTAATATTATATGTATACGTGCAACTATTCCGGGCTGAGTGGAAATGCGTACGGACTATCGAACGTGTGTTAGTCCGAAACATACTCATACTTGAATTCGAGGTCGTCCGACTACACCCGGTGCGCGGAAAAATCTATTTTTCTAACACGAATTAACTCGGTTTAGCGCATTTAAAGGGTTATAATTCCAGTATTGTCATAGGAATCTTGTAACAGGTGAGTTTGGCCAACAACAAAATAACACAATGGCCACGGAGGGGCACTAAAGAGTTATAAATGGATTAATTCATTGTAAATTATTCGCTTACATCAATTAAGTTAGTGTTCATTTTTGCTAAGAGATTTAGACAGCCCATCGCATTAACGCGGAGAGACACGCCTACGTGGGCCGAGCGCGACAGAGCTAACGAAGTAATGAATAATGGGAATGACGTGTTTACGCACACAGTCCGACGCCATGACATTTTCTTGAATATTGCTCCAACAAGCGTTAAAAAACATCAAAACAAATCCCCTGTGACACGAGTCTTATAAATTGGTAAAACCTTCTGAAACTATATTATAGAACACCATAAAAAAACGACTTATACAGAAATGTACGTACGTAGACACCAATCATTCCCAAATTGGTCTATATCGACTAAAATATTATATAATCAAAATTTACACGTGCCAAAATATTTGTGTCCATCAATTATCGAAGAAATAACATATCATTAGCTTTGCAATTTATAATTCAAATCAAATCAGTTTATTTTTCAAAGATATTACAAATAAATATTAATGTTTAAGGCATCTATTGAAAACAGGTAAAATAGAATATACCATCACTTATAACATACCCCTAAAATAATAATGAATGGACACCCAGGTGGAAGGAGACGAATGGGAAGACCCAGGCTGAGATGGGTGGATGAGGTCTGGAAGGATGCGGAGCGGCTACTCCAGGTGGCTAATTGGAACAAGGCGGTAGAGGACAGGCGGAGTTGGAGGCACAAGTTATGGGAGGCCAAAGCTCGATTTGGGCTGTAGCGCCATCGGAGAGAAAATATAATAATGGTAAAATAACAGATAAAACATAATTATATAATACCAGGAGCAGATTTTTTTTCTGAACCCTCTCCAGCATAACGGAATATCTCGCCTCGTGAGGAATCCATGTCACAGAACCACTTTCGAGTCTGCTCCGAACCAATGCGTTGTATAGGACTCTGAGCACATGAGAATCCCTGAAAACTCTTCCGGTCCGGACGATGAAGCCCAACATCCTCAGTGCAGTGCCACAAATCCTCTCAGATAATCCCGAGATCTCTCATCGTAGATACATGTACTAGTTGATGATTGTTCATTGTGCATCTATAATACACAGTTTTCAATGCTCTAGTAAAATATAGCACAACACACTTAGAGACATTGAGTTGCATTTGATTACCAATCTGCCTCTGGTGACACCGGTGGGAAGAGCAATTAGTCTGCTGAACACGGTCTCCTCGGAGATCGACGTCTTTTATATTAGTGAAGGTACTTTCAGGGGACAATTACTCTTGACTTTAGAAAGTATCTTGTCTTCCTAATGTCGAACCATCTCTAATGCGTTCCTGGTAATTTGTTGTATTTTTATAATATTTTACCTGTACTTGATAGATGCCTTAAACATTTTCCTGTTTGTAATGTCTTTTGAGTTAATAAACTGATTTGATTTACTGTGACTCCAGTTAACAATATTATTAATGTCCGACTGGAGGGGTAGAAAAGAAATCGCGAGAAGTTTATCACCTTCGCAATATCATTTATGAAGATGGTGAAGAGGAATGAAAATGAAGAGGAAGGAAATATCGTTATCTCACATATAACGATATTTTTAAATATACATATAATTGTGTGAATGTAATATATTTATGCTAAGGATTCAATAAAATGTTTGCTGCTGGATTCGTGAGGCGATATACAGCAAACACAATTATTATAAATTGATATTAAAAACTTAAATAAAATGCCGGAGTGAATCCATAATATGCGATCGCAGCACGCAAACTTGAACAATTATGTAAAAATCCATATTAAATAATTAATATGTATGAAAACGTCTGTTTCTAGAAGATTTATTATATTTTATGCGAATGACGTATTTTGCCTATCTAAGGCATTAACAAATGTCTCAAAACATCACATTTGATAATGCCTTAGACGGGCGAAACATGTCATTCACATAAAATATAATAAAAATTCTAGGCGTTTTCATTCGAATTAATTACAATATAAACTGTACAATAAAAAATATTAAATCTTTAATCAATCATAGAAAGGGTGCTAGCCTTTAAAGAATAGAAGAAAGTGAATAAATCGATAAAGTAAAGTCCCAACAAAAGTACCTTGTAACCAGAACCTATTTTTTTAGAAGAGAGTGACAGCTATACTAAACTATCTGTAAAAAGGGTGGTGGTGATTATAAATAAAATATACATGAACACGACTTAAAACGTCCGTTTTCTAGAATTTTTTCAATTTTATGGTAACGACATGTTTTACCATGCTAAGGCATTATCTAATGTTCGATAATGTGATACATATTTGATAATGCCTTAGCAAACCAAAACATGTCATTCCCACAAAAAAAAACTTATAGAATACACACTTTTCATTCGTATTAACTAACTAACTAACTAATCATCACGCCGTTTCCCCGGAGGGTTAGGCAGAAATTATGGATCGCCACATTGTTTTATCCTGACATAACTATCGTGACTCTTCTACATTCACACATCGTGACAAGCACGTTCGTCTTTACTACTTCGAACATGACCGCCTTTCAGTATTCGATTAATGGATGAGGGAAGAATGGTTAAAAAGATATATACAAGTAGTGTGAATGGAATAAGAAGTCGAGGAAGGCCAAGGAAGACATGGCGTGACCAAATTTTAAAACGATAAATAAATAAAATGTTTTTGGAAATCGTTATTGTAACAAAATTCCGAAATTTTCACCTCAGTAAAGCGGCTAATAATTTCGGTGGTGAAAATGAGAAGAAAAACAGTAAAGGCAGAAACATACTATTAACACGCGACGTGGCGTGTTTACTCCCACCACCGGCAACACGTCGATGTAGCTCGTCTGGATCGGGTGGCGTGTGCGCGCATGGCGTCGCGTCGGGTGTTCATAGTGTGATTCTGTCCATAGAAAACAATACAATTTGATTCGACTCAACACGCATCACGTGGCATCGGGTGGCGTGGCGTGTTAATAGTATGTTTCTGCCTTTAGATCTCTCGAACGAGCAACGCGTGATCGCCTTGCCGGCGCGGCGGAGCGACGCTCGTGTGAGGTGTCTTGGCCATATTATTGTGCAGGTCATGGTCTGGGCAAATATGCATATTTTTAGAAGGCTTTGTGCAAAACAACACTTCTGGGAGGAATGTATCTTAATATCTCCAAACAAAGACAAAATAATGCGATGCGGTCGTACCAGAGGTGAAATACTTAATATATCGTGGGTATACTGGCAAAAAACGTTAAGTCGAAAATTGGCAGTTTTGACTTAGTGATGCAGTATTGTAAAGTTTACAATGCTCTACAAATTGGCAAAATACACGAAGTCGAATGAAACAGATTTTTTCTCTAGTTTTAAAAATAAATTTAACGTTTCAAAAAACTTAATATTTTTCGAAGAGTCTTGTTGAACATTTTTGTACTGGAAAAAAACGTTAACTCTACTTATTGTCTTCGGCTGAATAAAATTCCCTCGATTGACTTTTGACAACGACACTTATATGTTTCAAATTTAAAGAAAACTTAAATGATTGATTTCTCAAAACAGCGATTTTAGACTTAACGTTTTTTGCCAGTATACCCACGATATCATAGAATTAAGCGTTAAAATAAAGTTATATCAGTTTTCAAACAATAAGGATACACTAATATATATAATAAGATTATGTTATTTATTGTTTCAGCATTCACTTTGTGGTAGGACATGATTATATTATAAATAAAACACTTGTTTTTCACCAGTTGAGTATTATATTTTACACGACTAGTTTCGGAAACTACAGATGCTTCCATCTACAGGTTTCAATATAATTATAAGTTTATATTGAAACCTGTAGATGGAAGCATCTGTAGCTTCCGAAACTAGTCGTGTAAAATATAATACTTAAGTGGTGAAAAACAAGTGTTTTATTTACAATTTATATAATAAGACATTCAATATTGGATTTATTGGATCGTGCCACGTTTTTCTCGGTCTTACTATATTTCTTGTTCCATTTGTCCAAACAAAATTCTTTCCATGTGTCCAAACCTGTGATCCTTTCATTATTTTGTTCATAACACTTTTATTCGCACGGCATTCACTTTTAATATTTTAATTTGAAATCTGATATAAAATAAGCAATTTGTGTGTACATATGTTTATTATTCATCTTATTCTAGATAATTGATATGAACGGTGGTCATCTTCTTGGGAAGTGGAACACCAGCTTCTATTCCATCTTCGCGCGGTCTTCCTGGCAGGCGACGTCCCACGGTATATTATGGGCACCTATACAAGGAATTCTCGCATCACCCATCATATCTCCGTGGTCTCTCCAGTACCGCCGTCTTTTCCTGCCCGATCCCACGATTTTTTCGTCTGAAGGGTCACTCTTATTTCTTTCTTTTTTTATATATACTCGTATTGTAAAAAACATTTTTTACCCTATTACTGTTACATTTTTTTTAGTTATAGCATAGGCATAGTATAGTAGCTAATTTATCGACACTTTATTGTCGTGTGAATTCTACATCAGAACAAAGACAGTATGAATTTTTTTTCACATTTCATCGTCGAGAATCAAATCCGGGACCTTCGATCTGGTTGTGTTGCCACTCTGCCACGAAGATCATCATTTGATATACTAATAATATTTATACACGTGAGAATAAAATCAACTACTGTATTTATCAGCGTGAGAGTATGACGCTTGAAAAAATTGCCATCACTTCTGCGAATAACTCGGAACAATAAAAAAATATGTTATTGCGCATAAGTGATATAAATCGTCATACGAGTATGTCTCGCAAATGCCGCCGGACAAACGCAACCTCTTATATTAGGAATATTTTTAATTTCTGAAATGACATGTTTTCTTATAATTGTAAAATATATAATTAGACCATCATACCAGGTATCCGTAAATGTTGCACAATGAAAGTGTTAAGAACTCTAGATATTCTTTTAAAACTGTGGAATTCCAAAATAACGATGATTTTTTTATGAATTAAGAAACCTGATTTTTTCCACTTTTCAGTGTGTTTTTCTTGACACGTTTCGAAGGCTTTCTACACCTTTATCATCGGGAGACCGATATAAATTATGTATGTTCTCCTATCTATGTAAGGTGTAATGCTTCGAAACCAGTCGAGAAAAATAAAATCGTCAAAGTGTTGACGATCCACAGCTGTAGACATAGGTGAACAAAAAATACGTAGTAGTCTCGCGATGATTGTGATTGCAAAGATGATTTTTAAATTATTTCAATTTTCACGGAAGCGCGATTGCGAACTTCTTTGCATATTTATTTTAAGAAGAAAACAACCCGACGGGAACATCGCGTGCCGAATTCGGCTTCAAAATAGATTGTTTTGCGGTCACTCTTTATCACGATATTGTTTTAAAAGTTGAAATGACCGTTGGGAAGTTATAAAAAATTTAAATGCTTTAATAATACACGTGAGAATTAATCAAACTCCATTATATAAATACACAAAAACAAGATTGGCTATAATCCGGATATTATGTCAACGAACGTGGAAGATTGGATCATACTTTTATATTTCTTTTTCAAAATACATACATTCATACGTGCGAAGCTGCCAAATCTGAGTTAAAATTAATTTTTAAGCCTATTTGAGTGTAAAATTTACTCCAGATTGATAGAAACAACCAGATTGCCTCCTTTATAATTATTTGGTAGTCGCAACATATCCGTATTTAATTTAAAAATATGAATACTTTTATAACATTCAAATAACTATGAAAAAAAAACACCAATATCATTACCAACTAATATCAAACATTTGTATTGCATAAATTAAAATGTTATTTATTGTATCTTAGACAATGGTGTAAAGATCAATATTTAGCATTCATTTAAGTAAATATACACTTTTGGTTGTATTGGAGTGATATGTTTCCCCTTGATAGGGTATTATCAAATTACATTTTTTAAATGATAAATTACATAAAAAGAATGAATGAAGAAATAATGTTAAAAAAAGTATATGTTTATGTGTAGAAATAGAGGAAGACCGAGTTAAGCGTGGCACGATCAAATAAATTAAATATTAAATGTCGGCCACGTGAGGAGTCGGAGAAATCGACGTGCGTGCATGACACAATGTATAAATGTTTAGGAAGCGAGAGAAATATGTCAGAAAAGAAAAGTGTGGCAGTCTATTATTTGATGGTTAGTTAGTAAGTTAACAATTAAAAATGTCACACTCGTATATAATAATAAAATTTATCATCTAAAAAACGGACGTTATCTCCAATATGAGATATTATTAAATGTTAACATTTTTATTGTACTAAATAAATTGTTTAAATTTAACACTATAAAAAAATATATATAAATTAATGATTACATTTTACAAGCAATAACATTGATAGCTGTATAAAAATGTGATAAACAAGTGCAAGTAAGTGCAACTAAGGTTACTGAGTGCTTGTTAATGTTGAGTATAATTAAGAATTCAACTCAAGATTATCACATCGATAAAGATTTTATTTCAAATTTGCTAATAAAAAGCAAACACCAATAATCCAAAATTCAATCTAAAGAATTGTAAACAAAATTATAATACATAATAAATTCTATTGTAGATTATTTCTTCTATATTCATTGTCATAACTGACCAAATGGCAAAATTTATTTATTTATTTTTTTGCATATAATATTTTAACTAAACTGATAAAGGGCTTCTGTGTCCCGAAACATGTTTGAGTTAATGGGTAATTTTTAATTTTATTTATATTTAAAAATAAAGTTTTGTATTAAATAATTCTTTAAACTTTAAAAAAATTATAACATATTTTTTTTGTATTTAAATTACAATTACATTTAAAATATATATATATTTGTTTTGAATCGGCAAATATAATGTTATTTAAAAATAAAGTGTAGTATTGCAAATAAAAAATTATTGTTCAATTTAAATAATTCGTTGAAACTTTAAAAAAATTATAACATATTTTTTTGTTTTTAAATTACAATTACTTTAAATAAAAAAATATATTTGTTTTTAATCGGCATAATATAATGTTAATCATCGATAGAAAAAAAGTTCTAAAAATGTTCCGTACCTTTGTTACTGGCCATTTAGACAAGTGTTGGGGTTCAAGTGTAATGAAGGGCGGCTAGGTTTCAGGATCGCACTTCTGTTCGCTCCAAGTAAACTTCGCAGACTGAAAACAGAAGCTAGCTAGCGACGTTGGACGGCCGGGCGCGAACCCTGAGGCTGACTATCGCTGGCTCTGTCGCTCTGCCTGTAACACCCCAATAACGCCGAAAGGTACAATAATCCCCGTCTCTGTCTCCCCGTAGGACAGAAGACATTCTACGAAAATAAACTAAAAATAAAACAATTGCCATGGCAACGTTGATAAAAATTAGGTATAGGTAAAGGAAGGCGTTAAGAAAATAATACTCAATCGGATGATATCAAATATGTACAGTCGATCAAAATGAAGTGTACAACTTTCAAATATGATTCGAATGTGATATATTTTTAAAACAGTAATTTAAACATATTAATTTTAACAAACTACCTTAAACTAACGCAGTTTCCCCGAAGTTACACTGTTCTTTCTTGACATCAAATCAAATCGAATCAGTTTATTTTCTCAAAACACTTCAGTACACAAACACAGAGTAAAACATAAAAAATATATAATTCCAGGAACATACTTCTCTCACGTCCTCAATTTTCATATATCGTGTCATGCACGCACATCTATAATATATCTATGATTCCTCATGTGACTGACATTCAAAATTTGATCGGTTTGGCCTTGCCGCGTTTTCCTAAGTCTTCCTCTAATTTCAGGTTATTTATATGAGTCGGACATGCCACAAAATTGCTGGACCAGTGTGTGTTACCTGTGATGACCTATGGATGCGAGACATGGACGTTAACTAATGAAGCAATGCACAAAATCAAAGTTGCACAACGGACCATGGAAAGATCCATGTTGGGTATCTCGCTTAGATACCATATACCTAACGTGGAGATTAGAAGACGTACTAGGGTCACCGATATAGGGATACGCATTGCGAGGATGAAGTGGCAGTGGGCTGGTCATGTGTGTCGACGGGATGATGGAAGATAGAGTCAGAGGGTTACTGAATAGAGGCCAAGGTTGGGCCGGAGAAGTGTCGGGAGACAGCCTACCAAGTTGAGCTATGATATTTTGCGGACTGCGGGAACGGCCTGGAGAACACTGGTGAGAGACCGAGAGAGATGGCGTGGGGGTGGAGAGGCTTACGTCGGACGGAGACAGGGTGACGAAAATATGAGTTCACGTGTGTGTGTTCACAAATGTGAATAATTGCATATAAATATAATTATAAATGTGTCAACAAAAATATATTTGTCAATTGTTCGTAGCTCTTATTTATCGCTTATTTGTTACCCCTTTAAAATAGTATATAACTCTTATGCTACTTCGATTACTATCAGATTTCAAAATGTCATAAAATGTGAGGCCTACGGAGATTATAATGACTAAATTAACCAACTAAAATATATGTGTGATGAAAACCACAATGCTGCGAAATAATAACGTTAAAGTTTAAAAAAATATTAAGAATAAACAATAAACAAAATATAACAAACGCAAGCTAGTACGAGGGCGGTTTGATAAGTCCGAGACTTTGTATTACATAGGGTATTATCAAATTACATGTTTATGACCACTACGTGTGACCACTTCAAAGAAGTGTTTGGCGATGTTCAAACGCAATCGGAACAAGTTTTTGCGCCGATTCGTTACCGTAGACAAAACATGGATCCATCACACTACACCAGAGACCATGGAGAAATCAAGAAGTGGGTTTCTCCCGGTGAACGTGCACTAAAGCAGGCAAAGGTGGGTTTGTCGGCCAACAACGTCATGGCCACAGTTTTTTGGGATGCACGCGGTGTCATTTACATCGATTACCTTGAAAAGGGTAGAACGATCACTGGCGAATATTATTTAGATCTTTTGGACAGATTCAATATTTATTTGAAGCAGAAACGACCGCATTTGAAGAAGAAAAAGTGCTGTTCCATCAAGACAATGCACGGGTACACACGTGTGTATTCGCCATGGCATAAATCCATAAATTGGGCTACGCACTGCTACCCCGTCTGGCATATTCTCTAGATTTACCCCTTTGCGACTATTTTCTGTTTCCAAACCTGAAGAAATGGCTGAGCGGTAAGAGATTTGGGTCGAATGAAGAGTTCAACACTGAAAAAATGCCAATTTTGAGGGCCTTGAAAAAAACATTTTTTTTGGAAGGAAAAAAAGATTGGAAAAACCCTAGACAAAACGTATCGAGCTAAAAGGAGACTATGTTGAGAAATAAAATGCTTATTTGCCGAAAAATACATCCTATATTCAAAAAGTCACTGACTTATCAAACCGCCCTCGTATAAACGATAAATTAATTTAACCTCCAATGAGTGGTGGGGTTCATTTGCATTTAAAAAATGGTCTCGAACTGCAGTTGGCTACATTTAGAGCTCCCCGTTATCATAATAATTATCACTTTTTAGTAGTAAGGAACTAAAGTATAAAGGTTTATAAGATACATTCTAATATGAGCTGCAAATGTCGTCTGGCGCAATTTGAAACAATTTTTGAACTGCCAATATAGCCAGCCGCACTATAGTAGGGGTTAATTGGTTTTATATTTTAAAAATGTGTAATATTTTTAAATACGGCAAAAAAACTACTATTTCACGTACGACAGCTTAAAATATTTACGCAAAATCATTCGAATCCTTCATTAGATCATTCGGGATTTCATAGAACCAATAATCGTAAATAATGAATGAACGATTGAAAGCTGGAAAAATACGCTTTTAAAACAAACTATGAAGCGATTTATAGACTCGTGCAAATCTTGTTAAAAAATCAATTTATAACTAACCAACTAACCATCACGCCGTCTCTTCGAAAGGGTAGGCAGAAAGAATGGACTGTCACACTTTAACCGATGCGGCAATCCATCCTTTTCTTTTCGCCCCGCGGGAATCAATTTATTAGAAAGAACATTAAAGAACCGATAGTAATCGCAACATCAACTAAATCGAAGGTGCCCCTAAAATATCTCATTATGGTAATTATCAAATCAGTTTATCAAACCAAATCAAATCAGTTTATTAACTCAAAATACATTACAAACAGGAAAATATTTAAGGCATTGAGTACAGGTATTATAAAAATACAATATTATAGAGTATTATAAAAATACAACAAAGTACCAGGAACGCATTAGAGATGGTTCGACATTAGGAAGACAAGATACTTTCTAAAGTCAAGAGTATGTGTCCCCTGAACGTACCTTCACTAATATAAAAGACGTCGATTAATATGTGATTGCCTTACGACATGCTTTTACAACATTTTCTCAAACATATGCAATACCTAAACGAAACTATTCAAGATAAAAACAATATTATAGCACCGGATTTCACACTCAAACTAAAGAATAGATTGAAAGAAGTCATCATAAGCGTGCTGATACGATAACAGAGGATTGATTTCGCAATGTATGCTTTACCTTAGTCTTAATAATCTTAAAACTGTATTCATAGATAAAGAAAAGTATAAAATAATACATAAAAAACTAACTAACTAACCATCACACCGTTTCCCCGAAGAGGTAGGCAGACAGAATGGAATGCCATACTTTTCTTTACAGACATACTTCTCTCGCTTCCTCAACATTCATACATCGTGTCATGCACGCGCGTCGATTTCTCTGACTCCTTACATGGCCGACATTCAATATTTAATTTATTTTATCGTGCCACGTTTTCCTCGGTCTTCTTCTATTTCTGGTTCCATTTACATCGTTAACATATATTTTTTTTACCATTCTTTCTTCATTCATTCTTTCCATGTGTACAAACCATCTTAATGATCTCATTATTTTGTTCATAACACCATCATTCGCACCGCATTCACTTCTTATAATTTCATTCGACACTATCATACACAGAGTATCCATACATTCGTCTAAGAGATCTCATTTCTACTGCATTTATTCTACTTTCATCATTCTTTTGCCAGTTCCATGCTTCGCTTCCATACATAAGGGTCGGTAGAAGAACACCGTAATAAATAAAAATTAATAATATTCCGTAAATCATTAACTAAATCTGTAAAACAATGTGTTATATTATATATAACCTAATTACCTATCAATAAAATTATAGAATGTTGTCTATGTTTTATTGTAAAATATATATTTTTCTAATCTCAGATAATAAATAATGGACCGTCACAAGTTCTTTCTGCCAACACCTTCGGGGAGACGGCGTGTTCGTTGGGTAGTGGTCAAATAATATAATAACCTACAGTGTTCGGATATCTACAATGTTTAGTTTTAAAAAGACCCCTTTTTAAGTAGAATAATATTCACATGCGCAGGGGTTGCGCGTCGAAAGGGGTGCTGATCCTGCAAGCACCAGACAAGGTCAAAATTCGAACTAACCTTTGACCTTGGACACGACGCTCCTGCAAACGATACGTGGGTCTCGGTGTTCTTAAAATACGAATCTTGTTCAACTACAATGCTTATGATTATTTATAAATAGTTAAATGTGATATCTAAATACGTATTTGATTAATTTCTCATCATTGATGATATTTTATTTAACATGTATCTAGTGTGTGGGCGACACTAGGGTGATATTAACATATAGAAGGGTATTGAATTTATCAAATTAATTAATTAATGGCGAAAAGAGAAGGATGGAGTGCCGCATTGATTAAAGTGTTGCAGTCTATTCTTTCTGCCTACCCTTTCGGGGAGACGGCGTGATGGTTAGTTAGTTTACATTATACATGGGGTTCAATTGCTAGTAGGAGCCGCAGTGATTTACATCTTTGCTGTAGGATGTAAGTCTATAAAATGCTGCGTAACGCTCTCTTGCATAACACCAGCAAAACTACCAGCTAGTCCTCGTCACGAACCCCGGGCAATGTGGCTTCACTCTGGCAGAGGAGTCATAGCAGGTAACGAGAGGATGGAAGGCGAGTTTCTGGCGCCTCAAAACCAGATCACCGCAGCTAAGGGAAGGTAACCCCAACAGAAAATCCACCAGAGAAGGGAACGGGAAACCACTCTGGTTATATATTTTCCCAGGAAATCACTATGGAGAGAAGTTTCCCAGAGTGATCGCCAACGTCGGGGGGACCTGACAGGGCACTTTCAGAAGAAGAAGAAGTTAGTTTTTGAAAGGGAAGAGCAAATGACAGTTTTTAATATACGTTTAAGTGTGAACGAAGAGAACTTGGAACAAATGAGAGAATTGGTGTATTTAGGTAGCATGTTCCCATCGGATGGCCGAACGGACAGGGATGTTGAAAGAAGAGTTGGTGCGGGTAACAAAGTGAATGGAGCTTTAAAAATAGTTATTGGAAACAATAATTTATCAATGAAAGCGAAAATGGCCATTCATAATGGAGTTCTGGTGCCTACCCTAATATATGGAAGCGAAACATGGAACTGGCAGAAGAAAGATGAGAGCAGAATAAATGCGGTAGAGACGAGGTCCATAAGACGTATGTGTGGTAGAAGGATGTACTACAGAATCTCAAATGCTGATATTAGAAAGGAATGTAAAGCGAAAGAAGGTATTATGAACAAAATTATGAAAGGATCGCTCCGTTGGTTCGGACAAATGGAGCGCATGGGTGAAGAATGGTTAAAAAAGTATATGTTGACGATGTAAATGGAGTACGGAGTCGAAGTAGACCGAGGAAAACATGGCATGACCAAATTAATCAAATTTTAAAGGTTGGTCATGTAAGAAGCCGGAAGAATCGACGTGCGTGTATGACTCGCTGTATGAATGTGGAGGAAGCTAGAGAGGTGTGTCAGGATAGAGTAGTGTGACCGTCCATTCTCTCAGCCTACCCCTGCGGGTAAACGGCGTGATGGTTTGTTGTTGTTGTTAATTACACGGAATTATATAGAAGAAC
Source organism: Lepidostoma basale (assembly GCA_022606425.2). Classification (NCBI taxonomy): domain Eukaryota; kingdom Metazoa; phylum Arthropoda; class Insecta; order Trichoptera; family Lepidostomatidae; genus Lepidostoma; species Lepidostoma basale. The sequence goes on along the minus strand of JAHDVF020000008.1, from coordinate 198,317 downwards.
AACTGTTTAAAAATTCTTGATAGTGATACGCAGTGGCCTAATTTCTGAGTGTTTATATCATCACGTTATTCGTTTCACAATATAATATAATCCATGGGTGTTATGTAAAGAATGTATTAATCACTTGTTCTTATTCCAGAATAGTTAATTATTAACAATTTAATACTTAACAATCATATTTAATGCGATAAGAGATTATTAGATCGATATGCAATCTTTAAAAAAAATATTATATATTATATCCAGTGTATCGTTCAGTTATCGTTTTTACATTGATTTTTGTAATCGTGAATAGTCATGAATCATGGACATAAATTTTGGACGTTATCGTTTCCATTCGACCTCTCTCCTTAAAAAATATACAAAACTAACTAACTAACCATCACGCCGTCTCCCCGAAGGGGTAGGCAGAAAGAATGGAATGCCATACTTTTCTTTCCAGACATACTTCTCTCGCTTCCTCAACATTCATACATCGTGTCATGCACGCGCGTCGATTTATCTGACTCCTTACATGGCCGACATTCAATATTTGATTTATTTGATCGTGCCACGTTTTCCTCGGTCTTCTTCTATTTCTGGTTCCATTTACATCGTGAACATATAATTTTTTTACCATTCTTTCTTCATTCATTCTTTCCATATGTCCAAACCATCTTAATGATCCTTTCATTATTTTGTTCATGACACCATCATTCGCACCGCATTAACTTATTATATTTGAAGACTACAGGGGAAAAACAAGGAATGTCAGTTAAAATTCAAAATAAATGTAATAATGCCATCTAGAGGCATTTGTACGTATCTATCCACAGTAAAATTTTCATATTCAAAAATCATCTGTGTCATCGACTATGGCCAGATAATCGATTGCTAATTGCTAAGAAATATATAGACTTTGATTAGCTTAATTCTCAATTTATTCTAATTAACCTTCTACTGACATCCCTTGTTTTTCCCCTGTAGTCTTCATTTTCATTCGACACTCTATCATACACAGAGTATTCCACACCTTCGTCTAGGAGATCTCATTTCTACTGCATTTATTCTACTTTCATCCTTCTTTTGCCAGTTCCATGCTTCGCTTCCATACATAGAGTAAAGTTGGGGGAAATATTGTCTGAATATGGAATAAGTACAAAACTATCACGGCAATTAAGTCGCTATACACGGAAAGCACTGCTAGTGTCAGAGTAAATGGAGATCTTACAGCCTGGTTTGACATCAATAAAGGTGTCAAACAGAGTTGCGTTATGTTGCGTAATGTCCCCGTGGTTATTTAATCTGTATATGGACAAGTGTATGAAAGAGCTGAAAGGGTTGGATGTAGGTGCCAAAATGAGCGGAATGTCAGTAAGCTGTCTCTTGTATGCGGATGACGCTGTCCTACTTGCAGACAACGAGCATGAACTACAAGTCCTGGTGAATTGTATGTATGAAGTATGCGTGGAAATGGATCTGATGATGAATGTTAATAAGTCCAAGGTAATGATTTTTGAAAAAGAAGAAATCATGACTGTCTGTAAAACTAACTAACTAATAATTAACTAGTTTCCGTGACACTGTTCTTCCCTGAATTACTTCTACCCTGTGCTTGTCATGCACGCACAAGGATTTCTACGACTAGGTGACAGACCTCATGTCGACTAGTCATGGATCTCCTCGTATCGAAGATGTAGTCTGGGTCGATTGCGGTTTATTTCGAGGATTAGAGGTTAAATCATATTATCACCGATAAAGACTCTGTTAATTTTCTAGTCTTGTGTATTCATTATTATCTATTAGGCTCTTATATACGATCTGCTTATTTTGTTCTTAGGGACAAATAAATAAAGGTTTTTGATCAGAGATACAGAAGACAGGGTGTGGAAAACTGCAAAGCAATATTAATGTATTTTGGGATGATATCTCTAAGGGATAAGTTATCTATATGGTTGCCAGATGGGCAAGGCCAATACGCCACCGTCTTTCGAAAAAAATCTTAATTCTCTTGAATTATGTCTGTTTGATTTATAGAATTTATTAATCAATGAACAAACTAACATACATTCATCCCCACTTTCCAATGTAGTTCCGATATATACCTAATTAGATTCAAATAACTCTTGATTCTGCACATTTTTATTTCACATTTTATTTCACATTTTATTTTATTTCACATTTCAAATGCAGAAGAGAAGAATACATCAATTGAATCTACGCACACAGGATGGCGATTTTATTTTGTATATAATACTAAGAATCATTAATTTTTCACTTTGTAATATGTAAAATCATTATTAAACAATTTGTAAAAATATGATTATCTTAGAAACACCTTATTCCAGCCTACCTCAAATCCCAGTATCCCCGAACTACCTGTATGTAACCATTGTCATAAAATTTCTTAGCGAATTCCAAGAAACACTTTCTAATATTTCTGGACCTACCCAAATAATTATTTGTTAAAAATGTATAAAGTCACATCAATTTTCGTTAATTACCATATTCTGCTCCATTTACTAGTTTATTTACTGCAACGAGTTGAAGTTTCGTCACGTTTGATAATGCGTTAGAAGGGCGAAACATGTCATTTCCATAAAATATTATATAATATAACTTCTAGAAAACTGACGTTTTCATTCGTATTAATTATATAAGAATTTATTAAGTTTAAATGTAAGAAAACTAAATAAATAATTTAATATAGTTATGACTGTATATACAAAGAAAGATTTCGATACAATATTATTTATGACGTTATAAGTTCGGAAATACTCGTAATTGATTTTGTCAGATATTTTGTCTAACTTGTGTCAAGTAACATGTATTACTTCACAATTTGAATTCATTCGGCTGTTATACAATTATAGAATTATAATTAATCAAAGTAACTCTTTATACATTCTTGATACTAAGACATGCAAATTATCCTTGTAGTCATGCAAATTATCCTTATATCATTTACTAGCTGACCCGACGAACTTCGTACCGCCTCAGAATCAATAAATGTTGTGTTAACTTATAAGCTAAATTTAATTCACCTTTTTATTGAATTACAATTAATACTTAAAATGAATTAAGTTCATGAAATGTGCAAAAGTCAAAATTAAAAATATGAATTACAATGGAATATAATTCACGTGGAAGCCTGCATTAATACCTACTTAAAATGAATTATAAATTGTTAATTAAAAACTTTGTTTTATGTATCACAATTGTGTTTTTATTTTTTCGCGACAATATATTCAACCAAAGTGGAATCTACCAGATTAATTGTGAGGATTGTGATGCCGTGTATATTGGAAAGACGGGTCGATCATTTTGAAGAGGTTATATGAACACAACATTTAATACAAAAACAGAATCATTGTGTGAATTTTGACCATCATTTCAATTCCAAAAACACATTTTTTTTGCATATAACAAACAATTTAAAAAAAAATTTATAAATTAGAAAATTTAGAAATTTTTAAAGCAAAGGCACGTGAATTGAATGTTATAAATAACCAAATTCCAGCTTATTCCCCCTTAGTATATATGTAGTACATTAAAAACTTTTCCTTTATACAATCTACCAAAAAAATATTAATACTACCTTCCATTTTTGTCCTTTTCTTACTAATATAATCTGCTTCCTTATAATGTTTATCGTCTTTAATATATTAGGATTCATCGTTTTTGACTCTATATTATGTATGATTGTTCCTTCTAATAATTGTTTGAATTATGATTATGATTATTATCATTCTTATTATTTTATTATTATAAATAAATGAATTTCATACAACAACACAACAACAACAACAAACCATCACGCCGTTTCCCGCAGGGGTAGGCAGAGAGAATGGACCGCCACACGACTCTATCCTGGCACACCTCTCTAGCTTCCTCCACATTCATACATCGAGTCATACACGCACGTCGATTCTTCCGGCTTCTGACATGACCAACCTTTAATATTTGATTAATTTGGACATGCCATGTTTTTCTCGGTCTACCTCGACTCCTTACTCCATTTACATCGTTAACGTATACTTTTTTAACCATTCTTTCTTCACCCATGCGCTCCACATGTCCGAACCAACACAACGAACCATTCATAATTTTGTTCATAATACCTTCTTTCGCTCTACATTCCTTCCTAATATCAGCATTTGAGATTCTGTCATACATCGTTCTACCACACATACATCTTAGGGACCTCATCTCTACCGCATTTATTCTGCTCTCATCTTTCTTCTGTCAGTTCCATGCTTCGCTTCCATACATAGGAGTTGGGACCAGAACTCCATTGTGAACGGCCATTTTCGCTTTCATTGATAAATTCTTGTTTCCAATAACTACTTTTAAAGCTCCATTCACTTTGTTACCCGCACCAACCCTTTTTTCAACATCACTGTCCGTTCGGCCATCCGCTGTGAACATGCTACCTAAATACACAAATTCCCTCACCTGTTCCAAGTTCTCTTCATTTACACTTATATTACAAACTGACATTCATCAAAACACGTTAAAATAATTAAATAGCAGACAACATAATTTTGAATAAGTGTGATCCATCAATGAACTCCGTTTTCATCATTAGCATCATCATATTCATCATCTGAAGAGTTTGATGATTCAGTGTCCTATCAATTGAAAAAAGAAATTCCTCGTCTTCATCTAGCCAAATATTTCGTTTATTAAGTACTCGCGGCTGAATTTCCTATGGTAACAATTCTCTGGACCGAATGTACACAGATACACCTATAAAATCAATACAAAATATACAATACGTATTTTTATTATTATTCACTAATCATAAATCGGTTTTTAATTTCTACGGAACACTCATCTGTCATCTTTTTCGAATGGTAGGTATTAATGGCGCAAATATTCTCTGCTCTCCTTCACAAAAGGGGTTTAACTTTTAGAATAGTCTCTCTTATACTGATTTTTATAACTTTGGGCATTGTTAATCTAAAATTAATAAAGAAAACCAAAAATCCCGGTGACGATTAAAAAATAACCTCAAATCTTTCACATTGAGTATTGACATCTGGCATCAACAATACACCACCTACGGGCGTTTTCGAAACTAAAATGGAAGCCATGATGTTTTTTGTACTTTGTCTCAGAAGTCAAATATAGTCAAATTTATGACAAATATAATTAATTTTAAATCATTTAAGTGATTTTTTCAAATGTTTTAATGATTATTCTGTTATCCGGAACGGAGACAAATCCAGCTAATATAAGATCTTCAAAATTGGTCCAGCCGTTCTCGAGTTATAAATGGTGTAACTAACACGATTTTTGACTTTGTTTTATATATATAGATGATACTTACAGTATGATTCTTTCTAATTTTTACATTATGATACTTTCTGATTATTTCATAAATTTATCCAAGTACAAATTTAACAGCCACGGGGACATCAAGAAAACCTGTTTGATACCTTTAGTGATGTTAAACCAATAAGCGAAAGCCCCATTTACTGACACAAGAGGTGATTTCTTCACAAAGGGAAGCAACCGCGCATATCATCTTTGTGCCCACTCCATACTCGGCCAAGACCTTCTAGAGTTTATTTCTATCGACTCGGTAATATTTTCACATTTGGCCATAAACATATCTATTAGATAGTGCGAAAATCTGGTCCAAACATCTCACATTTTTCTAAATGTAATCTCCTTCACTCTTTCTATCAGAATCCTGCCATACTGTTTACTAATGGAGCTCATGAAACCCTGTGTTTTCCGCGGTCCTAACGAGATCCCTTCCCCTTATATAGAGGCATGATAACCGCTCTTATCCAGGCTAACGGTGTTTATCCCTCCTCCATATATTGGTTAAAAAGTCTGCGACTAGTCACCACTCTTGAAAAATTCTATGGCAACACAATCATATCCATCAGATTTACCATATCTCTACGTTTTCAATGCATTCATTATTTCATTCATCTTTAAGTCTTCTATGTTACTTATCTTATTTGTGTCCATCGCGTATATATTTTCTCTTGCATACTTATCAACTTATATCACTATCATACATTTATTTAAAATAATTCATTCGTCTAACTCGTACTCTCTTATCATTCGTAAACATTCTTCCGTCTTCTCCCAGAATTGCTTCCACGCTTTCCGAGGAGTTCCGAGATTTTTTGACCACCTTCCAGAACATTTTTATATTTTCCTGGAAGTGGTGGGTAATTTTTTTGTGCTTCCTCTTTTTAAAGCTTTTCCTTCCTCTCTTTCACTCCCACTTTCACATTATTTTTACAAATCTTAAATATTTATTTTGCTCTCACATACGTATGGACCTCAGAGCGACCGGTACCACTCGCTATAATGAACGCAGATGAAGTATTAATAAAAACTTCGTGACGTCACCAACCTCGTCATACTGATGTACATGGGAGAGCATTGACAATATTTACGGTATACAATCAGAAAATACTTTAATGGTAGACGTAATTGTAAAACACATTTAATAAACCGATTTCAATATAAAAACTATAACAACAACAACAACAAACCATCACGCCGTTTCCCCGCAGGGGTGGGCAGAGAGAATGGACCGCCACACTACTCTATCCTGGCAAACCTCTCTAGCTTCCCCCACATTCATACGAAACATACACGCACGTCGATTCCTCCGACTTCTAACATGACCAACCTTTAAAATTTGATTAATTTGGTCATGCCATGTTTTCCTCGGTCTGCCTCGACTTCGTACCCCATTTGTACGTAATTATTTGGAAACAGAATATGGTTGCCGAGGCGTTTACAGGACTTACGACCTGTCATTGGTTGGGTTAAGCGATCACTTTATGTTTAACAACATTCACCATTCTGCCCTTCTTACGACACCACGTCTAAAAAAAATTTGGAACTCGTATATATGTTAATATTTTTTAATAACTTCACTGTTGGTAGGTACATCTACACATAACATTAACGTATACTTTCTTACCTCTCTACTCTCCTACCCCTACGGGGAAACGGCGTGATGGTTTGTTGTTGTTGTTGTTGTAAACATGTTTTGCGCATTTAAAAAGCGATCGTCTTATGAAACTCTGCATGAACCTTAAAAGAACATATCGATTTTAAATACTTCATTATTCCCTTTCACTCATCGATGAATATTAGATTAAAGAAAATAATGATTTTGTGTCTGAACACAAGCCATCCCAGAGTTCTGACGTCATGCTCCGAATCTTAGCTGAAAAGTATGACGTCACGTCCACTAGATCCAACATAAATACAAAATTATTGTTGCGAAAGAAAATGTGATTTTATCAATGTATGACTGAAATTTTTCTTTACAATTTGTAACCTTTGAGAGGAGGCCGATTAGCTTATCAACAATTTTGATTTTAGGACAATGATATTCAAAGTCCAGACGAGGTGACTGAAATTGCGCGACGTTGAGCGTGGGACACGATCGATATTAACAAATGACGAACGTATATATCACAACAGCACAAGTAATATTGATAGGATTGTTCCACTTTACCAATGCTTATCATCCAAATAGTATTATTGTTATCTGTAAGATAGAAAACTATTTTATTATTCTCATTCCTCGTGTATGGAAGTGAAGCTTGGAGCTGCCAAAAGAAGGATGAAAGCAGGATAAACGCCGTAGAAATGAGATCACTAAGAAGAATGTGCGCGAAAACGTTGTATGATAGAATACCGAACGATGAAATAAGAAAGAAATGTAAGGCAGATGACTGCATCATGAATAAAATTTAAAAAGGATCCCTGAGATGGTTCGGACATATGGAACGAATGGATGAGAGTAGAATGGTTAAAAAGTTTTAACAAGCAGTGTGAGTGGAAAAAGAAGCCGAGGACGACCGAGGAAAACATGGCATGACCAAATTAATGAATTACTAAAAGGCGGTCACATTCGAAGTCGGAATAATCGACGTGCGTGCATGTTACGATGTATGAATGTAGAGGAATCCGAGAGGTATGCCAGGACAGAGCATTGCGGCGATCCATCCTCTCTGCCTACCCCTCCGGGGAAATGGCGTGATGGTTAGTTAGTTTTTTGTTTTCCTCATTGATACAGTATTACGCCCACTAAGAAAACTAAAAATTAATTTCACACCCACGTGCAATATGAAAATTACAACGTCGCGACGCCGACGCGACGTGAGGGCTAAATTTATTTACTTATACAATATGAATATTTATACCATCAAGCCGTCATTGACACGTCGTGAACAGCATAGACTAAAACAGCTATGATAAATAAATTTAAATATATTTTGGATAACCGAAGGCTGGATATTACAAAAGTTCAAAGTGGTTTAAACATAAATCAATGAAAAAAATGTTTATTGTTACATAATATGACATGTACCACGGGTAGCATATTTAGGGTGACGTATGAACTACACTTTATTATTTAATCACTTTGTTGTTTACACACAACACCGATTAGAATCAAAAACTTATTTTTGACTTTTTTCATACTTAGCACCTTTGTATATGATAGAGTGTCAAATGCAAATGTAATAATAAAATGCGGTGCGAATGAAAGTGTTATGAACGAAATAATAAAAGGGTCCTTAAAATGGTTTGGACACATGAAAATAATGAATGAAGACAGAATAATGAAGAAGGTATACGTAAACGACGTGAACGGAGCTAGAAATAGAGGAAGACCATGGAAAACGTGGCGCAATAAAATCAATCAAATATTAAATATTGGTCACGTGATGAGACGGAGAAATCGACGTGCGTGCATGACACGATGTATGAATGTAGAGGAATCGAGAGAAATATGTTAGGACAGAACAATTTGGCGGTCGATTCTTTCTACCAACGACGGCGTGATGGTTAGTTAGTTAGGCACCTTTGTTATGTCCAGCCCCCGAATTCTAGGCTAAGGTAATACCATACAAATATATTTTTCTAGGAAGAGGCACATAATTTATTGTAAGGACTAATCGTCAGACAAGGATTTGTCATTATGTCGAACCGGACAGGCGAAGGCCACGATCCAGGCACGCACCTAGAATAGACATTCTGGGAAGCCTGGAGAAAGGTTGACGTGAGTAGTCTCAAATCTATTCCGTGGTAAATAAAGACAATGCGAGAATTTATTTCCTGCGAACAAAGGGCGGAGAACCAATCCCCTCCATAATAAAAATTATATAATATAATCAAGAATTTAAAATATAGTTACAAAATTTAAAACAGACAACGTTAACATGTTTTCAAATCACACTTTTAAATAGTAATGAATCGCTAAACAAGATATTGTAGTTAACATATAATCGATCCATCGAATCGTTGACAAGTATTATTTTGTACGTACATTCTAATTTTATTTTCGTAACTGATTGCGTGTTGTTTAACTGTGTTTGATTTAAACAAATATATTCACTCGTCAGAGATGAAACGCCACAATAATTCGAGGGGTACTCAATATGTATCGGGACCTACCAACACGAGGTGCGATCTAACGTTTCGAATTTCATAAAACATTTTTTTTTGTGATCAACTTACTCCGACGTTTGGTGAAGAAGCCCCCACTGAAACCAATGTATATCGTTGGTTTATCCAATCGTGGTCGCGGTTCGTTAGCGGATGAATTTAAAGGTCGTCCAAAATGGGATGGTGTGCCAGAAAACTGCGTTGCTGTGCGCGAACTGATAATGCAAGATCGTCATGTGACTTATCGTGGGTTTCATGCATCCCTAGGCATTAATATGACACCATGCAATCCACATTGAATGAATATTTATTTATTCGAAAAAAATGTACATGCGCTTTAGATTATTAACTAACTAACTAACTAACTAACCATCACGCCGTCTACCCGAAGGGGTAGGCAGAAAGAATGGACTGCCACACCTTTCTTTCCTGACATATTTCTCTCGCTTCCTCAACATTCATACATCGTGTCATGCACGCGCTTCGATTTCTCTGACTCCTCACATGGCCGACATTCAATATTTGATTTATTTGATCGTGCCACGTTTTCCTCGGTCTTCCTCTATTTCTGGTACCATTTACATCATTAATATATAAATTTTTTACCATTCTTTCTTCATTCATTCTTTCCATATGTCCAAACCAACTTAATGATCCTTTCATTTTTTTGTTCATGACACCATCATTCGCACCGCATTCACTTCTTATATTTTCATTCGACACTCTATCATACACAGAATATCCACACATTCGTCTAAGAGATCTCATTTCTACTGCATTTATTCTACTTTCATCCTTCCTTTGCCAGTTCCATGCTTCGCTTCCATACATAAGGGTCGGTAGAAGAACACCATTGTGCACTGCCATTCTAGCTTTTTTGGATAGGTTTTTGTTTGCGATGACAACTTTAAGTGCACCATTCACTTTGTTACCTGCCCCAACCCTTCTTTCAATATCCCTCTCCACTCTCCCATCTCTTGTAAACATACTACCTAAATACACAAACTCAACTACTTGCTCCAAGTTTTCACCATTCACGCTAATGTTGCAGACTGTCATGGATTATTTTAGATTATTATTATTATTTTGTTGAAAAAACTCCTTACATCATAACAGCGCGAGCCAAATCGATGTAAAGGGTGAAAAAAATAATATCAAAGTAAATATACATAGAACCTTATGAATAGGTTCGAAAGGTAGGGGTTCGAATTATCAGTAGGGTCGCGGCGAGTCACACATCTTGCTGGAGGGTGTGATTCTATAAAATGCTGCGAACGCCCAGTTGCATTCCACCGGCAACACTACTGACTAGTCCAACTCGTTAGCGTCCCTGTCGCGAACCCCGGGCAATGGGGTCACACTCATAACCGTGTGATCACAGCAGATAACGAGGGGATGAAAGGCGAGTGGCGCCTCCAAACCAGATCCAACCAGCTAAGGGAAGGTAACCCCGACAGAAAAATCCACCAGAGAAGGCAACGGGAAACCACTCTGGTCACCTTTTCCCAGGAATCACTATGGCGAATACCTTTGCCGTAGTGATCGCCAACGTTGGGGGGATCTGGCACGGCACCAAAAGAAGAATAAGATGAATAGGAATGGATCCCACATCCCACTAGATCAAATACAGATTCGTGTCTATTTGTCCAAATAAACTCTAAAAAAGTATAAAGCGGTGCATCAAAAGCGATGTATAATATCAACACAGGTGACAAATCTTGAATCTATTCGGACCAGCCCGAAAGTAAATATTATTATCATTTTGTTGAATTGCTCTTTACATCATTACAGCGCGAGCCAAATCGATGTAAAGGGTATAGCTATCATATTGATTCTCGTGACATGTGATAGGTAGCTAATCTATCGCCATTTTATTGTCACGTGAATTCTACACCAGACCAACGACAGTGTGACAATCACCCTGTCATCGCCGGGAATCGAACAGGACTGAACGATAGAACGAATCGCAGTCAACTGTATGCGTCTTCCAAGATGAACCAAACCCAACTAAAGTTGTTGGCGCTTGAAGGACGACGAAGGTGGTCGCACTTTTAAGCAGTGCTCCGCAACCTTTTCTCACCTACGCCATACCTAAGTTCTTCCTAAAATTCCGCGGCACACCTAAAGCTCAAATTCGGTCTGGGCATGGGCGTTAATCTGCTCAGCAGAGATCTTGGTGATTTTTTTTTTAAGCTCATTCGGGAAAATCGAATGTTCGATTTTTCACGAATGGCCTAAAATAAGGTCGCCAACAAAAAATATCCCATCAGATTTTCACTAAAAAGCTGAATGAGCAAAAAAAAACAAAAATAACAAAGATCACCAACGTCTCCTGGGCCGATTTACGAAAGAGTCCACTCTTTCGCAATTCACGACTTCCGACTATAACTAAATATTTTTTTCATTGTGTATTTGACCGCGGCACACCTGCATTCGGCTCACGGCACACCGGTTGCGGAGCACTGCTTTAAAGGATCGTAGAACGGTTAATTCCGATTGATATAGAATCTCTTTTTTTTTTTGGAAGTCATCGGAGAAATTAGAAAATTAAACTGGTGTCGAAAATGTAGCTAATTGACCGCTAAAATTTCTAATTGCATGCCCGATTCAGCACCCAATGATTTATTTATGTTCCAACACGTGAAAAGTAAGTGCATAGACTTCGATTTTCGACACCATAAGATGCTGTTGATGCGTTAATAGGAAATTGGTACTGAAATTGGTTCCAACTTATGCAAAAATCAATCATCGTGGAAAACAACAAAGTAGTTTTCAAAACATAAGTTTAATTTTTGTTACTCATTGCCCATACGTATCGAGCACCTCTCGCACTCAACTGAAAAGCGTTAGGAACTCTATTATTCAGTTCACAAATCAAAGTATTACAATTATGCGGTAAATATTATATAATCGTACAAGTATTTACAAAGATAACCACATCCGATAAGTTAAAAAAAATGGAACGTATGCATATACAATGCGTTGTGGTTTGAATGTCCTATCAAACTGAAAATTTACTTCGTAGTTTGACCGGTTTCTTTGGTTAGTATCGAAAACGATAAATCACCTTAGGTCTCACGTAACAAAATAAGCCCACGATTTGTTTTTCATATATTGTATTTAAAACATATCAAGTCAATACAGACTAACATCGATATATTGTTGAATAAAAATTTTGTGACGATGCAATAGAGGAAAGTGATATTATTTTTGTTAATGGTTGGGTATGGGTATTGGATCTTTTGGATAAGATTTAGTAGAAAATGCACAATGTTTATATTGTATGGGGAACGACACAGTATCATGCCACTTTTGTCTCCTACTCGCTCAAACTAAGTATTGCAAGACTATGTAATTCAGGAGTTATATTAATGAACGAAGAAAAAATATGTTAGGGAAAAAACACAAGAAACTTTCAAGGTTCAAACAAATATAAAATAATGATAAAATGAAAAAGTTGTGAATCGTATGAGCAAGGTTCAAAAGCAGCTCTGCTAATATTTCAACAACGAACTGAAATACAAACGAGGCGAGATTCAAGGTGAATGAACGAATAAATAAGACAAAGACTCATGCGATGTTTTTTATTATTTTCTATTACGTTCAATTTTTTTACTTGCTGATCTGATATTGTTTTCAAATTAAACAAGTTCATCTACGTAAAGCGTCTTACGTGTATTAAAAATACAGTTAATAATATCTACGCACATATTTTTCTTAAAATGATTCAAATCACGCACAATTCGTCCGTTTACAAGAAATTTTATTATATTTTACGGGAATCACGTGTCTCACCTTACTAAGGCTATGATAATACATTTGATAATGCCTTTGTTTGGCGGAAAAAAAACAGTGTTGTAAATAAAATCAAATTGACCAAAACAATTTATTTTATATAATTTGTTTTAGATTTATTTTGTGGACTTTGGACGATCGAAGTGTGCGCGGGAGATGCCTATTGGTGGCAGTGGCGGTACTCCCATAGAAGCCCAGAAGCCCGGTTTGCGTAAAAAAAAATTAATCAAAACCTCTTCTGGCTTACAGAGGTTCAGCTCTTGTGGCTATTCCTCTTACGTCTGATGGAAACATTGTTGGAAGGTGATTTGGTGGGTTGTTGGTTTATGCAGGGGCATGATTACTTAGATTTGGGGATTTTGATTCAAAATTTCTTACGCAAGCCGGGCTTCTGGGCTTCTACTGGAGTACCGCCACTGATTGGTGGCGATGAGGTTCGCAACCCATCACACTGCATCTCTCGAGGGGGCGAAAAGAGAAGGATGGAGTGCCGCACCGGTTAAAGTGTGGCAGTCTATTCTTTCTGCCTACCCTTTCGGAGAGACGGCGAGATGGTTAGTTATAATAGTTAAAGGAGTGTTTTTTAAATACGACATTATGGAATTCCATTATTGTTAACTAACGCCTTAAGATTATCAAAAATTAAAGTTCTATCGTGGGATGTTAGATCTACCCTTAAAAATGACATCAAAGGACATTTCTACAGGGGCGGGTGTGGAAAATTAAAAAGTAATTTCTTCGCTACATGCGAACTTTGGATTTTGATCATAATTATAGCGGTATGTTGGTAGTAAATACCCAATACTTTCAAGGTAATTTGTGTGCACTTTGATACTTATTTACAAAACTGTAAATGAATCCGTGTATCGTGTTGTGTAACGTAAACAATATTTATGTAACGAGTTGAGGGCGCTGTTTGGGGCCGCGGCGCCTCCGAGGAAATGCGCGGGCCGTGGTGAAGGCGTAGCGGAAAACAATATTCGGAAGGACGGACGTCCTTTCGGGATACGCGTCCGAAAGTGCTACGCCGCCGAAAGTTTGCCCTCTCTGGCCTCTGAAGGTCGCGCGCCCATCGGCGTCCCGTCTACCCCGGCAGGCGTACGCACACACTCATCCAGTTATATCACTTGTTTATGCTCCCGAGGACGATGGCTTTATAGAAAATTAGAAATAATCATTTCGAAGTCACCTTCAGATGAAAGAAACCCGAGGTTTGTTAAAATAAATTATGTAATCTATTGTAGATACTATTAAATGGATGCTATAATTTCTATATTTAGCTCAACTTTCATACATAAATATTAAAAATAACCACTAGTCGAGAGATGCAAAGGGCAGTCATACTGGGGTTTACGAAATTGACAGATAATAACAAAAGACTTACCTCTGTTTGCCGCTTTTTAACGTCAAATTATATTCGTAAAATAACACAGAACAATTTTATTTTTAATACTCAAATCTAAAAAAATTCACTGGTATTTATTTAAAAGATCCTTTGTTTATTGAGAAACAGTGACCAAATTACTCGCTTTAGCGGACATTCAACACAATGACGAACCACTACAATACAAAATATGAATTACGAAACGAACACCGAACTGAACATAGAGCAGATCTAGCGCTAGTTCCGGATTCTGCCACTAGAGCTGCGCCGGTCGCTGCGCAGTACTTAAAAAATCCACCAATTTGTGGCACCATTTGAAATAACAACTTGGTTTGAAACTGAAATTAGATGCATAATAGAGGCAGCACGGACAGCATTCAATGAGAAAATGAGAAAGTACTTAAAAAATCCACCAATTTGTGGCACCATTTGAAATAACAACTTGGTTTGAAACTGAAATTAGATGCATAATAGAGGCAGCACGGACAGCATTCAATGAGAAAATGAGAAAGACTATAATCTTAATTTGACGCTCCGGCAAAGAATGGTTAAGTGTTATGTTTAGTCAGTGTTTTGTACGGATTTGAGTCACGGACCATCAAAATCAGCACTTTGAGCAGGCTGTAGGCATTCGAGATGTGGATACATCGTAAAATGATGTGCATTCCATGGACCGATATGGTTGACAATATTGTTGTGCTACAAATGGAAACAATAGACAGACAATTGCTGACTGATATCAAGTTCCGGAAGGTGTCTTAGCTGAGTCATGTGCTTAGAGGCGAAAAGTACGAGCCGCTGCACTTGATCATTAAGGGCAAAATAGAGGGTCGTCGAGGTGTAGGAAAAGTCGAATCTCTTGGCTACGGAAGATTCGTGACTGGACTGAGATTGGAACAGTCGAAGAGACAAGAACATGCACTCTCAAATGATAGTCGACGTCGGTGGGACCCGACACATTAAGAAGTCAAAAGCGAAGTTGTTTAACGTTTTAAAACATTACAATCAATCACAGCATAAGATATTTATACATTTTATTATATTTTTTAAACGTGCATAAATTTTATCAAATATTTTTTTTCTTTTATAAATAAAGGTGTGGCGTGAAAGGTATTATAATAGAGTGTAAAAACGAAGCAGCTTAGGAAGACCACAGCTTCGTTGGCTTAACGGTGTTCTGAAGGACCTGCAATTGTTAGGAGTTAGACCTGAGGAGTGGAGGAACTTTTTGGAGGTGACCGAGGTCCACCTAGGACTGTAGAGCAAGAGGGAAGAAAAAGTAAAAAAATATCTTCCCTATTTATTGATGTAGGGAAAATACGTACAAAATGACACACTGTTTTATATTTCGGTCATTACTCTTTATTGGTAAGTCACAGCATTGTCATATTATGCACCAATCATCTTTGGTTCTTTACCTATGAAATCTAATAAACATTTAAAAGATAAATATAATAGAAATAAAAACATCTTGGTTTAACTGAGATCATCCAAAATTCGTTATGTCCATATGCTATGGACAAAATGACATACTATATACGAACAAAATGACATACACACAAAACCTTTCAAATTACTGGCAAAGATCACAAATAAAACACTTGGTCGTTTATGACCGTCAGCGTAAGAAGTATGAGCCCAATGCGATAAATTTAAGCACTGCAACCAGTCTTCTCCAGGCTTTGATCAGGAACAAAGATCGTTGCAATATATGCTTGCAAATTCCTCTTCATCATCTTAAGATTTATTAGAAAAATTTTCTTCTTTACTATTTTCAAATATTTTTTTAGTAACGTTTCGTTTCTTCTTTTTTGGAGGAACTTTGGGCTAATTTTTTTTTATTTAATTGCCTTCATATTTGGAGTAGTAGTCAAAACTGAAGAGGTTTTGGTTTTGGACTGGAGATATCTTCTCAATAGAGACAACAAGAGTAGATAAGCCTGATTTGTCAGCATTATAAATTCGATGTGGCCTAAAATTTACCAACTCTAGCAGATTTCCGTATAGAACAAAAAACTTTTGGACTTGAGGCCGATTGAAAGCCTGAGCACGGGCTGCTAAAGTAGCTTCCGAAATACGAGATGTGGCAATTAAATTCCGAGAATTTGTAAATAAAATACAGGCAAATAAAGTTAGCAACCAAATTTTTTTAAAGGCCTTCACAGTAGTCCTCTCCTAACTCAGAAAAACGTTTTAAACGTTTCTCCCATGATTGGAAGCAGCCTTGATAGTCCTCTAAAGGCCTTTCAAGACGACGGGCGCAGCCTCCTGGACGGCCTCCACACTGCCATGATGGGATCCTTTGAGGTGACTCTTCATTTTAGGAAAGAAGAAGAAATCCTTACTTTCGTTGGGCGCTCCCCACCCTCTTCCACCCACTATAGGCTTTGTCTACGGGTCTACAGACACTCATCTCCATACACCTGCCATAATTTTAGTAGGATTTCTGCAGGTTTTACACCAGCTACGACAAAAAATCTGATCACAGCATGTTGCTTAAAACTGAGTCAGTCATTTCTGCGACCGAGCTAAAAAACTTGTATTCGAAAAACACCCGTAAAAAACGAACCAGACGCCCGATAACCATAAAATCTTCACTACAACTGAGTGAAAAGACCTATCTAACCAAGTGCATGCGCGCCAGTCATGCAGTGTTGCCAGTTCGCACGCCACAACTAAATTCTCAGAATTTAATTGCAACACCTCGTATATTTATTTCGTCTCGGAAATCCTTCTAACCATTCTTACCCTTAGCTTACTAAGCTTTTATAGACAAAATGACAAACCTATGTCATTTTGTCCATTGTTTACGTATGTCGTTTTGTCCATATCACATTATAAAAAAACTAAATTAAAAAATAAATCCAAAGAGGATATTTTTTTATGAAAAAAGTTATTTGAATGCAACAACAAACTTTTGAAGATTGAAATAAATGCTACAGAAATAGGTGACATAGCGAAAAACATAACATAAACACAAAAAAACTTGTTGCAATGAAAAAAACTCGTAACTTATCAATAACACTCGGGTGAATGAGATGCGAGCCTTCACGTTATGGCAGGTTGGTAAAAGCCGTTAGGGTCTTGTGATACGGTTTTCAGTTGCGGGCTAGAGGCGGCCATATTCAAAATATGACGCCTATGTCATTTTGTCCGTATATGTCATTTTGTACGTATTTCCCCTACTTTATTTTTCTTGTTAACTTAAACGTTATTCTTTTTAAAATATGATAATTTAATTCTAACTAACTAACTAACTAACCATCACGCAGTCTCTCCGAAGGGGTAGGCAGAAAGAATGGACTGCCACACTTTTCTTTCCTGACATATTTCTCTCGTTTCCTCAACATTCATACATCGTGTCATGCACGCGCATCGATTTCTCTGACTCCTCACATGGCCGACATTCAATATTTGATTTATTTGATCGTGCCACGTTTTCCTCGGTCTTCCTCTATTTCTGGTTCCATTTACATCATTCACATATAATTTTTTTACCATTCTTTCTTTATTCATTCTTTCCATATGTCCAAACCATCTTAATGATCCTTTCATTATTTGGTTCATGACACCATCACCGCATTCACTTCTTATATTTTCATTCGACACTCTATCATACACAGAGTATTCACACATTCGTCTAAGAGATCTCATTTCTACTGCATTTATTCTACTTTCATCCTTCCTTTGCCAGTTCCATGTTTCGCTTCCATAAATAAGGGTCGGTAGAAGAACACCATTGTGCACTGCCATTCTAGCTTTTTTTGATAGGTTTTTGTTTGCGATTTAATTCTCTCGTGTTAAATAAACACTGGTACCAAGAAGTTACTCCTTCAAAACGTGGCTCTCCTCGCGGCATCTTGTTGGAGTGAACTACCTTCTGAGGTAATAGTACAAATGTAACACGATATGCCTCCGCAGGCGTCCGTTCTCAGGTGAGCTGCTTTATAGCGGTTCATTGGCTTCCTCGAACAGGTATGAACGGTGATTCAAACGGAGGTGATCCCTAAATACTATTTTTTTTTCTTTAAAGTACCTTCAAACGTAAAATAAAGATGAAGAGTTAAAAATTGAGCGGTAAAAATCTAAAACGTCATTTGTTATATCATATAATACTCGTACACGCAATGGTGGTTGAATCCGAAAATGACTTGTAAAGGTTGTTGTACAAATAATTATATCCACAAACGCTAAATATGGCTATATCAAAAATACTTTAAATATTCAGACAGCCTACGAGGTGAAAACTGACTTGATAATATAGGTGCATGTGAAACAAATAATGAGCTTCAGATATTTGGAGGTAGAGAACTGCAGCCATAATGATAACGAAGTACGAGAACTAGTCAATAAAACGTCTGCCGTAGCAGGGTGTCTGATATGTCAAGTCCGGAAGAACAAATTCATGTGTATTGTCAGCAAGGCTGTCATGGCGTATGCTGTGGAGTAGATCCAGAAGAAGATACTGGCGAGACCAGGTAGCCAGAATGGATGTGTTAGTAACAGACTCGCATATACAGCCGCTTACGAAATCCCATCCAACCTGGACGGCAACATAATTGAGAATGTCCAAGAATATACATACCTGGGACACAATATTCGATTGGGCCGAGATAACCAGAGCTAAAAAGAAGAATTGGACTAAGCTGGGTAGCTTTCGGAAACATGAGTTACATCCTTAAAAAACGGAAAATACTGAAACGAAAAGTCTATGAAGCCCGCGTTCTGCCAGTTGGTACTTATGGTCTTGAGACTTTAACACTGTCCAAATAAAGTGCCAAGAAACTACGAGTGACCCAAAGAGCCATGTTAGGAATAAAACTAAAAGACAGAGTCAGAACCGATACGGTGAGAGAAAAAACAAAGGTCACTGACATCATCCACCGGGTGGCGACTCTAAAATGGCAATGGGCAGGTCACGTAGCCAGAAGCCCAGACGAAAAGTGGACGCGAAGATTGCTGACTTGGAGACCGTGAACGGCAAAGAGAAGTGCAGGGCGACCGCAACTACGGTGGAAGGGTGATCTGAACAGACACGTCGGAATAACCTGGATGCAGTCTGCCAGGACAGAGTGACATGGAAGCGAATGGAGGAGGCTTTGTCCAGAAGTGGACGGGAATAGGCTGAGGAAGAAGAAAAAGAATAAGAAGTGTTTCTTTGCCGGGAAAAATAGGTATCTTCCTCATTTGTAGACATTGAATCTTGTTGTAGATATGTATTTGGTTGGATTTTCCAAGTAAAGCAACACGGCAGTCATTGATGCGCGGCGTTCTTTTATTTGGCGAGATAAAGACGTTACAAGTACCTTGATTAGTCCGTTATTTTGTCTTTTCAGTTTGTAGATCATGAAACTAACGAATTGAAATATTTGTAGAATCCTAATCTATCATTATTCTACTTCCTTGAGTGCCATGTCAAGTCTCCCCGACGTCGGCTATCACCTCTGTCCTGTGCCAGACGGAACAACTCCCCCACCCCCGAATTAATACTCTATAATATTACTATATTAAGTCCCGACTCTATTAACAGGTGATTCTATAATAATACAACAAAGTTATCAAAATAAACTCATGCTGAAAACTAAAAAAAATAATGAACCATACAAAGCCTATCAATTTATCGGTTCAGTAATACGCTTCTCCTCTCAACGAGCATCCTGGCCCCTCTGTTAGAACGCATATGAATCTCAGAGAGGCTGCCACCCGCCTGGAAGGAAGGACTCCTTGTAACAGTGCCCAAAAAGGGAGACCTGAGCAGCTGTAACCACTGGAGGGGAATCACTATCTTTTCCGTGGTGACAAAGATCCTTGCGAGAATTATATTGAGGAGAATGACTAGTGCACTCGAAGAACGCATGCGAGAGGAACAGGCTAGCTTCCGAAAAGCCGGTCTTGCGTTGAGCACATAAATACACTCCGAATCATAATTTAAGAGGCCTCTGAATGGCAGTACAGCATGTACCTAACGTTCGTCGACTTTGAAAAGGCACATTATCGTGGACAATCTCAGTGAATGTCATCAGGGCAATGTATGACGGTTGTTCTTGTCGTGTAGTGCACCAGGGCAAACTCTCCGAGGCCATCAAACTAAGTGCGGGAGTGCGACAGGGATGTCTACAATCACCCCTGATCTTCATAGTGGTGCTGGAGGATGCGTTGCGCCGTTCTTTCGACGGTCCTCGTGGCATTCCATGGATACGTGATACCCAGTTGGAGGATCTGGATTATGCTGATGACCTCTGTTTGCTTTCGATAAACCGGGTGGATGCAGAGCGGAAGCTTTGTAGACTTCACAAGCGGCAAAAGTAGATCTCAAGATTAACATGTCCAAGACAGTAGACCTACGAGTGTCCACAAATGACTCCACCCCAATCTTGCTCCACGGTGTCCCCCTTGTGACCACGACCAGCTTCTGCTACCTCGGTAGTATGATAGCAGGCTCAGGAGGTACGGAGGAAGATGTAGCCAGCAGACTTAACAAGGCAAGGGGAGCTTTCGCTATGCTTCGCCCTGTATGACGCTCCGGTATCATTTCGAGAAAGCTCTAGCTCCAAGTATTCAGCAGTAGCGTTAAAAGCGTACTGCTGTACGGATGTGAGACTTGGAAGTCTACCGTTGACGTTATTGGTAAATTCCAGGTGTTTATAAATAGGTGCCTTCGCTCAATATTCAAAATCTATTGGCCTCAAACAGTGTCAAACGCCGTTCTCTGGACCATGGCAGACGAAAAGCCAATTTGAGAACAAGTCGCTAGACGCAAATGGCAGTGGATCGGTCACACTCTGAGACGGAACCCAGCCTGCATCGCTCAGGGCGCACTAGACTGGTCCCCTATGGGGGGAAAGAGAAAGCGAGGCAGACCTAGAGCCACCTGGAGCCTGCAGGACGAGGTTAAGGCAGCAGGCCTCACTTGAGAAGGTTCCTTGAGGCCCTATGCACCACGGAGGTGTGACAGGACAAAAAGAAGAAGAAGAAGAGTACGCTTTAGGGAGACAAAATCATGAGTTCCATTAAGAAAGTTGTTTAATTACCTATTAATGAAACCGGGGCCATTAATATTAGGTCCTTACATATGGAATTGGCGATTTGTATGGGAGGAACATAAAGTTGTTTTTTTTTTATTATAATATATTTTTTTAATCAAAGTATGTACCATTGCTATCTATGCACTTTTGCCATCTCATAGGTAGTTCATCGATCCCTTTACTAAAAAAAACATTCGGACGGGAATCAATCAAATCTTTGAAGTCGGTTTGGACTGCCCCATCGGAGTTGAATTTTTTCCCTGCAAAGAAGTTATCCAAATTTCGAAAAAAATAGTAATCTGTAGGGGCAAGGTCCGGAGAGTACAGTGGATGTCTTAGACATTCCAATTGAAGCTCTTCTAATTTGGTAGCCGTCTGTTGTGCAGTGTGGTCTAGCGTTATCATGAAGCAGCAGTGGCCTAGAGCGATTAACCAGCCTCGGTTGTTTAGCAGCTAGCTTTTCCATCATGGTTTGCAGTTGCTGACAATAGACATCTGCCGTAATCGTCTGGCCAGATTTAAGAAAGCTGTAGTGAACGACACCAGCACTAGTCCACCAAACGCTCACAAGTAACTTTTTTGGAGTCAATTTTCGCTTGGGGCATGGTTTGGCTGGTTCGGCAGGGTTCAGCAATTGCGATGAGCGCTTCCGATTATCATACAGGATCCACTTTTCATCACAGGTAATGAATCGATTCAAAATCCCTTCATTATTGTGCCGGTTGAGTAATGCAACGCAGCAGTCAACGCGCGTTTGTTGATTTGCTTCACTCAATTCGTGAGGTACCCACCTTTCAAGCTTTTTCACCTTCCCAATTTGCTTCAAGTGGATTAAAACAGTTTTATCACTAACACCGCAGCCTACAGCTAACTCGGACGTGGTTTGCGATGGATCCGCTTCCACAATAGCCTTCAATTCTTCATTATCAACTTTGGTCTCCGGCCGTCCACGGGGCTTGTTCTGCAGGTCGAAATTTCCAGAACGAAAACGTTGGAACCAAAAACGCACTGTGTTTTCTTTTGCGGCACCGTCGCCATACACATCATTAATCCTTCGAGCCGTTTCTGCAGCACTGGTGCCACGGTGGAACTCGTACTCGTAAATAACGCGATATTTCAAGTTTTCCATTTTGTAAACTGAGTGACGCAAAGAAAAAAACAATTGAGGAAAAAACAAATGAATTATAATTTTCGAAACACAAATACTTGAGTAAATAGCTGTATAAATTTGAATTTGGAATTTCTAACCAAAGAGAAGATATTTGAGATCAAAGTTGCCAGTACGGCAAAACGCCAATTTCATATGTAAGGACCTAATATTTAAAAAGACGTCTGCGCCCATTTTGTTTTTCAAATTTCATTTTTATTTCAGTCCCGCAAATCCCGTAGTCCCGTATCACCAATCCCGCAAAAGTGGTGCGGGATTGGATTCCCCATACATAACACTATTTTATGTTATAATAATTAAAACATTTAAATACAAATTTATATAATCGCGTTATATAATATATACCTAAACTGACTAACTAACTAACCATCACGCCGTCTCACCAAAGGGGTAGGCAGAAAGAATGGACTGCCACACTTTTATTTCCTGACATACTTCTGTCGTTTCCTCAACATTCATACATCTCTCCGATGTATGATTTCTCCGACTCTTCCTCCTTATTCTGCATTTATTCTACTTTCATCCTTCTGTTTTATATATCTTCTTCTTCTCCGGCGCTACAACCCTTGGTGGGTCTTGGCCTCCTCCATAAAACGTCTCCATCCCGTCCTCTTTCTGGCCGCCACCTCCCATTCTTGCTGCTCCAGGACCCGACAATCTGCCACGGCACCATCCAGCCAACGCAGTCTCGGTCTACCGATGCTTCTTCGCCCTGCTGGATTGTCATACAACACTCTTTTGGGGGCTCCAGATCTCCCATGTGGTGCAAGTGCCCTAGCCAGCGCAGTCTGTTAATCTTTATAACCTTGACCACGCTGACGTCCTGGTATAGATCGTAGAGCTCTGCGTTGTATCTCCTTCTCCACGTCTGACCATCCTTAATGGGTCCGAAGATTCTGCGGAGGATCTTCCTTTCGAAGCAGTTTAGTTTTATATACCTATGCATGTATAACAGTTTTTTGTAGTATTTAAAAAATACAAGACATAAAAATGTGTTTCAAAAAGGGCAAAAACAATAAAATAATCGCTTATTCAAAATAAATAAACTTTCACAACCTATTCAGGATTGTACCTACAACATAAAAAAATAATTATCAGTTTTTACAAATAAATATATATAATACATATTAATATGCCTGTACATTTGTTAGTGTCATCAAGTGTGAATAAATTGTCAGGTGAATTAAATACGGTATCCGCGGGCGAATTTTCTTTTTAAAAAATACCGTCATTAAAAAAATATTGTACGAGTATATTGACACTAGAACTCCTTTTTTTGCATTTGGAAAGAAATTTTTTTTTTTATAAAGGAACATAGAAGTTCCCGCCACATACCCGAGGCTGTTATAGGGCGTAACGGCGCCCCTTCATCAGCCTCGCTCGTACACTCCCTGGGCCTGTCCCCGGTCCATCCGGGACTTACATTTAAATACGGCAACAACAAAGGGGGTGCCAGACCACATTTAATCTACTCAATTTCACTTCTATGCTCCGCTGTACTTTATTGAATAAATAAATAAGCATAATATATAATACATGAACATTTCATAAAAGATAAATTATACACCGCAGGAATATACAGCGGGAAGAACAGGAGAGGCAGAAGAGACAAATGCGGGATGGGGGAAAGAAAAAAAATAATAATAATAACGTAGAGTACAGTTTTTGGCATGTAGGACAAAGGACGAGGTTTAGGAAGCATTTCATAATATTAAATAAATAAATAAAACCACTGCACAAATTATTATTATGGCCAACAGAGAGAGGAACGAGACCCGTCACAGAGGGGCAACCTCCCTCTCCCAGCTGGAAAACAGCGCACCCTCAGAGGGCAAGAAACAGCACAAATTCCGGTGAATTCCGGTGGGGTAGACAACCGTAAAAACCCCTCTATCCAGGAGCAGCAGCCCCAGCATCCTTATATACTTGGAGGCCGGCTAAGTGTCGGCCTCGGCAAATGCATTAATCCACGCTCTCACGAATACTTTCAAACACCCAAAGTTATGTTGACTCTCCGTCAGATCTGAGTTCCAGACCGGGCGGACAGCCACTTTTACATCATCTATCATCCGATTCCGCGCGCTCACCAGGGAACTACACTCCCAGAGGATGTGGAAGGCCGTCTGGGGCCCCCCGCCGCACGTACACTCCACGTACACTCAGTCGGTAGAGCATTGGACTTTTGGAAAGAAATATAAAAAATGAAGTAATTGAAGATGTGCTAGTTCCAACCCATATGTGTGGAAGCGAAGCATGAAACTGGCGAAAGAAGGATAAGAGCTGAATAAATCCGGCAGAGATGAGATCCCTTAGGCGTTTGTGTGTTAAAACGGTCTACGAGTTTCAAATGCTGTCGCCAGGAAGAAATGTAGAGCGTAAGAAAGTATTATGAACAAAATAACAAAAAGATCATTGGGTTGGTTTGGACACATAGATGTCGTGAATGAAGAAAGAATGGAATAATGTGAAAAGACTACGGAGTCGAGGAAGACCGAAGAAAACATGGCATAACCAAATTAACCAAATTTTAAAGTTCGGGCATGTTAGAAGTCGTAGAAATCGACATGCGTATATGATACGCTGTATGAATATGAAGGAATCTACAGAGGTTTTTCAGTATAGAATAATATGGAGCAATCTATTATCTCAGAAATAGAGGAAGACCGAGGAAAACGTGGCACGATCAAATAAATCAAATATTGAATGTCGGCCATGTGAGGAGTCAGAGAAATCGACGCGCGTGCATGACACGATGTATGAATGTTGAGGAAGCGAGAGAAATATGTCAGGAAAGAAAAGTGTGGCAGTCCATTCTTTCTCCCTACCCCTTCGGGGAAACGGCGTGATGGTTAGTTAGTTAGTTAGTTATCTATTATCTCTGTCTAGAGAGCGAAAGATGAATACTTTGATTTTCTCTTAGAAAGTATTTCGAAATGCACACGATGCGCATGCCTGAGGACGTTTCTGGATTATTTATAATTTTGTTCTGATTATAGTTGTATGAAAGTAGTTTAGAAAATATAAGGAGGATACTTTGGTATTGTTAAATATGAATATGTAAAAACCGTGTGTAAAAACCAAAATTTTAATTAAAAGTTTAAATTTTCATATGAAGCACTTACTTACCGGTACATACCGTGGTTAAATACAAAGTTATTTTTATTTATTTTGGAATAGTGAACCAAGTGTTTAAAGGGTAGACAATCTTTACTTCCGTGAATATTTCACGGGTTAAAACTAGTTGTCAAATAATTGCCCGAGAAACTGTTGTAACGAAACTACTAAATGTAACTGTGATCACATAATGAATACAGCCCTTAGCTAATAACACAAGACCCTGAAACAGAAATGCGGTCTAATAACAAAAAACAGAACATATAATATATATACACTTGTAGGACATCTTATTTGGAAAGCCGACCACAAATGGAAACTAAGAGAGAGATCCATTTGCTCTCAAAGGCTTTTCTGTTGGAAAATAAGCCCCTATAACATTAAATGTATAGAAAAGCTTTTATGTATCATAATATTAACTATATGCCTTGTAAGATGAGGTTTTATACAAAAAAATACCAACTGTATTTCAATAATGCGTATACGAGTCAATAATGCGTAGGTAAAATATTATATTTCTTTTAAAAAAAAAGCGTTCATTTTACGATTTATGAATGTAGAGCCTCTCTGCCTACCCCTCCGGAGAAACTGCGTGATGATTAGTTAGTTAGTTAGTTAGTTATTACTTTTTATACATTTAAGGCGTTCTTCTTCTTCAGCCTATTCCCGTCCACTCCTGGACAAATGCCTCCTCCATTCGCTTCCACGCCACTTTGTCTTGTTCAGACTGCATCCAGGTTATTACGACATGTCTGTTCAGATCATCCTTCCACCGTAGTTGCGGTCGCCCTGCACTTCTCTTTGCGGTCCACGGTCTCCAAGTCAGCAGTCTTCTTGTCCATTTTTCGTCTGAGCTTCTGGCTACGTGACCTGCCCATTGCCATTTTAGAGTCGCTACCTGGTGGGTGATGTCAGTGACCTTTGTTTTTTCTCTCACCGTATCGTCTCTGACTCTGTCTTTTAGTTTTATTCCTAACATGGCTCTTTCCATGACTCTTTGGGTGACTCGTAGTTTCTCGGCACTTTGATTGGACAATGTTATTGTTTCAAGACCAGAGTTTTCTTCTCTTGAGCTCTGCGGTTTGGTTTTCTCGGCCCAATCGAATATTGTGTCCCAGGTATGTACGAGTATATTCTTGGACATTCTCGATTCTGTTGCCATCCACGTTGATTTGAAGCCTTTCCGTGCCCATCACCTTGAACTTAGACTATGGAATTCCGTTATGACATTTTTTTGATTTATAACACTGGTTTTATTTTTACTTTTGTGTTTGTTTTAATCGAATGTTTCGAATGTTTTACACCTTGATTATCGTGAATATGTGACATTTTAAATAATGAAAATAAAATATTAAAAATATCTTTATAAAGTATATTTAGATTTATTCTTTAGTTTCGACTGCTTATTGTCATCGTTTGCAAGTCTATAAGATAGCCGATAAAATAATTATACAAAACAATAATCATTACATATATTAAAAGATATGCATATCAAATTTTACTGAGTTTTGACGTTCTGGAAACTATTGTCAACGGTGTCAAAGTTTCGAGGAACGTTTATTTATTGATGTCTAAAAAATTGGGTGCTTTTCTAAGACAACACATCACACTTGATCGCCACTGGAGTGTCAAGTGCTACACGAAATTGTGCAGTGAAGCTTGGAGCGACTGGGCGCGAAGTTGTGCTTGGACCGGCGCGGTATCATGAGTGGCGGTGTTAGGGCTCCGGCCTCTGGGGGAGAAGGCGCCCCTCTGCTAGTTGGACGGGGCCCCCCAGCCTTCCCGGGGCTCTCGCTGCCCTTCACCATCTTGTGCATCGTGGACTTATTCGGAGTTTTCCCCGTTATTACACTGCCAAGAATTATCCTCTTCTGCGGTATACTATTTATTAATATTAATATGTTTGAAAATGTCACAAATTGTTTCCCCTGTCAAAGATGTTTAAATGTTTAAATACATGATATAATATTTAGAAGATCTATACGTATATCAATATAATATATAATCATTGAAGTGTATTATAAATGAAACAAATGATTTATATGTATTTATTTTGTCAAAATATTTAATATAATTTCTCATGGGTCAAAAAATGTAACTGAAATAAATAAAAATAAAAAACAATGAAAAATAATGCATAAATTCCTTTTTTAACTATAATAATGGTTTAGACATACGGAACTTAAAAACCGTATCAACGTTTTTGGAAAGCTAATAGGAAAAATAAGTAGAAAAGCCTTCAAAGTATTATTGTTGTAAATGGAATTTTATTGGTAAAAGTATTAGTTTGTGTGTGATTTTATTTTGTAAAACTCCATTATAAAATACATAATAAAAACGATATTGGTTATCGGTTTTACAGATTTTTTATTTATTTATATAAAATATATAAATATTTGCTACCAATTAGTTTCACCTTGCGAGAACATTCTTCAAATTCATTGTTAATAATGAAAATAAAATATTAAAAATATATTTATAGTGTACATTTAGATTTATTAAACCTTTTCTTTAGTTTCGACTGCTTGCTGTCATCATCTGGAAGGCTAGAAGATGGCCGCGAACAGGCGAAACCGGTCGAAACTAAAGATTAAATGGAATAAATCTTAATTTTAAGACATAGTAAAAAAGTTTTTAATTTATTTTTATTGTTTTCAACTTTTAGTAACTGATAAATACAATATATGTGACGAAATATTTATCCATTACCAAAAGGCGGTTATGTTTAATGTCGAGAAAATCGACGAGCGTTTGTGTCACAATGTATGAAATTGAAGCAATCTAGAGAAGTGTGTGTAATTATATAACAGAGTGGGAGTCGATGCTCTGTGCCTACCCCTCCCGCGCAATGGTTTCGTTCTTAGTTAGTTAGAATATTTTTTTTTAATTCGCGAAAGCATTGAAACTTTTCGTAGTTTTATTTTTTTGTTTTCAATGATCGAATGTTTGTTATTTTTTGTTTATATAATTATTTACGTTTTAGGTGTCTATGGAATTCCCGTTGTTATTTTTGTATTTTCACTACAAGTATATACCGCCATTCTCTTGGGACGGTGTTGGATTATGGCATCGGAAATTGAACCAAGTATTTTTCATAAGAGCAGGTGAGATATAAAATATATCATATATTGCGTTGATATCGAAACATAATATTTTTACGTAAGTAAGTACTTTGACCTTTTCAACCGCGTATGACAATAAGTATGGCTTTTTTTTAAAACCCATAAACATATTCACAAAAGAAATGGATTCTGATAAAGGGGGAAAACCTATGATTCCAAGAAACCCGGGGGGGGCACTTTTGTATTGAATTGAGCTGTAACTTAAATTCAAATCGTAGAAAACCATTCCAATTCATTGAAATTGATATTTTTATTAGACAAAATTGTTTGTTAATGTAACATCAAAGTTTCTAATGGTAATTTGCGTTTAAATCAAAAAGAACTGAGTGCTTTGACATTTTCGAATGAAAATATACATTAGGATTGGTAAAACGTTTTTATATTGTATTTAATTTTTTTTTTTTTACAGTTCTTAAAAATTAATAATATATATTATAACAATTTCAACATAACGCATAATAGTATTATATTAATACAGCAATATAACAGTTTTAACAGAACACAAAAAGATAGTAAACGCACAAAGAAGAAACACAATTGAGCTAAAATCTCGAAATCTTTTAAAACATGACCGAACGTCCATTGTACTGGACATATTCGAAAACTTACCTATAATAAACAACTTTACGATCACGAATTTTAAATTACAGGCATGGTATTATTTTGTAATTTGTTTACAAAAATCATATTTGCGTGACATTTTGCTGGCACTTGTAGACAATTATTGCGAAATAAACATGTTATCATCAGCAAATTATATCGTCTCTCCATAAAATGAAATGTTCTTGAATTATGCTTTCATTTAATATGTTTTATTGTAGCTTAAATAGATATGTAAGATAAAATTATAATTTTAAATAACAATTAATGTATAGCCTAATATTTATATTTCTAGAGCTGTGTGAAACATATAAATTATTATAAAATAAATGTCATTTTGATGTTTTCTGCAATGTTGAATTAAAATAATTGTATTAGAGTTTATCACACAATCTCTAATGTAAGTTGATTATTATGAAGAAGGAATCGGGACGTGTACAGGCTTGAACCCCCAAGTCCTCAGATCAGGAGCCAAGCATTATGTACCCTGTCACCACCTGGTTAAAAAATCTTAATATTTAAAAATATTGTAAAAGAATGATAAGCTTCGCTTTTCATCTTCTTCTTCTTCTTCTTCGTCAGCCCTTATCGGTCCACTGCTGGACATAGGCCTCCTCCCTTCCCTTCCACTCGTCTCTATCTCCTGCCAGCCGTAGCCACATTTTCCCCCCCACGGCAGCAATGTCGTCGGCCCACCTTTTTTGCGGCCTGCCGACGTTTCTCCTACTCTCCCATGGTCTCCACCTTATTATTTTCTGGGTCCATCTATCCTCACTCTGTCTCGCCACATGACCCGCCCATTGCCACTTCAGTCTCGCTAGTCATTCCATGATGTCCGTTATTTTTGTTCGGCGTCTAATCTCCTCATTTCTGATTCTATCTCTGAGACCGACGCCGAATATATGTCTTTCCATGTAACGCTGCGTGACTCTCAATCTTTCAACATTTCTCTTGGTGGGGGTCACAGTTTCCATCCCATACGTCATCACCGGCAGTATGCATGAATCATAAAGTTTTCTCTTCAGACATACCGGAGTTTCCTTGTTTTCAGAAAGTTTGCAGAAAGCTGCCCAGAAAGATATTTCCGCTGTCTGGTTCTCTTTTCCCAATTTAATCTTGTGTCCCAGGTAGATGTACTCGCTGACTCTTTCTATGGTGCTGTTGCGGATAGTGAAGTTTTTATTTTCAGGACTTAAAATCTTCACTTTTCATGGCACTATCAAATTACTCTTGGTAATGCCATATAAAGGAAAACACGTCACTCACTTGTATTATCGCAAATCTCTATTAGAAAGCATGCGTTTATTTCATATCAAATGAAATAATAATGTTCAAAAAAATCTTATACGCAAATTGTTCTCTAAGAAGTTTAAACTAGGAGCGGTTATGTTCGCAATTAATTACTACTCGCGTTTAAAATAATATGTTTAAGGATATAATAACATCTTCAAAATTGTTAATTAAATGTGTGTTCGAAACAGTTTTGTTATATTTCTTCTATATTCGCCTTCATTTTGTGTTATAGGTTCATATTTAAATAAATATAACTGGACTAGGGCACCCTCTTGTCCTGGAGAAGTAAATAATCTCCAAAGGCGGAAGAACCTTCGTGGTCAACGGCATAGGATGAGGAAAGAAACGGGAAACTTCCACATTAAAGACCCAAGTGGCATCCCGAGAATCAGCAAAACATGATTCAATCTCAAGTAAAATTTTCCGGAGTTACAGATTTCAAAAGAGCCGCACAAGACAGGGAAGAATGGAAGAGAAGAATTGAATAAATTGCTGCTAACCAATCCCAGGATTGAAACTTTCTATCTAACTAACTGGACTTAATATGTTTACAACACTTTATTACACTTTTCACAGACATGTTTCGGTTGTGACCCAACCTTTTTCGATAGTACAGTATACAAATTTTAATAAAACAGAGTGATCACTTATATGCTAAAAAGGGTGGAGAAAGTATTTTGTTATGTGATAACAAACACGCAATAATTAATCATTAACCTTACCAACCAACCATCACGCCGTCTCTCCGAAGGGGTTGGCAGAAAGAATGGACTGCCACACGTTAACCGATGCGGCACTCCATCCTTCTCTTTTCGCCCCCGCGGGAGACGCGGTGTAATCATCTCCACCAATAGGCATCTCCCATCATTAATTATTAAAAATGAATTAATAATTTCAGTGAATGGTGAACTTAAAGGTATCATCGCAAACAAAAGCCTATCCAAAAAAGCTAAAATGGCAGTGCACATTGTTGTTGCACATTCTTATGTATGGAAGCGAAGCATGGAACCAACAAAAGAAGGATAAAAGTAGAATAAATGCAGTAGAATCTCTTAGACAAATTTGTAGAAAATCTGTGTATTTTATAGTGTCGAATGAAAATATAAGAAGTGAATGTGGTTCGAATGATAGTGTTATGTATAAAATAATGAAAGGATCATTTAGATGGTTTGGACACATGGAAAGAATGAATGAAAAATGAATTTTAAAAAAGTATATGTAAACGATGTAAATGACGATGTAAATAACAATCAAATAAAATAAAAAAATAGAATGTCGACCACGTGAGGAGTCGGAGAAATCGACTCACGTGCATGATACGATGTATGAGTGTTGGGGAAACGAGAGAAATATATCGGGAAAGAAAAGTGTGGCAGTATTTCTTTCTGCCTACCCCTTCGGAGAGATGGCGTGATGGTTTTGTTAGTTAGTTGGTTATTATGATAGGGTTCAGGAAAAATTTCTGAGGTATCTCTACATGAGGGAGTATGGTAGTTATCCGTGGCTCTATCCCGCGGCATTTCTTCTGGGAATGCTCGGAACCAATTCTCTGAAGAGATGGACATCTAATTACCCATTTCTTCAGATTAATTAGGGGATACTTCGAGAACTCGGCCGTACTGGAGGATGTTGGTTTTTTTGTCCCCGACAGCGACAGCACAGATTGTTTTACCTACCGGCCGCCAGAACCAATCTGCCTCTGGTGACGCCGATGGGAAGAGCAATTAGTCTGCTGAACGCGGTCTCCTCGGAGATCGACGTCTTTTATGTTAGTGAATGTACGTTCAGGGGATAAATACTCTTGACTTTGGAAAGTATTTTGTCTTCCTAATGTCGAACCATCACTAATGCGTTCCTGGTATTAAGTTGTATTTTTATAATATTTTACCTGTACTCAATTGATGCCTTAAACATTTATGCTGTTTGTAATGTCTTTTGAGTAAATAAACTGATTTAATTTGATTTGATTTGATAATCAAATAGATATTCACGCTCTTTGCGATTGGTGCAGCCCTCAAAGTGACTTGCCCTCGTTCAAAAAGTTACATATTTATTGAAGATATGATCGCCTCTGATGGAAAAATACGATTGCAGATACCCATACGCGGCGCTGGCTGAATTGGCCTTTGGTCCCACGTCTGGAAAACTTGTCACCCTTCTCCTGGATGTGACTGTCTTCGGAGGAGGAATTCCGAATCTACTTGTTGGTAAAGAAATATATACACGTACAATAATTCAAATATAATGTAATCAAGAGAGAAAAAATTGACGTTTAAATGGTGTTCTGGTTCCATCCATTATGTTTGGAAGCGAAGCATGGAACTGTCAGAAAAAGGGTGAGCAGTAAAAAGGTGGTAGAGATTCCTTATTCTATATGGCCTGTTTACTCTATGGCCGTGAATCTTGGACTCAGAAAGTGAATGTAATGAACCGGTTGGAAGCTTTGATATGTGGATATACCGCAGAATGCTCCGTATACCGTGGACCGATAGGGTCAGTAATGCTGGCGTATTACAGAGAGCCAGGGCCAATAGAGAGCTGTTGTCGAGTGTGAAAGTTAGAAAGGTCTCATATTTGAGTCATATGATAAAATAGAGGGACGTCGGAGAGTTGGTAGAAGGCAGTTGTCCTGGCTGCGAAATATAAAATAATGGACTGGAATAGGCAGAGTTCAGAACCTGTTTCAAGCGGCGCAGGACAGAGAGGCCTTCGCTGTAGTAATCGCCAACGTTGGGTGGATCTGACACGGCACCGGAAGAAGAGGAAGAGATTCCTTAGACGTATGTGTGGTAAAACTATGTATGATAGAGTTTCAAATGCTGATATCATGGAGGAATGTAGAGCGGAAGAAAGTATTATGAACAATATTATGAAAAGATCACAGGGTTGGTTTAGACATATGGAACGCATGGATGAAGAAAGTGAATGTATTGCGAAGTCGAGGGAGACCGAGGGAAGATATAATATAAGCATAACCAAAAAATTCAAATTTTAAAGGTCGACCATGCTAGACGTCGGAAGAATCAACGTACGTTTATAACTCGCTATATGGGTGTGGAGGAATCTAGAGAGGTGTGTCAGGATAGAGTAGTATGGTAGTCCACTCTATGCCCTTTCGGACAAACGGCGTGATGCTTTGTTTGTTTTTTGTTTTATTTTCACCCTTAAATTAACAGACCGAAATTATTTCCCACCTAACAGATTTCAATGGCTCGTTTTCGGTAATCAAATATTTCATAGTTCTGCGATTAAATTGATAAATTTTCTAATACGTAAAAACATTATCGTATTTTCCCGCCTAAAAATATATGTAGACTACGTAGAAATAGTCAAATTAATAATTGTACTCATATTATAGATAAACAATGTAATGCATAAAGTATTAAACTTTGTAAACAATTTTAATTTTAAGGCGACACATTTCCTAAAAGATATATATACGAACTATATATCTGAACTTATAAACGTATAAACCCAGCACCATCTATAATCAAAGCCCTAAAGTTCGATAGTAAATGTTCACATACTTAATCAATTTTTATTACTATGTAAGTTTTTTATTGTAAATACAACATTAATCTTTAAACTTTCGACGACGATAAACAAGAGTGTAGAAAATAATATAATATACTACAACTTAGTCTACGAAATTACAAAATCAGTAAGATAGAATAAAAAAAAACTAAACTAACTAACCATCACGCCATTTCCCCGGAGGGGTAGGCAGAGAGGATGGATCGCCACAATGCTCTGCCCTGGCATACCTCTCTGGATTCCTCCACATTCGTACATCGTACCATGCACGCACGTCGATTATTCCGACTTCGAATGTGGCCGCCTTTTAGTAATTGATTAATTTGGTCATGCCATGTTTTCCTCGGTCGTCCTCGGCTTCTTTTTCCACTCACGCTGCTTGTGTACAACTTTTTAACCATTCTACTCTCATCCATTCGTTCCATGTGTCCAAACCATCTCAGGGATCCTTTTTTAATTTTATCCATGATGCAGTCATCTGCCTTACATTTCTCTCTTATTTCATCGTTCGGTATTCTATCATACAACGTTTTCCCGCACATTCTTCTCAGTGATCTCATTTCTACGGCGTTTATCCTGCTTTCATCTTTATTTTGCCAGCTCCAAGCTTCACTTCCATACATGAGGGTTGGCACTAGAACTCCACTGTCTACTGCCATCTTTGCTTCTGTGGATATATTTCTATTTGCAGATACTATAAATAATATACTACAATTTAGTCTACGAAATTATAAAATCAGTAATATAGAATAAAAACCTGTGTAGAAAGGATTTCGAACCTTATTTATCCTCTATATTACCTTTACTATTTACTACATTTTAGCTTAGTTTGAAACAACAACAACAAACCATCACGCCATTTCCCCGCAGGGGTAGGCAGAAAGAATGGACCGCCACACTACTCTATCCTGGCACACCTCTCTAGCTTCCTCCATATTCATACATCGAGTCATACACGCACGTCGATTCTTCCGGCTTCTGACATGACCAACCTTTAATATTTGATTAATTTGGTCATGCCATGTTTTCCTCGTCTACCTCGACTTCTTACTCTATTTACATCGTTAACGTATACTTTTTTAACCATTCTTTCTACACCCATGCGCTCCATATGTCCGAACCAACGCAGCGAACCTTTCAAAATTTTGTTCATAATACCTTCTTTCGCTCAACATTCCTTCCTAATATCAGCATTTGAGATTCTGTCGTACATCGTTCTAGCACACATACGTCTTAGGGACCTCATCCCTACCGCATTTATTCTGCTCTCATCTTTCTTCTGCCAGTTCCATGCTTCGCTTCCATACATAAGGGTTGGGACCAGAACTCCATTGTGAACGGCCATTTTCGTTTTCATTGATAAATTCTTATTTCCAATAACTACTTTTAAAACTCCATTCACTTTGTTATCCGCACCAACCCTTCTTTCAACATCACTGTCCGTTCGGCCATCCGCTGTGAACATGCTACCTAAATACACAAATTCCCTCACCTGTTCCAAGTTCTCTTCATTTACACTTATATGACAAACTGTCATTTGCTCTTCCCTTTCAAAAACTAACACCTTTGACTTTCCGACATTCATCATTAAATCGTTCGACGTGCATACCTCATACATTCTCGACACCAAGACTTGTCCGCACTATCCGCTACTTTGAAATGTCTATAATAATGTTCTACGTTTCTAAAGCACGCATTTTAATAAGTACACACATATTTGTCCACAGCGTCTCAAAACTTGCAACTGTTTGGATTAAAAATGTCTCAGTATAAAATCGATTTTTCATTCTGCTGGTGGCTGATCATCATTGGGATTATCCTATGTCCTATAATGTGGCTGGGCTCACCGAAGGACATGAAGTAAGTTCAATATATTTATCATTTCTCCTTATTCTTCTTCACTTTTGATAGACTCAGGAGTCTGTTATTTCAGGCGTTTGGCGTTCCATGGAGAGCTTTGTATGGTATCCTATTTGAGCTCATTCTTTCTACATGTTGATGCCAGTATCGCCGTCTTTGACGTCCCCATCTGACCACATCTTCGACCTCGCAGATTTCTCCGATTGCTGTATTCCTAACTCGATCGCGCAGGGTTTTGCCAGCTATAGCGCAGAGTGTTTTGTTGTCCTGAGCATGCTCTTTTTCTTGAAAATGTCTGCCCTCGATTCAATGCCATGTGTGAGGATTGGTCGCACACAGGTCTTATAAATGCGTACCTTGCTGTCAGTCCTCATGTCCTTGTTTCTCCATATGACATCTTTCAGCCACCCTGCAACCGCTGCAGCCTTATCTACATGTGACCTTACTTCTCTGGGGAGGTCATCAGAGCTGGTTACTTCGCTTCCGAGATATCTGAATTGGTCTAGCTATTCAATTTTTTCTTGGCGTATGGAGATTTCGCACTTAGTTTGTTTCTAGAGAATTTCTCCGTAATAATAATTTTTTATTTTTTTTTATCTATTGTATAATAGTATAAGCTTATGAATAGAAAAATATTTCAATAATGTTTATAACTTCATTAAAAAAAATTAATACAAACATGTTTCGGACACAGAAGCCCTTCATCGGTGTTTTGTTAATTTTTGTATATACAATATATAAATATTTAAACATAATATTTGTTAATATAAATATTTGTTTAAATATTTTTATTGTATATACAAAAACTAACAACACACTGATGAAAGGCTTCTGTATCCATAACATGTTTATATTATTATTTTAATTTTATAATAAAGTTGTTTACAAAGTTATAAACATTGTTCAATGAATCCGCCACACCAAGTTATGGTGAATATATTATATAAAAAAAGAAAAAATATTTTATGCTTTTCTCGTGCATAATTTTTTTAATGCGATGACAAAGCATTATTTAAGAACATACATTTTAAAAGAGTGACACAAATAATGACGTCAGTATTTATGTTTTATTCATTAAGTTTCTGCAAGAGCATGTACGAGTACTTATAAGATATGAATTTCATTACTTTTATCTGTTCCAGAGTATTGGCCGTGGCGTCTGTTCTCGTGGTCAGTAGTGTCATGGCCATCACATGCTACTGCATCTGGACCGACTCCGAAGGGGTGTACTGGAACCCTTCCTGGCCGCCGGACATTAGGGATATTCTAAAAGCTTACGGAATCTTAGCTTTTCAGGTATGTGCACCTAGGAATAATCAAATCAAATCAAATCAGTTTATTTCATCAATGGACATTACAAAATTAAGGTTTAACCACCCTACCTATTTGAACGTACGTGATACGTTCACTTTGACTGTACCATTCTGCGCTATCCCGTATCACGTACGCGCTTGAGAAAAAGTAGTGTACCAAAAATGTACAAAGTTTAAGGATACGCGCGTGTGCCATCAAAACTTGAGCACAAGTCTTCATAAAAATGATAGTTTTACAAGGGGCAGGCGAAGTGTGGGGCCGAGTATTTGACGTTTCGTAATTTAAAGAAATAAAATTAATATATAATTAAATTTCATTAATAAATTACCTGCTTTTTTGCACGTTTCTCGGAAAATACCCCAAAGGTAGGGCGGTTAAGGTATCTATTGAAAACAAGTAAAATAATATGAGACTCGTATATTGTATATAGTATACTACCAGAAACGCTTGAGAGATGGTTCGACATTAGGAAAACAATATACCCTCCAAAATCAAGAGTATTTATTTGCCTTCTGAACGTACTTATACGGAATTATGTATCAACTATAGTAACTAACTCAAATAACTCAGTTCTCACATCTTTTTCAGTTCGATATCCATCCGATGCTATTAACAATTCAAGTGGATATGAAAGACAAAACGAAAATAGGAACAGCGGTTATTGGGGGATTCATAGGTAAAAATATATATTATTCCACCTTTTATGTATTGTTATTTTTTGTTGATTAAGTATTGAAATGAAACCCAATACAATGATGAAAGAAAACTTTTTATATTGCCCTAAATTATTTAATTTTATTTAAACAATTCCGTTAACAAAAAATTCCACATTGAAATTTGCATTTCAAAACACATTTATATGATAATCCAATGATTTTATTGAAATCTTTTGTTCATTTTAAATAATAATGAAATAAAATGCTGTTTTTTAACTACTTTCGCTTTTGTCTTTATTTCGACAGCTACCGGTTTCGCCAGGTTCGCTTTAAAGCCAGCGTGTCTGGCGAATCCGGTTGCTGTCGAAATAAAGACAAAAGTAGAATAGTTAAAATAACATTGCTTTATTTAATTATCACATTTATGTGAATTAATGCAAATGACGTGTTTCGTTTTAATGTGGCATTATCTTAATAGTGAAGATGCCGTGTCTGAAGTATCAGGAACATGAAAACAAGATTTTTAATATATCTATGAATCGATATTAGTTACAGGAACTATGTTTTCTGTAACCGCCAGCCTGGCTGCTGTACGCTATGGAAAAAACGTTCAGTCGAACATATTACAAGGTAGGAACTAACCATAAACATTAAAAATGTTCCAATGATTAATTGTATCTCAATAGAGACGAAAATGCAAATTGGAAACAGAATATGGTGGTCGAGGTGTTAAAAGGACTTATAACCTGTCATTGGTTGGGTTAAGCGCACGCTTTATGTAATACAACATTCCCCATTCCACCCTTCCTACGACCGCCATGTCTAACAATTTTTTTGGAAGTTGTATATATGCTATAAAGTAACACCACACTTCACATTTTTTAGTTCAATGTACACACTAGCGCCATCTATGAAGATTGGATTAAGCGTTAAGCAGAAGATCTATTTTATTAACGCAATGTGAAAGGCTACCGCCA
The DNA here is from genome assembly GCA_022606425.2 of Lepidostoma basale. Lineage (NCBI taxonomy): Eukaryota > Metazoa > Arthropoda > Insecta > Trichoptera > Lepidostomatidae > Lepidostoma > Lepidostoma basale. Next base: position 159,058 of record JAHDVF020000008.1, on the reverse strand, counting down.
TTAACGTATTGCTAGATAACGCCTGGAGATGTCACTCCAATTTAGAGATACAATTAATCCTTGAAATGATAACCCGCAATAGGTAAATTCCAGTATTCGTTTACAAGTATTTGTATACATTCAAAATGTTATTAAAAGTGTTTCTTTATTCACTGATTTTTATAGCTTCCTTTTTGAACCGTTTAAATTTAAAAAAAGGGAGTGAAATATGTAAATGTTGAAATAATTTGGTGTGAAAATTTGCAGTTTCACATTTTTAAAAAGGTTTTAGAAATGAGGGCGGTATTAATAATACCAGAAACAGAATGCGTTATAATTGAAACGTTATTAAATAAAATGTTTTTAAATGTTATAGTCACGCTATGCAGATCTTGCTTATCTGGCATGATTAATTGCCCTCGTTCTAATGGTGATTGTAACAATTATTGCCATTATACTCGTATTACGAACTAGGGTCAAAGCACCAATGAATGACCGTTTAAGGTTCAGCTTGTACTGAAATCCACATTAAAGGCATTCATTTCATTATTTCAGTGTAAAAAATAAAAGAAAACAATAAAAAACACATTGGCTTCTCTAACTTTTTTATTGAAATATGAGTATTACTATTAAAATAATATCTAAAAAAATAGCACAATCACCAGTAATTGACCACTTCAGGTTATATTGATACAATGCATAGATTTTGTTACATTGTCACATTATGAAACACCTTAACATATAAAAATATGTAAATATTCAAAGAATTGCATAAGAAATAACATTAAAAAAAAACATTTACCACACTTTTCTTTATAAAAAACTACTAACAATCTCAGAACAACAACGGGAAGACGCACTTTTACCGTTTGACAAGGCACAGTTCAAAACTGATAGTTTTGTTTCTTACCAACAGTTGCCTCTGCCTACCTCTTTTGTCATAGTTTCTTGGGATTAAAGTTTTTTGACTGGACACATAGAGCTTTTCTCATTATATATTTTTTTATTAACCAACGGTCATTTACTGGGGGGCGGTCAAATACCGGTGCTTCAACCCTATTCGAGTTAAGAATTATTCGTACTCGGGCACGCATTGTTAGAATTATTTGTTTGTCTTTAACAAAATGACCACGCAAATACCAAGATATACATATTTTCAATAAAAAAAAGGAATGATAATAGTACGAATGTGTTATATGTGAAGTATGCAATCAAACATATAGTAACTAACTAACTAACTAACTAACCATCACGCCGTCTCCCGAAGGGGTAGGTAGAAAGAATGGGCTGCCACAATTTTCTCTCCTGACATATTTCTCACGCTTCCTCAACATTCATACATCGTGTCATTTCTCTGACTTCTCACATGGCCGACATTCAATATACACATATCGTAGACCATGGCAGTATACACATATCGTAGACCTTTCTTTTGAGACAGACCGGTATTTCAACATTTTCAATTGTCAACGTATCACGTACGTTCAAATACGTATCAAAAACGTTCAAATACGTAGAGTGGTTAAAACTCTTTCATTAATTTGTTGCCAACACTTTCATTCGCGCTGCGTTCACTTCTTATATTTGCATTTAACACTATCGTATACAGATTTACACACAATCGCCTAAGAGATTTAATTTCTACTACATTTATTCTACATTCATCCTCCGTTTGCCAGTTCCATGCTTCACTTCAAAACATATATTCCATAGGTCCAGTTCCATATTCCACTCACTATTTCCATAATCTTGCTAATCGGGTACTGCGTCATATAATACATTGAAACCAACTTATTTAGTCAACTCGGATTTTAAAACTAGTTACTTAGCAATAACGTAGTATTGGTTTAAGAGACATATAGACTTATCTATGGAAGCGAAGCATATAACTGGCAAAAGAAGGATGAATGTAGAATAAATACAGTAGAAATGAGATCTCTCAGACGAATGTGTTGAAAATCTGTGTATTTTTGAGTGTCGAATGAATATATAAAAAGGGAACGCAGCGCGAATGTAAGTGTCAAAAAAGCTAAAATTGCAGAGCACATTGTTGTTCTTGTACTGATCCTTATGTACGGAAGCGAAGCATGGAACTGGCAAAAGAAGGATAAAAGTAGGATAAATGCAGTAGAAACGAGATCTCTTAGACGAATCTGTGGAAAATCTGTGTATTATATAGTGTCGAATGAAAATATAAGAAGTGAATGTGGTTCGAATGATAGTTTTATGAATAAAAGAATGAAAGGATCATTTAGATGGTTTGGACACATGGAAAGAATGAATGAAGAAAGAATGCTAAAAAAATTATATGTTATCGATGTAAATAAAACTAAAAAACGTGGCACGATCGAATATATAAAATATTAAATGTCGGCCACGTAAGAAGTCGGAGAAATTGACGTGCGTGCATGACACGATATATGAATGTGTAGGAATCGAGAGAAGTATGTCAGAAAAAAAGCAGTCCATACATTCAGCCAACCCTTCGGGGAGATCTTTTGGTGAAAATACTTAGTTGCTCTTTTTTAATTATTATAATATGATTATTCAATTTCTAGGGTTGCCCGCCAGCCTACCCCTGTACTTGGCAGTTTTGTTAGTGACAGTGCAGCTTTGCCTTTCGAGCGCCGTTGGTAATTCCGCACTCTTCCAGCACTTAGAAGATGCCTTGGGAATATCGCGAAGTGAGTCCATAATTGAAAGCTAGCTATTACAAAAGTGTCATTTTCCTTGTTCTTCTGCTTTATTTAGGACTGTGTCCTGTTATTTTTCGAAACCTATTCCTGGGATGTAAATGTCCAACTGTCTCGCCATCTTTTGGGTGGTCTTCCTGGAGGTCAATTTCCTGATTTGCCGCTTTACTTATCACACTTTCAGAACATGATCTCTCCAGTAGCGTCTTCTCAGTCTTCCCAATCGCATGGCGTCTTAAAAATTGCAGATCTTTCTTATTTCAGAATTTCTTATTCTGTCTCGGAGAGTCGTTCCCGCAACAGATCGGAGAGTCCTCATTTCCATGGTTCTTAGGAAACTTTTTGTTCTGATGGTGTCAGCCCTCGTTTCATTCCATTTGGCATTATAGGTGCTAAGGTGCTAAGTTATTTAAACGTAAAACAAATGGAAATGGTTTGGACATATGAAACGAATGAACGAGAGAGAAATGGTTAGTGTTGTATCTCCTTCTCAATCGTATCTCATGATTGAGGGTCGTGTCCATTCTGTAAACCATTGACCGTTGCACACTATGTGCTCCTATCACCCTTTAGTCTCCAGGCTACAGCTAATCAGAGACCAATCAGCGCCCTGATTTGATCGGACCAGCGGCTTGGTGGTCGTCCTTGTGGTCGCTTTCCCTCCGCTTTGCCCATGATGATGATATGTTTTGAGATTTGTTGATTTCTCCGGGACATGTGCCGAAAATACTTTTTCAAACACTCGAGAGCACACCCGCGTTAGTTTTGAACCCTGATACAACTGGTCAGTGATCGACACAAAACAGTGTGTCGGTCCATTCTCTCTGTGATTATTATTATTGAGTTGACATTTTCTTACATAAATAAAGACTGGAACTTATTATCTTTATTTACTACAATCTTTGTTTCTTTGTATAAAAGCTTTTGTTTATACTATAATAACAATGTCATATGTATACACGTTTAAGGGGAGCAAACACTTCACATTTTTTTTAAATCGCTATTTTTTCCCTCATATTTCGAAAGCATAATATATTGTGGGAATATTGGAAAGAGGAAAAATTGAAATAATAAATATTAACGGAGTTATCGCAATTAGTCACACCGTATACTAGTGGGTCAGGTGTCTGGTCGTAGCGCTTGGAAAGGAACAACCTCTCTTTCGCAATAACTTTATATAATATTTTTGGCCTATTAGTTTTGGCAGAGCATTTACTATATTTAAAGCGGAATTACCGTTACATTGTATTAACAGGACATTGCGTGAAACTGCATGTACACGAAATTAAAATTGTCCAAGCATTTGAGTCAGTTTCGCTGGAAAGTTTATCGTGTATAGTTATTTTTTGTTAAAACCGAATTGCCAAGTTATCCTTAAAGAACTCGAGGTAATATAACTTAAACATATTTTTACAAAATACCTATCTATTTACAAATAAGTTCGGGGAGAAATTCGGGCCAAGTACAGAAAGCTATCGCTTCAAAAAAAATTTAAATTGAAGATTACGCCATTACTTGGCGGCGAGATTAAACATCATGTGCAACTAATTCATAAAGATTTATCCAGGGATGATTTGCTTGAAATATGCTTGGGTGGTTATACCCAAAATGCTAAGTAAAGTTTTAATGCGACAGACATCCAAAGCAACTGCATTCTCGGCTAAAAATCATTAAAATTTCAGTCTAAATTGCAGCTGGGGTATTTAATGAAAGCTGCCCCTCCATTCTGAGGGCTATGAATAAGTTAAATATAATTGTTCCCATCAAAACCAAAGTTATCGGCGAAAACCCTGACGAGGCGCGAGTTGCGAGTCCGAACCGGATGAGTCTTTCTGCGACAAAAGCAGCTCGCGCAGTCCGAATACTGCAGCAACAGGAAGATAACCAGCTTTGCAAGAAAGCTAAAGGCTATTATATGAGGGTATTATTTGCAAACCCGGCAAACTCCACCAACAATCAAAAGTGAGATATGAATTGGGTCTTATTCATAATACATTTGCACACAATTTTTATTGATTTTCAGTTTCAAATTCGGCTTCATTCTGAAGAATTTTGCTATTAAAATATAAGGTTTGTTGCAAGCATGGCAACCTCCACTTGAGTGTTGTAATGCTGATAAAACTCCAAAATGAAATTCATTATTTTACATTAATTATCAACATAATGATGATTATTTCATGGCTGATTACTTTTAAAATACTAACTGGTTGAGATGAAACAAATAAATATCGTAAAAAAGCGCATTTTATTAACGTATCAGTTTTTTGCGATTTACTCAAAACATCTAACGATGGAGTTTGCCAGGTTTGCAACTAATACCCTCATATGTGCTTGGGACTACTGAATATTCGGTTAGTTACTCAATCTAATATTCTTATCGTATTGAAACTTTAAACGCGATTATCTCGAAACAGCATGTACAAAAACTGCTGCAGCTGTGAATCAAAAAGTTATTGATCGATCTTGCTGCAAATTTGGGTTTTATGTCTATAATATTATTGGAAGGACTAACTTAATGTTTCAAATATATTGCGTTAATAAATTATTTATTTGGGGTGAGAGTTGTCGAAAAAATTTACGAAAATAAAATATTTTTTTAAAAGCCTCCTATTTTTTTATTTAAAGTTTTTTTTTTATCATTTTAAAGGTTTGTCTTTCCGCTGCACATGTCTGTAATCGATAAATAAATATATTTTTTTGTTTCAGATTAAAATAAAATGCAGTACAACTGCAGCAGTTTTCAATGTCACGCAAAATACGTCTGACCCTACATCGCCGCCATTTTGTTTTGTAATTTTTTTTTAAATGTTTTCCTGTACTTCAGAGTTATAATAAAGTAATGTCTAAATTTCAAAATGATACGTTTATTGTATCACCTTTAAAAAAACATAAAATTGACTCATTTTCGGGCGTCTGAAGGGTTTGCTCCCCTTAAGTGTAGGGTTGTGTCATCAATAATTCTGGGATTTGATGTGATGTGAAGGTTTCAACCATTGCTTGAGTAACTTTGTACCAGACAGTGGCCTCGAGCTGTCCATCGTCACTAGAGCAATAATCAATGGAATAACATTTTTTGGGCTCTTCTTTTCTTACGTCTAATATTACCTACTAAGGTCTTCAAAATTGGAATAGTTCATTTTTCACGATACCATATTTTCAGTGATCATCTGCGTTCAAAGAATATGAAATGGATAGATATTTATAGGTTTATCACAATATCATATATATTTATTTTTTTGAAACATTAAACATTGAAAAACGTAAATAGTAGGTACGTCATGAAACAATATAAATTTACAATACACATTTGAAAATTAAAATAATTTTATTTATAATCCTTAAAATATTTTAAAAACACGACATGTTTCGGAGGATACCTCCATCTTCAGGTGTAAATCTTCTTCTTCTTCTTCACTTTTGGTAGACTCAAGAGTCTGTTATTTCAGGCGGGTCCTCTTGAGACGCTGAACTCCAGCTTTCTCTCTACCGTTTCGGGGGTCTTCCTGGTCGGCGTTGTCCGTTTGGCGTTCCATGGAGAGCTATACGAGTATATGGTATTCTATTAAAGCTCATTCTTTCTACATGTTGATGCCAGTATCGACGTCTTTGACGTCCCCATCTGACCACATCTTCGACCTCGCAGATTTCTCGGATTGCTGTATTCCTAACTCGATAGCTATAGCGCAGAGTGTTTTGTTGTCCTGAGCATGCTCTTTGTCTTGACAATGTCTGCCCTCGATTCAATGCCATATATGAGGATTGGTCGCACACAGGTCTTATAAATGCGTACCTTGCTGTCAGTCCTCATGTCCTTGTTTCTCCATATGACATTTTTCAGGCACCCTACAACCCCTGCAGCCTTATCTACCCGTGACCTTACTTCTCTGGGGAGGTCATTATAGCTGGTTACTTCGCTTCCGAGATATCTGAATTCATTCAGGTGTAAAAATATAATGTAATAAAAACTAAACAATGAAAGACTAATATATAAAAAAACGCTTAGTCTTTCTTTGTTTAGTTTTAATATATATTTACACCTGAAGATGGAGGTATCCTTCGAAACATGCCGTGTTTTTTAATATATTGTGGATTATAACTAAAATTATTTTCAATTTTCAAAGTGTATTACTATGGATTTCCTCAGTACAATAGATATTATGTACAAAACAAAATAACTTCGATAATTTTATTTACGCAGCGAATAAATATTGCGATCATTGATTCCTAAGTGGGGCGCTGTAACCTTCCTCGGGGGTGGTAGCGGACCCAGTACCTAATGGGGGGGGGGGGCGTTTAGGCAGTCAAGGGGGGCGGCCGTGGCGTACCTATTAACGAAATTAAAAATATAATAATTTGAAAATACGGTTTTTGTGAATAAACATTTTTTTACACAAAATATCAACTATCATTATCGTTACTATTTTTTTCGCGTAAATGTGTAGATAAGGTTTTATTAGTTATTGATTTTTGTGTTAATTTTTAATAATAAAATATTCAAATAGGTAACATTACATCCTCTTTTTCTGTTTTGTGATTTATAATTGGTAGATAATGTGCACAATATTAAAAAATATTTATGAAACTGATATAGGAGGGGGGTTTTGCAATTTTTTATTGTTTGTGGTGATCCAGAAAGGTTAGGAAACAATGGTTTAGAAAAAAATGAATTTAAATAACCTCTGATGTTGAAACTTTTCAATTATGAAACCCGAATATCTCAATCAACTTGAACACATTATTGGAACTAATCCTGCATTGTTTTTAAAATAATTGCGTAGATTTTCACGGTTGGTAGCAATATGTATCTTTCTGGTTGCAGTCTCCATCTTCAGGGTGGTTATAAATGTGTGGTGGGTAATGTATGTTACTACTCCTATGCTGTGCCATGTCGCCGGCACAACGTGAGAGCGAATGGGACCTATCCTAGTTAATTGCGTGCTATGCTCTCCAAGTTAGTTAGCACAAAGCGATGCTTCATTCCACCACACATTTATAACCATCCTGAAGGTGGAGACTGCAACGATCTCCGAAATGTCGGTACAGAAAGACAAGCTACACGGATTTTCCCAAGATCCCAAAATACATACTATATAGGGTCGAAGCACCAGTATTTGACCGCCCCCCAGTAAATGACCGTTGGTTAATAAAACAAAATATAATAAGAATTGCTCTATGTGTCTAGTCAAAAAACTTTAATCCCAAGAAACTATGACAAAAGAGGTAGGCAGAGACAACTGTTGGTAAGAAACAAAACTATCAGTTTTGAACTGTGCCTTGTCAAACGGTAAAAGTGCGTCTTCCCGTTGTTGTTTTGAGATTGTTAGTAGTTTTTTAATGTTATTTCTTATACAATTCTTTGAATTATTTACATATTTTTATATGTTAGGGTGTTTCATAATGTGACAATGTAACAAAATCTATGTATTGTATCAATATAACCTGAAGTGGTCATTTACTGGTGATTGTGCTATTTTTTTAGAGAAATATTAATTTTAATAGTAATACTTATATTTCAATAAAAAAAGTTAGACAATTTAGAGAAGTCAATGTGTTTTTAATTGTCTTATTTTATTTTGTACACTGAAATAATGAAATTAATGCCTATAATGTGGATTTCAGTACAAGCTGAACCTTAAACGGTCATTCTTTGGTGCTTTGACTCTACTTTGTTGGGTTTTTTTCTAGATTTTGGGGCGAAGCGCTGTCTCGTCCGAGCGCTGGTCGTGGCGGCCGGCGTGTTCCTTGCCGAGGCAGTCCCGCGTTTCGACCTCGTCATGAGCCTAGTGGGTGGCTCGCTCACTGGTCCTCTCATGTTCGTGTTGCCGCCGCTGCTCTACTGCCGGCTTCTGTTCGCTGCCGCCTACTCAGAATGTGGTCAAAGTCACCGTCGGAAGTGCAAGCTGGTCGTTCCTCTTATCGTGATGTGCTTCGGGATTCTAGCTACCGTCGTTTCTACTTTCTACAGCTGGTCTGACGTCATAGTCTACGCACAGTTTACCCCGCCGTGTCTGGTGAACTTAACTGCAGCTTCTAGCACACTATCACTATAAACTGAATACAAATACTTATTTTTTGACCATTGAAAAAGGTTCATTGTATGTACGTATAAATATTATATAATGCCAACACAATTTCGTTTACGTTTTTCATTTTTTCTATTCCAATTTTTTTATATTATTGTTGTTATTTGAAATTTCTTGGTAAAAGTTCATTGTAAATAATGAAAATAAAATAAAAAGTGATAACAATGGCATGACCAAATAATCAAATACTGAAAGGCGGTCACATTCGAAGTCGGAAAAATCGACGAGCGTGCATGTTACGATGTATGAATGTGGAGGAATCTAGAGAGGTTGTCAGGACAGAACGGTATGGCGGTCCATCCTCTCTGCCTACGGAAACGGCGTGATGGTTAGTAACAATGTTGTATACGGATTTTGAACATCCTTGGTCAAATTTTTTCAACATTTCGTTACACCAATCAACACGAGCCTTTTTTTCGTTTCGGTCAAATTGTCGATTGTATTGCAGTCTGCGAGATGCCAAAAGACGCATCTATCTATCTGTAAGCCACATGCCGATCTTCTTTAATTATGTTATGCACAGCATCGATGTTTCTCGGAATGAAAAACGATTTTAGCCGACCTTCTCGACATTCATCACTGACGGACGCACGACCACGAAGATATTCTGCAAACCAATTGTAAACAGTCTTCTCTGATGGTTCTTCATTACCAAAAGTTGCACGAAGCGATTCCATGCATTGTTGTCGAGTAAGGCCTTTTTTAAAATCATAAAAAATCATCCAACGCAAACTTTCACGAGTGATCTCCATTTTCTCACAAACTTGCTTCTTTTAAACGTTCACTATCAACAACCTAATCAGTAAATTACTAAGTTGCCACTGGCTTCGCAATAACAAACATCAATGTTCACAAATACAGTGATGCCATAACTCACTAACGCCATCTACTGTTCGATTGTAAAAACATAAAAGGCACCCGTTGTAGTGTTCTTTATTTTATTTTTTCAAGTACATATTTATCGTCACATAATAATTGAGGATAACTTGTAGTAAATTATGTATTAGAATTTTTTTTATTAATATTTCAAACTAGTATTTCTAAAGTGACATATCTATAAGTATGTCTATGATTTTGGCTACCAATTCTATTAGTATTATAGTTTCAGAATGAATCGATCAATAAAATTGAGACTGACTTTGTCATTGCCTACCTCACGTGACAGGACTTCTTCAAATTAATAGTAAGGAAGATAAATCATATTGTTTGTAATGTTTGAATAGGTTGTTCTAATAAATAAATACAATTGTTTTTTATGTGTTTTATTATAGATTTATGTAGTTTACCGATGACTACGATTAGTACGATCAAAATGAATCGGTGAAGAAAACTGATAGACTTTGGAATGACCTCATGTTGGAGGGCACCTTCAAATTTCAAGGTGTATGAGAATGTACAGTTACTGCACCTGTGGGAAGGAGGGTTCCTGTATTATGTGTGTGTGAAACCCAAATCTGACTTGGCTTATTGACCCGTACAGCTGCTGGGAAACTCCGAGGTAACAGCAGCGTGGAACTATGAGTTGCATGTGAATGACAAGGACCAGACTCAACTCATGTCTCAAGTCAAAGAGCCATGCACCTCAGACGAACAGGATATCCATTACCTTGACCCGCAGTAACTGCACCATTTGCTTGCTTTCCAGCTTCATAAGATATGAAAAACTGACTTTTAAGATTTTTCTCAACCATGAACTAACCCTTATAAGAAAAAGCATCCAAAATCCGCTCACACATGGTGGAATGAAATAAATAAGGAAGGAATTTAAGGCACATAATTGCTGATGGTTTGGACATATGGAACTAATGGATGAGAGAAAAATGATTAAAAATTGTATACAAACAGTACAAATGGAAAAGGATGCCAAGGACGGCTGAAAAAAAGATGGAATAGAAAATCAACAGGTGTGTGTTTTACAATATATGCATATAAAGGAAGCTCGAGAGGTATGTCAGAATAGAGCAGTGTATCAGTCTATTCTCTCTGCCTACACCTCAGTCAAAAGGCATGATGGGTTTTTTTTTTCCTTTATTGGTTTCAATTACAATATTTGATCCTTGTGGGTGTTTATCTCGAGGATATTATTACTATTTTTAATATTATTTATTTCTATATTGTGTTTAAGCTGTACAGAGCTGACGCAGTCAAGCTCTGGGGTCCATGGGCTATCTAAATATGTTCCGACATTCGCCTTACAGCTGAGGAAACCATGGAAAACCTCAACCGGAACATTTAGGGTATGATTATGGGGAGAATAAAATGTTTGATGTTAGTTAATTCTAATTGTGTTTATTGTAAAAATGTCAACATCCCTGCATAAAAGTTAATTGAAAATCTTATTCTGCAGGCTGATGACTACACTCAATGGATCTATCCCATAAATCTATTGGATACAATAGGTCGATCTGGATTCTAACGAGACATTGGTATATAACAACAATAGAATCATCTTAACTTCAATGGAATATAATAGCAAAAATCTTTAAATAAATAGTATAAGGAAAGCTCGACACAGTTGGGGGCGGGAGAGAGAATGTGTTAACAAACAGATGAAACAAAAATAAGATGAATAACATTCAATTCAAGTCCGTTTATTATATCAACAATCATGTTTATGGCATCTATTGGATACAGGTACAAATAATATATATAATGCCAGGAATGCATGAGAGATGGTTCAACATTAGGGAGACAAGATACTCTGAGAGCATTTGTCATATTATAATAATAATAATAATAATAATTAGGCTAATTTGTATAGCTCACCTCAAGGGCGCAAGAGTCAATATTTCTTCAGATTAATTTGGGGATACTTCGAGAACTCGGCCGTACTGGAGGATGTTGTTCTTTTTGCCCCGATAGATATCTCCGACAGCGACAGCACAGATTGTTTTACCTACCAGAACCAATCTGCCTCTGGTGACACCGGTGGGAAGAGCAATTAGTCTGCTGAACGCGGTCTCCTCGGAGATCGACGTCTTTCATGTTAGTGAAAGTACGTTCAGGGGGCAAATACTATTGACTTTAGAAAGTATCTTGTCTTCCTAATGTCGAACCATCTCTAATGCGTTCCTGGTACTTTGTTGTATTTTTATGATATTTTACCTGTACTTAATAGATGCCTTAAACATTTTCCTGTTTGTAATGTCTATTGAGTTAATAAACTGATTTGATTTGAATATGGATAAAAGGACAACAAGAATAACAAAAGGAAGATTGAACCAGTGGGGACGACTAAGTGTGGATCTCACTGAAGCTGTTTATTCTCGCTCTAATGAATACTCGCTGGCATTTATAACGCTGTGCTTGCTCTCCGTCAGGTCCGGGTTCCAGACCAGGCGAACAGCAATTCACTTCCTATATCATTCAATCTCTGGCATCCTGTAGGCGTTGGCACTCCCAGAGGATGTGGACAGCCGTCTGGGGCCCACCGCCGCACACACACTCAAGGTCCGGCGCCAGACCAAGATCGGTACAGTACACACGCCAGTCCCTTGTGCTTTGTTCATGAAGTGCATGGTCACTGTCATGGGTAGTGCTACTTCTTAGAAAGGGGCACGGCTGAAGCCGAATGGTCCATTTCAAACTTTATGATGAAGCGGCTTGCTTTCACTTGTCCCGAGGCAAGTGGTTTCCTGCGATTCACTTGTGTCACCTAAGACAAGCTTGAAGCACGCTCACATTTGGACTCGTGAGTAATTATTTTTGAGAGAAATAAACCATCATAACAACACAAAGTATGGCGTATATAGAAGAAATTATTTTTCATTCAGATGGTTTGGTACATAATGTTATTCATTTCAATTCTACGTGGAATGCGTAGAAGCCAATGTTGTCAGCTTAATCTGCGCAGATCCTTATCCCATATACAAATAACATTCTAAATAATTTAAAACACTTCTATAAGTTTGTTTTGTTACACCGACGAAGCCCCGGTGGAAGAGAAACCTGTTGACTTAATAAAATAAAAAAAGAGTGGTGTAAAACGCATTACACAAGTGTTTTCAATTATTCTTAATAACGTAACAACATAAATTAACTGCTTCATATAAAAGTTTTAGGAATATTGCCATATTGCCAACATGGGAAGATATGTGTATATATTTATTAATTTAATCTATACGTGATGGTAAGTTAGTTAGTTAGTTAGTATAAACATAAACAAATATATTGCAGCTTGCTGTATCTGTCATTGTCGAGATGATGTTGCCATAGATAAATATTGTACAGATACTCTCATGGATTATAATTTTCCTTTATTCCATAGATTAAATCGCCCGTATACTTGCAAAAGCAGTGCCGTCTTGAAAGTATTTACCAGGCCGTAAACACATAGACAATATTTGCAACATGGAGCTTTTCTAGGCCGTAAGTATGTGACTCGTGCCGTGATCTCATATTTTATTTCTATTATAAATGTAAAATTAATGTAAAATACGATCGAATTATTCCTCCTTATGTACGTGTTACAAACATTTTAATGTAATACATTTGTGTTTCCGCATTGCCGTTATGTCAATTTTACTCTGTCTAACCTCTCTTCTCGTACCGGACTTCAATTTGTTTACTTTCTAAAAGTTCTAGTAATAGATTGAACGTACAGTAAATTATATAATATAGTTTGTAAATCAATTTTATTTTTCAAATGTTTAAAATAATCGTATACGGTTACAATGTTGAAAAGGTGGAAAAGTTCAGATACCTCGGCAGCATGCTTACAGACACCCTCGAACCAGATGTAGAGTAGAAATGTCGGATTGAAGCAACAAGAACAGTATTTAACAAAATGAAGTCACTCTTTTGCAATGACAATTTCAACTTAAAACTAAGACAGAGGATGTTAAAGTGTTATGTGTGGTCTGTTCTGTTATATGGGTGTGAGACATGAACATTAAAAGTAAATACAATGAACCGGTTAGAGGCATTTGAAATGTGGCTTCACCGAAGAATGTTCAGGATCCCATGGACAGACAAAGTGTCGAACACAGAAATCCTAAATCGTGCAGGAGTAAATAGAGAGCTGCTGACATTAATCAAAGTCCGTAAGATTTCATATCTGGGTCACGTTCTGCGAGGAGAGAAGTATCACCTGTTGCATCTAATAATGAAGGGAAAAATAGAGGGCCGCAGGGGGCAGGGAGAAGGCAGATCTCTTGGCTGCGCAATGTGAGGGAATGGACGGGAATCAGAACTGTGGATGAGCTATTCGGAACAGCGCAGGATAGGGAAGAGTTTACCAGAGTGATCGCCAACGTCGGGGGGACCTGACAGGGCACTTTAAGAAGAAGATATATATGTATTTACTTTAAAATTTGTAATACATATACCTCAGAATTCATAAAAAATGCATAATTCAATAATATTGTTAAAAAAAATTGTTTATTAATTATTTTGAAAAAGTCGCCATATTTTTACTATAATTGTTTGATATTTGACAGCCTTCAGATCGATGGACCCAGAGTTGTAAACATAACATTGCGGCTTGATAAACATAGATATGAGACGGCATTTAGTTATATCGAAAATTAAATAATTATTAATTTGACTATATTGATATTGAGTGAATATTGTCAGTTAAAAGAATTTTTTGTCATCAGGCCAAACAAATTTAATCGATTTCAATATGTGTACATAAAAGGTCAGTTGTCGCAACAATAAGGAAACATTGAAAGTTGTTGATGAAAGAATTCTAAACATAACCCAAAAAACCGAAAACCAGTGTGGGTTCGTTGCAGGTAAATCTACCATTGACGCCCTCCACACATAAGATCCTGGTGGAGATAGATGCATGGATAACAGAACCGACCTTCATATGGCAATTTTTGACCTACAAAAGGCTTTTGATCGCGTGCCAAGAAAAAATATATAGCACGCCTTACGAGCTAAAGGTGTTCTGGAGCATAACATCTCGATCATAGTAAGCGTGTATCGATATGCCAAGACAAGGATTAGGATTCCAGCTAGAACTGTTGATGAGTTTGAGGTATAATAGATATTTGAATCCATTAGGGATCAGTGCTGAGCCCGTTCCTATTTAATCTCGTAATGGATCATCTAACAGCGGAACTACAACGCTCCATTTCGTGGACTCTCCTGTATGAAGATGACATCGTTCTCATCACAAAGAGCGGGAGGATCTATAACTACTGATTGAGGAGTGGAGAGCGATCCTGGAGGGGGGCAGATTGCGAATTAGCCGCCAGAAAATCGAAGTAATGCATTGTTGCTTTAGCTACTCTATATCACCTGGATGCTCCATTAAGGGAGGTAACTGATTTTAGATACCTGGGATCAATTATTTGCAATGACGGTACAGTAGACGCCGACAACACCAACAGATTAATACTGGATCGATGAAGTAGAGTAAGTTATCGGGAGTGCTCTGCGACAAGCGAATGCCGATCCACTTAAAGGGAAAGGTATACAAAGCGGCTGTGCGACTAGCCATGACATGTTCGGAGTGTTGGCCTCTCGAAAACCAACAGGAGGGTAAACTGCACAAAACCGAAGTGAAGATGCTGAGGTGGGCGGGCGGAGTAACGTTGCTCGACCACATCCACGGCAGTTTTAGAGTAAGGCCAATCTCGGATAAACTTGAGGAGAACCGTCTTAGATGGTACGACCACGTCGTGTGGCGCCCAGCTGACCATGCTTCAAGGAGGGTTATGGAAGCAAGGGACGAGGTAGGCCCATGCTGACATGGATAGGACTTATTCAAATGACTTTCAAAAGAGATCAGAGCCCACCAGATGCCACTCTGGACAGACAGTCCTAGAGACGCCAAACAAGAAGATCCGACCCTAAGTAAATGGGCCAAGGCTAGGAAGAAGAAGAAGAAGTTACAAATTTTCCACGAGAATGTCTCGTTTTTTGCCAAATTAATGCAAGGGCGAGGCTTACAATATTGGCATACAAGAGACAACAATTTCAAATAGGATGACATTTAAGGTGTCCACATCCAAGGCAATGGAATTTAATTTCTGAATTATTCTTTCTAATACCAAAGGTCGAAAAGAGAAGGATGGAGTGCCGCATCAGTAAAAGTGTGACAGTCCATTCTTTCTGCCTACCCTTTCGGGAGACGGCGTGATGGTTAGTTAGTTGGTTAGTTAGTTATAACAAAGGCAAAATGGTTTTGTGTGATGGCCATATGACATACAAATCATTAGTAACAAATGACTTTATTCTCAATAGAGCATCTAGCCCCTGCATACAACAACCACCGAAAGACATTTCCAAAATATGTAAGAGAAATATATGTTACAGCTGTAATGTATATTACGGTATATACGGGCTTGTTTTTTTTGGGCTATATTTTTCTTGTCGGGCAAATCGAAATCCGACATGCCGGTAGTGATTCGCCCGAGGCAAATATATTGATGTATTTATTTTTATTGACTAACTCGAGCAGTATTGGTCAATAAAAACAAATACATTGGCCGTTTACAAAAGAGCAGTATTGGGGCAGTTATGATTCAAATTATTGGTGACAATTTACTGCACCCACAAAATTTATATTTACAAAATTTGGTTGATTGCCGTTAGTCACCGTGTAACCGGTGTAACATCATAGTGTCAGCGTATATTATGACTTCATATGTATATATTTTTATTCACTTCTAAATCTGAACGTTAGTTGATAAAAAAAATATTATTATTTTTATGTGGGCAGAAAAAGTTTTTTTATATAATATATAATGTATGGGTACGGCCCACCGAAGTGCCAGGGTCGGAGGGCTAGGTGGACACCTGGCGAACCAACTTATGGCGTACTATGGGACCGGCCACACTATAGGGTTCGCGCCACAGGGCCTGATCCAAGCGAACTGTGTCTTGACGCCTACCCAGGCACTTCGGTGTGGCCGTACCCTAAGACATTATCACAACTCCATTGATTATTCCATAAAACTTAATATTTCAATTTTCAAATGTCGTATTTTAGTAAATTTGGTATGCAATTAATTTCTGTAAATCTGCCATGTACGAGATTTTTTCCCCGATGCTTAGATGCACTAGGCGTACACAAATTAAGTCGATGCTCGATGACTTGAAGATGTTATTGGGCTGAGAAAAAGTTAATTTAAATACGCTATTTTATGCATGTATTTAGGGTGGTCTTCTACCGAAATATTTATGTGACCAGGTTACTTACAACTATGATGTACATGGGTACCCAATGAGGAATAATAAAAAAATTAAATCGATAAAATATTTTCAAGGGGATCCGAAGAATAACTTATTGTAAATCATCAAGGACCCTGAAAATAAATCAGGGTAAATGGTTTTGAGTTTTGGTCAAGATGCATGTTTTCTGTATTTTTGTGTTTTATTAAATAACTATTGTAAATGTGCTGTATTAAAAATATTAAATATTAGTTGTAAGAAATATATTTATTTTATAACTAAATAAAGTAAATGAAAATGTTTGAACGTATGATATATAAGCTTAAATAATATTCGAGTATTTAACTTAATACACATTTTTTGTTATAACACAGCGATTTATCTTTTTACGGTAGGTCTCTATAGATATATTATTTTATTCGTTTATAAAAATCATAAACCTCTATAATATTACAAAAAATGATCTATTACCAAAATGGCGCCCAGACACTAGCGCCACTATGAACTATTACAATAACTATTTTTCTTCTCGTATGTAATTTTCTATGTTCCTAGTGCCAGGGCCATCACTGAAACCGAACTGCTTAACCGACTGCATTTTGCATTGTGTTTGGGACGGCGTGCGTAGCCTTGCATTCGATCCGGCTTTTTTAGTGTTATTAACGTTTCGATTTCTTCTAGTTTAACGCTAAACATGTCTACTGAAAGGTAACTTTCTTATTTTAATTGTTTGATAAGTTGTGTCATTTATAAAATCACTTATTTTCTTGAAATTTTTGCCACCATTTTTGCAACGTGTTTGTGGGCGGCCATCTTATTATTTCGTATCGATTAGAAATGTCTAGAATATTCGATAGTTTTTTTTTTATTATATTAGTGTTTTTAATTTTACGGTTATATTTTTAATATATCATTTTATTGTTAATTTATATGATAGTGTCGTTCGTTCTCGATCGAAGGCAATGAACGCATTCCCATTGTGAAAAAGCATTTGCTCGTAACATATCAAGTTGCCGAATTCCAGTCGATCAGGTGTCGGCTGCTTTTGCGAAAGGTTCTATTCAACATTCTCTAAGTCCAGCCATTTGGTACTGATAAATACAAGGTACCCTTTAATTGGCTCTAAGTAGAGGGTGTTTTTTTTTTTAATTTTTTACATCCCTCGACTCGTTTTGACCGGTGTCTACAAAATATTTTCGGCTACTTTTATTATACTAGTTCGTTGGGATACAATGCTTCGAAGCAAAATATGTGTAGTTTTCAGATTAGGTTCTTTTAGTTAGAAAATGGTATGATTATGATTCGAAAAATGTCGTTTTAGTCATATGAATCTCGCGACGAGCCAAACAATTCGGCCTACCTCGAGGCTTCCTTCACGTGCGATTTTAATAGTGTTAGTGCTATGGCTATTTATTATAATCTCGGTTACAATTGAAAAAGTGTAAAGGCCGTTTAAATGGATGCCTCAATTAAACGAATGCCAGTTATAAATGATGATGAAAATTGATTCTAGATATTTTATCTAGACAAGGTTAAATGCAAATGATATTCTAGAGCGTCTAAACTGTCATTACCCAATAAAAACTTAATCTTTTTGTGTGGTAATCAAATATAGAATAGTTTTATTTTTTAATCGAGACAACTATAAAGATTGTAAATAATAATTATATTTATATTTTTATACTTCTGGCGAAGACACAAACATTAGTGGATTTTAACTTAATATACATTTTTAAAAGTTTGTTTTTTTATTTTCATTATGTAAGGAATTTAAATCTCTTAATATGAGGCTATACATGTTCGTGAAATTTGAATTTGACAAATTTTATTTTGTTAAAAATATAGATATTTTTTATAATAATCTCACATACAAAATTGATTGTTTCATTGTTACACCCTAATATTTTATATCTAATGTCATTGTTATTTATTCTGAATATGCCGAAGATTAGTTTTGTTACATGTATGTATTTATTTTCCGCAGTGCCACCCTTCCGCCGCCCGTGAAGTGGGCTCAAAGAAACTCCGCCTTGTTACTGACATTTAATGTCGAATGTAAGGATCCTGTAATTAAGTAAGTTTTATTTGTATAATCTATTCAGCGATATATTTTTCTGATAAGTTAAACATGTTTCTACAATTCTAAATGTAATAGGTATGAGTGACTATTTTGTAAAACAAATTAATTTTCAGTCTGAAATACCTTTTAACTCGCGAAGTTTGGGTGTAAGGATTATAAAAATAAAATATTTTTTAATGGGCGTCTACAGGGGTTATTTGACGCTAAAACTTAACTAATCTTTTTAATAAAAATACTCATACTTGCTTCATTTTGAAATTAAAAAAATTATACTTCAATAATATTTATCTATAAATATTTTTGATGTATTGTCAGCGTGTTACATTTATATATTGCGTGCGACCAAACATTTATTATTATTTAGTGTTCCATCAGCTGAATCAAATAATAAGAAGTTAATTTTAAATGTTTGTGTTTTACTTCTTTGAAGCAGTTTTTTTGGTAATTATTTTGACGGCCAGAATATGTCTATTATTTAATTTTCTGATTATTAGTCAAAAATTAACATCAACCTCACTTCTGTGATAACATTTTTCTTATGTTTCTACAAATGTCATTGCTCGATCGTGGGTTTACAAATTATCTCAGTGTACTGACAATATTATGATTTCATTCAGCTATGGCCACTGGACTCTCGGTTTGAGTCACTCACGCAGATCGTAGATCTTAATTATCTGTATGGTAATGTACACACATACTATCACAGAATTATCAATTGAGTTAACAATGCAAAGTCTAAGAAACGTTTTAATCGGAGAAGTGTAATTTTTGATTCTAAATAATTAATCTCTTTTCATTTATAAATTATAAATGTATTTAGCATGTATTAATTTAGAGCTAAATATTGTTTTAGAAAATAAACAAAATAAAAAATATATAGTTTTATTCCACTCGTTCTTCTAACTCTAGCTGGTTACAGCAGCAGCCCACTTTCATCTTTTTTATGTTTTGCGAAATATTTGTATGTATTTTCTTGTAAAGTTCTTCAATGTAACTCAATATAGCTGTATGAGGCGAATCCTATTTTGTGCTTTATTTTCACAGCGGTATGTGCAAATGTTAACACAAAAATTTATTTAAATTTATGTTCTGGCCTCTTGTCGAGTCCCTGCTTGTGTATTGCAAACTATGCAAGTAAATACTATTTTTCCACCTTAAAAGCCCCCCAACATAATATAATTGAAATTTTTATCCATTTGCAACCGAAGTTATTCAACTTATTGAATTTATTAAATTCAAACAGATTTCGTATCCTAAAATTATCCTATAATTATAACAGTGCTTTAATTCATAAAAAAAAATCATAATTATGGAATTCCAGTGTTAACGCCTCAAGTTTATCTAAAATTATAATGACTAAACTTCAAGTTTACAAACATATTCATTAAATTGGTTTTCTTTAAATAATAGCACTTTCATTTTCTGGGATCTTGTGATATCCTTTTAGATCGATGTTTTTGAAAACTCTGCGATGACGACAAAATGTCTGACTGGATATTACGAGTCGCAGACATACTCAAGGTCCTAGAAAATTTAATTCTACCAACCTTGACAACCCACTCAAGTATTTAATGGCACTTGTTCTAGCGCTTCTTCTATAAGATATGCATACTAAAACTTTCAAATTTCAATTATATTTATTGCATCCATACATAAACACGTTCATCGAATGATTGTTGCAAGTTTGGAATAATTAATGTGTATTTTTATTTTGTGTCATTTCGGATTACTAAATTAATCAAAGTCCACTTTATGATAATTATTTGTTGTAGTAGTAAGTGGCTTTGATTAATTAAGTTCTCCTTGGATGTGCTGATCATACGCCAAGTGTATATATATATGTTTATTTTACCACAACAGGTTTACTAACAAATCCATATATTTCAATGGCACGGGGATGCCAGAGAAGAAACACTATGAAGTCACCATAGTTTTCTTTTCCGAAATATTACCAGATGAATGTTTGATTCACAACATCGGCCGCTGTATAGAAGTTATTTTACCCAAGGTTTGTTACAGTATTTATGGAATCAGTAAAAAACTAAATCTTTTAATATTTTATTTGTAATTTTGATTTAGTAAACTTAAGAATATTGATAGAAATATTTTTTATTCCAATATTCATATTTTACAATTCCATTGATTAAGGGTTACTATAATATTTTTTTTTTGCAGAAAAACAAAGATGGACCATACTGGCCAACACTCACCAAAGAAAAAATAAAGTACCACTGGCTGAGAATCGATTTCAGCAAGATCGAAGAAGAAAACGACAGTGCAGAAGAATCCGGTATGTTACTCATTTGGTTCATTCTATTCCCTCTCCTGAACTTACTATATTTGTTCACAATGCTCTTACTTAGTTAATTGAAAATTTTCACTGGATCAAGCAGCATCATAACAAACTTTTTTATAAATTAAAACCCTATTTTTGCCACTTTTGAGTTTATTTTTCTCGGCATGTTTCGAAGGTTCTACAGCATCATCATTGGAAGAACCATATTAAATTATCAAAAATATTTAAAACAAAATACAAAAATGTGCACAGCGTTAACACCTAATAAAAAGTTCATAATTATTGTTTTAAATAAATTTACGAATCCACAGCAGTGATTTATTTGATCGAGGTTTTCTTTCAATTCAGTTCATTCCAATTTGTTTTAATAAATGTTTTTTGTATTTTCATAAGCCGTGAATCTTGAAGAACTGATGAGTTCGATGGGTGGACAAGGTGTGTAATAAAAATATATGAATTATTTGGATTTCAATTGGATTGTTTTAGATAACTATTTGGACTCGTCATAATATTCTAATATTGTATTATAAAATTCTGTTTTTAAAAATGCAATTAAAATTATTTCCAGATGATAATGACAAACCCGTGATTGACTTCAACGGTGACTCTGACGATGAAGAAATGCCTGACTTAGTATAACTTCATCCAACCCACTTCAGTTCATCAGTTTGCCCTTAACATATATTACTAGCTATAATTTTGTATTTCCTTATGTTTGTAATAAGTAAACGCATTTCTGTAGTACAGATCTACGATACCTTATTGGTATCAAGATTAGTGTAATTTTTTTTCAACTGCTGTCAATCTAATTCATGAAGCAGTGTGCATTGTCATGGTAAAATTCATTTGAAGATGTGTAATTGGTTCAGATTCTAATATTCCCCGTGTGAAATCTCACTGCCGAACCGTAGTGATAAATTACAAAGTGTATTTATTTTATATATTTAAAAATGTCATACTTTATTGGTTGACATCAATATTTGTGTTATTTCTGTTAAACAAATTAATGAAAGATTGATTTACTTAATCAAGCATGTTTATATTGTCACAATATTGTTGATTTAAAGAACTACAATTGGTTCAATCTTTATTTTTTGGAATATGTAACTGCCAAACGGTAATGATTAATTTTATATTTCTTACATATTCATTAGTTATTTATATATGTTATGTACCTGCTGTTCCATAGCGAGGACTAATTGAGCATGAATAAATAAAACGCTTTTATAATTAAACTGTGTATTATTATCTATACTTTTCATACTATAAGTTTTATCTTAAAAAAATCTGGAGAAGGCAAAGGGAAACCACTCCAGTGGCATTTCCCAGGAAATCACTGGCGAGAAAGTATTCGCCACAGTGAACACCATCGCCAGGGAGACTTGAAACGACACCATAAGAAGTGTTTTTCTGATCACCGAGTATTTAAAGGAGGATATGACTCTCTCTACTCTACTATTCTCTCAGGAACCAATCGAATAGATTTATGTAACTAAAACCACTACACAAGTTGTGTAACATATGAGGTGAAACTCACACTGTTGCAAAGATTCTCTCTAAGCTGGACAGACTACAGCTACTTGCTTACAAACTTAAATAATCGTTGTCGTCCACTGCTGGACATAGGTCTCCCTTCTTTTATTAAAAATTTGATGAGCCCATCCCCATACTTCTCCACGTATTCCTGTCTTGTGCCTTTCACATCCAATCACCAGCAAATTTTCAAATATCAGGCCGTCGTGTGGGGGTCGCACATCACCCTTCTGATCCATCCATCGTCTGCCAACATGTCCCGCAAATTACTATTTGAGCTTAGCCATCCTTTCGATGACATCTGTTACTCCCGACCTATGTATTTCAGTTTTTCTTATAGCATGGCTCTTTCGTGTTTATTTTGCGCTACACAGAGTCTCGGGACGGTCGACTTGGTGAGGGTCACCGTTTCTGCTCCATGTATCGGTACTGGAAGTACACATTAATCATACATTATGCGTTTCAGACTTTGGCAAAAGTTACTGTTGTAGAATTTCTTTATATGCCCCCCACCCAAGACGGATTCTCCTCTGAAGCTCAGCAGTCTGATGACCTCTGGAAAGTAAGATGTGGCTGGCTCTGGAAACTGGCTGAGATACTTGTATTCATTAAGCTCTTCTATTAGCTGATTGTCAATCTTTACAGCACCACCAAGGATCAGATTTGTCATTATTTTGGTCTTGCTTGTGTTAATAAAGCCCTACTTATTTGTCTCTTCCGTGAGCTCTTTCATCCAGACACATGCTACATCCAGATCTTCAGATAACAATAGGTGTCATTGGCGAATCTTAAATTGTTTAAATTGATTCCGTCCACCTTGATACCCCTTTCTTCCCAGTTCAGGTTTTTAAAGGCATATTCCAAAAATGCTATAAACAATTTTAAGGATATTGTATCTCCCTTCCTTACACCCTTCTCTATTAGAAACTAGTCTGTGGTTTTATCTAGTTTTACATACGCTGATGGTTATCATATATATAATTTAACAACTTTATGTATCTGTAATCTATAAGGCACTGTTGTAAGGATGCTAGTATGGCATCTTTATCGATGGTGTCAAAAGCTCTTTGGAAATCAACAAAGATTAGCTCTAAAGGTCTATTATACTAAATTGTTTTTTTGATAAGAATCTTCAGCGTCAGCAAGTGGTCATTTGTGCTGAAGCCTGGACGAAAACTTGCCTGTTCGCACGGTTGGTAGAAATCCAACTTATTTTCTAGCCTGTTTGTTATTTTTGGCGTGAGAGAGTATTTTTGGCGTGGCTTTTGTGTAGCAATATCTGTACATTATTCCATGCTTTTGGCGTGATGCTATTATCAGATATTTATTGTAGAGGATTTTCAGATTTACACTCTACATTAGTACTCGCCCAAGGGTTAATACTTCCTCTGTAGTTTTCAGCCTATCAAATGTTTCATAAGTAAAAATAATCTGCAAGTCTTCATAGGATATTTATTGTCAAATAAATCAACGTATCGCAAAAGAAGATAAATAAATAAAAAATTTCAAGTACATTTATTGAAGTAATATAGAGTAGTACAAATAATCAATTTATAATATATATAAAAAAACAGTCCACATTTATTATAATTAATCAAATTCATAATTTAGCTATAATACGTAAAAAAAATTACTGTTAAGTATAATTCCGAACAAATCATATAATATCTTTTTTTTATAATATAACAATTTTATAATATATATTTAAAGTTTTAAAATACATAGTATGTATAGAATGGAATGTATATAATCACAAACGAAACAATAATATATAAAAGCTCTTGCAGCCTTCCGTGAATGTCAACTTAAAGGGGTCATTCAGCGCTACACTTCAATATAGGTTAGTTATCAAATAGTGCTTAACGGCGATAGACATCACATCTTAATTATTAAAAAATAACAATAATTGCACACAAAAACAGAGGGGGCAAGTGTTACATTCAGTCCTCTGAGAAAATTACAAGCTGATTACTTTTTTAAATTTCTATTTCAGTTTTTTGTGCATATTTCTAAATTCTTAATTTTTTCAATTTTATAATCAAAATAATAATAAAATAAAATAAAATAAAAACCAGGCTGAACTCATTTAGACACTTTTTGAAAAATAAATATTATAAATACTATAGATACTCTCAGCAAATGCAGGACAAAAGGCGCTCCTGTGTGCGGTGCGAAAATATGTTACTGCAAGAATAGAATATTACGCATGCACAAAACTTCTAAAATCAGAATGTATATTATAAAAGAAAACAGAAGACAAATCAAAGACATTTAATTTGAAATGAATGGATGAGAGAAATTTGGAAAGATGAGAGGGGTGACCAATTATCCCCTTAACACATCTAAACCAGAAAATTGGATAATAAATGGGATACCTATAAGACAAAACTCACTAATTACTTTACTATTTACTTTGGTTGACCAATAGAACATTTTGTATCGTTACATTGAGGTATTATATGGCACATACTAGATTCAACAATAGGGCTCAGAAGTCCAGGTGAAATGAATACAAATAGCTCTGCAGATGTTTCTTGGTGAATGGAAGTATTACAATTTAATCCCCATTGTGCAGCTGGTTTCATTTGCAGTAAAAAGAAAAATGGACAGTACGAAAAGTCTGGAACTGTGGCCGACTACATTTGCAACTCATAAAAATGGTCCCAGTTCATAATAAATTATAATTCAAACGCGATTGTTTTGTCAGTTTTATTTAAATAAAAATCTCTGTAAAACCGACACAGTAAAACTAACAAAACAATTGTGTTACTTAATTAGCTAACTATCACGCCGTTTTTCCGAAGGGGGTAGGCAGAAAGAATGGCCTGCCACACTTTAACCGATGCGGCACTCCATCCTTCTCTTTTAGCCCCCACGAGAGACGCGGTGTGATGGGTTGCGAACCTCATTAATTGTGTTACTTTATAATTTATAATGGAGTTTTACAAAATAAAAACCACAACCATCAACCAGTTTTTAAAATTATGATCAATTTGATAGCAAGAAACTAAAGTAAAAAGGTTTGTTAGATTTGAATTTGACTGTAAATGTAGTCATCTGCACTAAATAGGTGTTCAAAACGTCCCACTGTTGTGATTAGAAAAAAATATAATAAAGATTAAAAATTAAAACCAACTGTTATATTTTTATTTCCATTTGAATCTATCGTTGAAATTTTCCCCCCTTATCAGAATTACATTGTAGGTCGTAGGGACGTTTGTGGAATATTGTCTCTAGTGTAACTTACCTCAATGTGTTCAAAAGAAAGGAACATTATAAACTTACAACTATATTACATCTACCACACGGACACACATGTTCTACACGAATAAAAAGAGAGTATTATATTAAACTTAATTTAAACAATTTGGCAAACTTTTCCATATCCTTCCCATTTCTTTCCACCCAGGTACAGTAGGTAACATAAAAATATGCAGTCCGAAATTATGACACAAAATATTTAACTGTCAATGAAAAAAAATATTTATGAAGATATGAAATTTTTTATTCAACCTGCTGTAAACTCAGTCCTTAAAAGGGGATACTATTAATTGCTTGCGCCCTACGGCAAACTAAAAATAGACATTTTGCATAAAATGTCACAACAAGAGTATTTAATATATTTTAATATTTTTTTTCAATATCAAATTAACCAAATACAAACACAGCAGTGTAGTAACCAAAAGGTTTATTTGTGAAATATTCAAAGTAAAGACACAAATTAAAATTACAGTTAACATGTAAAAACAAATGTTTTGATATTATTTTTTTAATCCATTGAATACAAGTGTTTGTCACTCAAGACAACAATCCATTATGATAAAACACTCTAAAATATGAAGATATTTTTTATCAAGTTGACAAAACCTTTAAATAATAAGTCAATAGTGTAGGTAGAATGATGATTGAGTAATGTTTGAAAGGAATATTTCATACGTTGCAGCACTCCAATTAAAAGTAGCAAAAAGGTAAAAAATAATAATAAAAACATTCCTTTAACCACCAATCGGCGTAGAAAGTAATAATACCCATCCCGCACTGAATAAGTAAACTTATTTATTTTTAAGTGTACTAACCGGTATGGTATGTAATTGAGAAGTTCTGTAGTGAAATGCTATCAAAACTTTTGAGGATCTTTGGTTTATTGAATTATCTAGCGTATGACCCAGAGGCAAAACACCCTCGTCTTATGATTAAGGCGGCACAATGTTGGTAATTTTCATACAATAAGCGGTTAAAAATAATTTTAAACTCAAATAGTGGATTTAATAGTACTACAAACAATTTTATATAAGTCGTTAATGTTTTTCTATGTGTATTTTTTTTATATCATTGGGGATTTAAATAAAGGTGTTCATAAAAAGAAACAAACTGCATCATCAGTTTAAAAAAAAAACAATATTTTTTATAGAAAATAACCAATCAACGAGCTGCTCATATATTTATAATCCAACATTAGGGAATGCAAATCGAAAATGTCAGTCTTTGACTTTTCATTTCAATGGATATAAAACAAACTTATGAAAGGTACAAAACTTATCTTATCCGAAAATAATTTAATTAAAATTTACGTAATATTGACTTGGTTATTTTTTTTTAATACTCTCAGAGATCCTTAAATGGAGATGAAACTTATATAAACTAATAAGCAAGCTCGACAATTATTTATCGTTTGTAGTGGACGTTTCTGAAAAGTTGATACACAGGTTGTTTCGACTTCTTGTTAACAATGCCATACCACTATGATGAACTATGTGAGCTTGCTCAAAACTATCAGTATTCAGTTCTGTGAGTATAATTACAAGAATAATTTTGGTTCATACCATGATTTTCAATCAAGTCTGTCTTGTTTAATCGCACCATCTGCTCTGTCATACGAGCCCTTAAATTAAGATTATAAAAAATCACATTCAAAACTAAACAGGAATATAAAAAAAATCAATGCGAAAGTCCATGATATTTAGGGAATGAAACTGGGATCCATAGAGCGCAAAAAGGTCATGGCAATGGACTGACGAGTAGGAAGGTTCTCAGGCTCGACGACGGGGGGCAGCCGAGTCAGGGCGCCACCTCTCACATGAAACGGATCCCAGTAAGGTAGAGACTCGGGGCCCTGAAACAAAATTCTGACATAAATAACTAATAATAACATTATTAAATTATCGCTTCATGAAAGAAAGCTTTATTCACTTTCGGCATATTGAGTTGGAACAACACACGTGCATTATCGTAGATGATGTGTGTACTAAATGAGGGCACTACTTGCAAAGCCAGTAACCTCCAAAAAAAAAAAAAAATCCAACTTTGAATGGTAGATTATTAATAAAGTATTTTTGTATATTGTGTGCAAATGTTAGGATCATACTAGCTTAATTTCAAGTAAAATAAATCTTGAAATTTGATGTATCTTGCAAAATCAGTAACATCCACTTGCCGCCATCTTGATTTTGTCCCGACCAATAGCAGTCCCCGATTCAAACAATTATTATTGTGTTAAAATACTTTTTTTAAATAGTAAAAACTCTGTTAATAATAACAACTTTTTTCAAATAATAAATAAATGTTCCAAAATGGTAGTTTTTAAGTAATAATATATATTACTCTATTCACTTTAATTTCGTGAAAGTTATAGATACAACTTCATTTAAATCATGGTCTATATGTTGCTTCAACCACCGATATTTATTACAAGTAAATTATACCTTTTAAAAAAAGTACTGGGAATTTACAATTTAAAAAGATGGCGCTAATGATTAAAAAAAGTACATCTGTAAGTTGTAAGCACTGTCCTCAATTAGTATCCATTAACAATTATACTCTCCCTTTAAAAAAAAAATTTAAAAACATTCAATGTTAACCCATTAAGCTCTGATTATTATTCTGTCCCTGGTACTCAGATTCTTCTTCTATAACTTCTCAGTTACATATTCAGATTCTTGTATTTTGTTTAAAATGATTTTGGTTAGTTTATTCGTTCTCCCGATGATGAATTTGTAAAACCTTCGAAAGATGTCAAGATGAATAAACTCAAAAAGTCAAAAAAGTGTTTTAATTCATAAAAAAAATTGTAATATTAGGTCTAGTAAAAAGAAATCCATTATTTTTGTATGAAATTGAAGTCTTTATTTACCATAGTTAGAATAATCCAATTTAAGTCAAATATGCACCGTTTTGTTTGATAACTTGTTGCCATTTTGAAGGTAATTTTATTATGCCTCTCTCGTAGAAACTCTTGTCCCTATTGGCAAAAAACTGAGACAGTCGATTTTCACAAGCTTCTCTTGATGTCAATTTTTCACCAGCCAAATCATTCGCCATAGACAGGAACAGGTGGTAATCACTTTGTGCGAGGCTCGGACTATATGGTGGATGCATAAAAACCTCCAAACCAAGCTCTCGGAGCTTCTGTCGAGTCACTATCGATGTGTGAGGCCTGGCGTTGTCCTGATGAAACACAATTCCTCTCCTGTTGGCCAAAGCTGGGCGCTTCTGGTCGATTGCTTCCTTCAGTCGGTCCAATTGCTGACAGTACAGGTCCGAATTAAGAATTTGGCCGTAGGGGAGCAGCTCATGGTGGATGATTCCCTGCCAATCCCACCAAACACACAGCAAAACCTTCCTGGCCGTCAATCCTGGCTTGGCCACCGTTTGTGCCGGCTCACTGCCCTTCGACCACGACTGTTTTCGCTTGACGTTGTCGTAAGTGACCCACTTTTCATCACCAGTTATCACCCGCTTCAGAAATGGGTCGATTTTGTTGCGATTCAGCAGTGATTCGCAGATGGAAACTCGGTCCATGAGGTTTTTTTTCGTTAACTCGTGCGGCACCCATGCATCGGGCTTCTTTGTGTATCCGGCCTTTTTCAAGTGGTTCCAAACGGTTTTTTTGCAATGTTTAGCTCCTGGGCAATCGAAACGGTGCTTACATGACGGTCAGACTCGACGATTTCCATTGTTTTATCGACATTTTCGACAATTGGCCTTCCGCAACGTGGTGCATCTTTGACATTAAAATTACCAGAACGAAATCGACGAAACCAAAAATGTGCGTGATTGGCTGTTACAGTATCAGGACTATAAACACTATTTACATTTTCAGCTGCCTGACTTGCGTTTTCACCTTTATCGAAGAGAAATTGTAGAATATAGCGTATTTTCTCTTTGCTGGTGTCCATCTTCGACACGAGCTCAAACACTACTGAGTCAAGCAATCACAAATCTGTTACAGAAGATTTTTTAGTACGAAATCTCATCTTTCTAACGCCATCTAGCGTAATCCAATCGCACTTATATAACGCGAGATACAGATTACTACAGCCATCTATTGCAAAAATAATGGATTTCTTTTTACTAGACCTATTATAATATTACATATAGACCAATATTTACCTCTGTGGAGATGGGCAGATCCCTGGCGAGTTCCATGTGCCTTAAAATGGGAATCGGTGTATCATCACCATAGCAATTGACAATTCTATCAATGCGCTCCCTGCTCAAATCAGGGTCAGTAAGAATCAACTTGGTGATCATATTCACCCATTCGCGGAACTCTGGGTCCTTCCAAAACAAAGCGCACCGCATGTAGTATGTGTTTATTAGCAGCTTGAGAGATGATGGTTTACTGAAAAATATATTTAACATTGAGAAATTGCCTAATGTCTACTATATTTTGCAAGTGAATATATGCATCGGTGTCTACTAGAAAGTGTGTAAATATAGTAATATGACAAATTAAAATAAGAACCTTTCGCCAGACTCTTGCATAAATGGAGCGTTGCGAACCGCAGCACACATCTGGTAATCACCATCTTCTACGAGACGCCTCAGCACCCAGGGATATGTCCTCACAGCTGTTTCCAAGAACAGTACGGGCTTATGCGAGCAGCAAACTGTTGGCGGAATTTTACTATTATTATCGAATACATTAAAACATATTCAAAGTATTAACTTACAAAGTAAGTTAAGAGCAGGAGACAAAATGATAGTGTTGATTTCAGAAAATAGAGCACTAACAACCATAGCACTCGTAGAAAACATTTAAATGTGATTATGCCAAACAACAATTAAACAGTAATATAATTAGAATTTTCAGGAATAATCTCAAAAAAACAATTAAAATTTTTAGATGAAGTCTTAAAACAGTTTCAGAATTATAATTGTTGCAAAAATTGCCTTTTTTGTCACCCAAGAGAAAGTGAAATTTCTAAAGAAATGTGTCATTTCTTATTTTTTAGGGTTGTAGTAAATGAAATTTTGAATTTTTCACTGTATAAAGAAATAGACATTTTGAAAAACTGACAAGTATAATCATATACATAGAAACAATGGTTGAACAAAAAATTACCTCCACGCCTGAGCAACTTGTAACTGGCCACAACCATAGAGAAAACCCAGTTTGGCAGCATGCTGAGGAAGCGTTGATCTTCAAACCTTTTGTAAAATCCCATCATCCACTCATACTCGCCAGCTTCCAAGGCTAGCTTGTCCATAAGGAGCACGACGGCCAAAGGGTCAGTGGGATCCAGGTTTACAGAGAGCTTGCAGAGCTCCAGCGCAGAACGGGGTGCTCCCTTGGCATCTGCCAGTCCAGCCCGGAGCAATAGCGCCAAATGGAAAGATCGGTTGGTCTCCATATCGAAGGGCAGCTCACAGTCACCCCGAGAAAAGCTAAAGGATGGATGTAGGGCGGCCTCCAAGCAATATAATGCACGCGCCACCATGTCTATTTCTCTCTCCATGTCACGTCTACGACGCCATATTTTAGCACTCTAATAGAAAAAAAAAATACAATTAATTATTTGTTAATACAGCACAATTTGTTTAATTTCGAAAAGTAACTCATTCTTAATGAACTAAATATCAATTCTTAGAATTCTAAATGACACATAATTTTTTGCAAAACTATCGAGAAATACTAACTAATGACGATAATCATTGCCGTTGCAGATGATAGCAATTCTCCCTAGTAAATGTTATGAAACATGTTGTAGCATCGAAAGGGGATCAGTCCAATTACCTAACAAAAACTAAAGTCACAAAATACACAAACCTGTAGCAAGGAGTCCACGTGGAATGGAAATTCCATTGCGAGAGCCAAAATATCATCGGTCTTCGAAGTTCTCATATAATTAATGAACCGCTCTTGAATGGAACTGTAGGCATTATTGTGTTCAAACGCAAATGTGTAAACATGCGTTTTGCTTACTTGCTTCATAGCGATACCTGAATAACAAAAAATACAATATCTTAAAAAGCATATTCTCAATAACTTTAATTTAAATTAATTTATCTTCTTGTAGGCAAAGGAAATAAATACGCACCAACAGCCTTCTGCGAGTAAGGCCAGTCAGGTGAAGGAGTAGTCAACCTGGAGTTGAAGAATCGAGGATTGTTGCTTTTAATTTGAATAGGAGCCCTAAAACATTTATGTTGATTATGCAAATAGCAAAAATTTCAAATTAGGTATATTCAGTAAAAAAAAATTATATTATTAACATACTTTTCCTTTCGAATCTCATGAATCGGATCCAAGATACGATTTTCAATTGTGTTTATGGGTCTCTTATAGATGGTTCCATCGAGAAACAAACAATATACTCCACATGTTTCCCCAACTGATTTCAAATCAATATATGTCTCTACCGTCACTTCCACTGCTGGAGGCAATTTTGGCACCTGTAAATATATTTATAGATTAAAAACACCATTCAAATTAATACATTTCTCCATTTGAAATACCGTAAATAAAAATAGCACATGATTTTGTATGTTCACATAAGTTAATATAGAGGACCCTTGAGGGAATATTATTAATAACATTGAAAAACTAACCAACTAACTAACCCTCACACCGTCTCCCCGAAGGGGTAGGCAGAAAGAATGGACTGCCACACTTTTCTTTCCTGACATATTTCTCTCGCTTCCTCAACATTCATACATCGTGTCATGCACGCGCGTCGATTTCTCTGACTCCTTACATGACCGACATTCAATATTTGATTTATTTGATCGTGCCACGTTTTCCTCGGTCTTCCTCTATTTCTGGTACCATTTACATCATTAACATATAATTTTTTTACCATTCTTTCTTCATTCATTCTTTCCATATGTCCAAACCATCTTAATGATCCTTCATTATTTTGTTCATGACACCATCATTCGCACCGCATTCACTTCTTATATTTTCATTCGACACTCTATCATACACAGAGTATCCACACATTCGTCTAAGAGATCTCATTTCTACTGCATTTATTCTACTTTCATCCTTCTTTGCCAGTTCCATGCTTCGCTTCCATACATAAGGGTCGGTAGAAGAACACCATTGTGCACTGCCATTCTAGCTTTTTTGGATAGGTTTTTGTTTGCGATGACAACTTTAAGTGCACCGTTCACTTTGTAGCATGCCCCAACCCTACTTTCAAAATCCCTCTCCACTCGCATCTCTTGTAAACATACTACCTAAATACACTAACTCAACTACTTGCTCCAAATTTTCACCATTCACGCTAATGTTGCAGACTGTCGTGATTTCTTCTGAATAACATTGAAGATAGATGAGGTATACCTCTTGCTGAGAGGTAGAAGCTTCAAAATCTAGTTCCGCATTGCTTGGCCCGGGAACAGGTTCCATATTTCGATTCTCACTTTCCATTATCGAATCTTCTTCATACTCCGAATCCTCAAACTTTCTCATGTCATCCATATTGTCTGACTCATCTGTATTTTCCGCATCTTCGTTTTCAGATGAATCATCCTGTAAAAACTGAGAATTTTATATGAGTAACTTAACCATATAAAACCATCAAATTAACTGCACGGTTTATTTATTTATTTATACATGATACACAATTGAGACATTACAAACGATAAAACATTTAGGCGACTCATTTGGACACAAAACGGTGTTACAAAGATAATATAAAACAACATGAGACCAAAAAATCCTACGTATCAGAAGGAATCCAAATATGTCAACGTCAATGAGGCAGTACTCTTTCCAGAATTTGCGATTTTTTTTTATGAATACTGCCTCACTGACACTTAAAAATGTCCAAATCCGAGATGATTAGATTCAGCGTCCGAATTGCTCTTCCTACTGGCATCACCAAAGGCAGGTTGGTTCTGCGTGACGGTTATTAGTTGCATATACCTTAGCAGCGGCAGCAGCAGCCGCTCTCTTGTTCCTACGTCCCCTTCTCCTCTTATTAGTTTTGGGTTTCTCCGCCGTCTCCTCTACTTCCTCCGATTCGTCTTCCTCCTCAGATGGATCAGGTGAAGGCGATGGAGAACGAAAACCCTAAGATTGAAAAAAAAAAAAAACATTATTGAAGCCATATGCGGGAAAATTTTAAAGCGACATTTATCTAAATCGCAAAAATAAAAATATTGCAGTGGCAATCTACTTAAGCAAGGGTTCATACTCATGTTGATCGCAAGGGTGCATACTCATGTTGATCGCAAGGACACACCCTATTCTACCTGGTAGCAAGAACGCATTACAACTTCAATCTAGCATGTGTCCTTGCAGCACTTGACCAATTGACAGTTTTATACCATACAGTTTGCACCTTTCTATGCGTGGGACCGTTCTAGGTGTAGTCAAATTAAAATTGTTTAAATTTAATTAAAATTGTTTAAATTTAATTAATTTTGTTTAAATTTAATTTAATTTGTTTAAAATATAGTTAATATAGATCGATTCCTGTATATTTTGACTCTGGTCTAATTACACAGGGCTCATAAAAACATAGGAACCCACCAAAATAATAAACATATTTAAAAAAAATTGCAAGTACTAATCGATACGAAGATGAATATTTAATATTATTTTTTTAAAACTGTTATATTTCCAGGGAAGTTCTTTTGTGTCCTAAGGCTAGGGGAGCACCAGGCGGCCGGAAATATTGAGCAGCCAGTTATAACAGCCAATGAGTCAATCGACGGCCAGTTGTGACCATTCTGCCGAGCGATATGGACTTGGAAGATCTTAAATCGCAAGAAACGCAAAGCAAAGAAAAGACATTGGATTCATAATATATAAAAATAAAAACGTTTCGGAGCACAAAATATGTCTGGCTGCTACGACAAGTGCGTGAAGACTGACTGACACATACATTGGCCTATACTAGCTCTGGCTGCGAGCAGCCAACGGGCTGCTGTGCAAAGTTTGTGGAATTCGTGGCTGCCTAGTGTGTGATAGGGCTAAGAGTATTAAAATCGGGTGGTGGTCTAGGGGATAGAACGCTTGACTTCTGATCCAGAGGACTTGAGTTCGAGCCTGGACACGACCAGATTCCTTCTTCATAATAATGAGCTATTTTCTGCTCATATTGAAGATTGTAAAATAAATTCTAATATCATTGATTGAAATCTTTGGTATTAGTCTATTAAAAAAAAAAGGTGAAAGAGTGAAAAGTTTTTTTTTATATAAAAGTGTTTTTTAAATAGTTCCACACTGATAGTAAGATTCGTAACCTTTAATGCAATTAAAATGGGATGTGCGCATGTTAAAACGGTATGTAGCGTTCAGGTTTCATCTCTAATATGCAGTATTGAAATACATAAATGCCAAATAGTTTCATATAGGCACGTCTTCGTCACCTTGTCTCCATTCACTGCTGGACGTAAGCCTCTCCACCCCCCATGCCATCTCTCTCGGTCTCTCGCCAGTGATTTCAATTTGTGTGTTATTCAATATTTTTGTCTTTGTCATATTCATTTTAAGACCAATTTTTTGAGATGATTCATTTAAAGCTTCCAGCATTTCTTGGAGTTGTTCGGTAGACTCCGACAACAGAATTATGTCATCTGCAAATCTCAAGTGAGACAAATATTCTCCGTTTATGTTTACTCCGTGGTTCATCCAGCCCAGTGTCTCAAACATGTCTTCCATTACATTGGTGAACAGTTTTGGAGACAAAGTGTGTCCCTGTCTGACACCTCTTTGGATCTGTACACGGTTTGTCAAATCATGCATGGTGACTTGTAAACTTGCATTTGAAAAAAAATATTTTATGTTGTTAATATATCTATGGTCAATTTGATATCTCTGTAACACACGTATCACCGCTCAATTTTCCACACTTTCAAATGCCTTCTCATAATCTACAAAGGCCATGCAAAATGGCAAATTGTATTCTTGTATATAGGTATGTGTTTTAAGACAATAATATAAGTTTAAAAACATAAACCTTACAAAGCATTTCTTGTACAAATAGACAATAGAAAACAAATCCTTGTATATGTAAGCGCTATAATTAATGTGCATACAAAAACAAATGATTTTTCAAAGGGAAGAATAAATTATCAACTTCTAACAGCTGCTAAATATATCTCCCATGTTATAGGCTAAAATAAACGCTACTTCTGATATTCACAATTAGATAAAAAATAATATTAAAAACAAGTATACAGATAGAATTTACTCTGGGTATGAAAGATGAAAAAAAGTGTTCTCAGCTTAGACCTGAATCTGTTGGATTATTTATTTATATAAGAATGAAGAGAGGTTGTTCTGACCCGACGATCCCCAAAATCAGTACTAGGGCAACGCTTCGGCTCAACTATTCTTCCTATTAGAGAGGAGTTCGCCAAGCAAATTGTGATTTCCTTGAATTTAGGCTGTCCGTTATACAGAGTTTGGATATATAACTTGGTGTTATTCCATGTAGCACTTTAGATACTGTTCAGGATAGATTATATTTAAGTCAGTGAAGTATGTGGGATTTTTTTAAAATACTTTCAATGAGTCTTGCTGCTGCATTGAACGCAGATTGAAGTTTGTTTACAAGTTGTTTTGGAATGTTTGCAAAAATTCATTCAAAGTGTCATAACTTGATATACTTCTTGGTGTTGTTAATATTGGATTTTACACAAACAGCAGCTTTATGAAGTTTTTTTGGGAAATATCAATGTCAGCTGTTGAAATTGAAGAATGCATGATTAGATGTGAACGCGTGAATAAAAAATTTCAAAACAAATCTTTGTTAAAAATTTAATGCAAGTAGACGCTAAGAAACATGGTATGGCAATAAAGTACACAATAATCCAAAATGGCGTCACAGTTGTGATTTGGAGACGAAGGTTTAAAAACACAATATTTTTTTAATGATTATAAGTACCTGATCCATAAAGGACATTAAATCCAACGCAATTATTTTACTGAATCGTATGGTTATCCAATTATCCCTATTAAAAAGGTTTATCTCGTAACAACTGTGACATTTAAAATTATTTAGCATTAGAACAACATAAAAATAAAATGTCACATTATTATATTTTATTCCAAAAGAACGCAATGTTGTAATTATTCCTAATAGCAATGCATAGATTTCAAAACATTTGAATTTTTTCAAGATGGCGGATTTCGATAATGAACATATGGAACTAGAGGACATAAAAACAACATGTTACATTAGGAAAACTAGACATTTAAAACAGGATGTGGATGTGGAATGACTAGGACACATAACTAGGCGAACCTTCTTATTTAACAAAAATAAGTTTTTGTTTACAGACGCTTCGAGACGTTTTTCAGACATTTTTTCATTCAAATGACGCATACAAGATTGTGTAAAAAAAAAACAATAATTAATGCGCAATCAAGGTAATAATCGAGTGACAAGAAAACAACACGATACATACAAAAGGATTCACTGTCACAAGTGGAACAGCCGGCGCCATATCTTCTTCCTCAATTCTCTCTTCATCGGTGGGCGCATTTCTGGCCTCTCGCATTCTACGTAACGCGCGCGACATCCTCAACAGAATTTAAAATACGGTATCAATGAATAGGACTCGTTAGAATTCTAACAATATTTTCACTAATGAAATCTGACAATCAACACGTCAAGCAACGAGCATAACCGGCGGAAGAGAGCTGTAAAATTCTCTGGACTCCATAGACTAGTACCGGAACTGGTATAAAAATAAATTTAGTTTAATCACCAAACTAACCCATACACGAATTATTATCATATCGTCAGAATTCGGTGTCGAATTGAATTTCTTCCGCAGGTCACGCAATTTCACCCGTAGGTCACGCGGTGACACGCGGGTCCGTCGTTCGCCATCCCTGGCCTAGAGTGAGTCCAATACTTGCATGTAGTGTACTAAATTCATCCTTCTCCAGGAAGACTTTCAGAAAAGGGGTCGCAACATGACAAGCAACAGTTTTCATCTTTTGATCTGGATGAGCTACTGGCTACGTAGATAATTTTTCGTACATTATGACGTACATAGATTTAAACTGATTCAACTAGTAGCATGATATAGAACATTAATAATACCATCCAAAAAAGCTTAGATTATCGAAAAAACACCAATATATGGCTCACTATACCGAAATGTTCGCCGAAAAACAAAACTTCTTTTCATGCTTTAAAACCTAAAAATCATCCGTTCTCGCTTTGTGTCTGCCGGGCGACAACGAGAGTTGGTTAATCGTTTCCTCTACTTTTTCCGCATCGATGGTCAGCAAAACCCACTTCCAACAATTTTTAATTGTAAGTAATAGCCAAATGAACTTTTTGCCCCCTGAATTTTTAGCCTCGCCTTACCCACCACACGCGTTTTCAACAATGCCGCGCCGCCGCGCGCGCCAAACTGTGATTCGCCTAGTACATGCTAGCTAGACAAAATTATTTCTTATGTTTTTTTTTAGTTTTATATGATATTACAGGCTGATATAAGTAAGTAGAGTAGGGTTTCTCGAAAAAAAAATATAGTATTTTCTGAAATATAAATATTTAATAAAAACATAAAAACAATCAATTATAGAATTAGACAATACATTATAAAAATATACATAATATGTAAAAAAAATGTTAATAAACAACTTAGCCTTAACTACCTGATTTTGACCTTATTAACTAACCTTAATTACCTACCTAAAAGATTTGTCCGTAAATAATAATAACAAAACTAAACAACAATATTTCATATTATTATAGTGACTACGACGTTTAATGTGTAAACACATT
This sequence comes from Lepidostoma basale, assembly GCA_022606425.2. NCBI lineage: Eukaryota > Metazoa > Arthropoda > Insecta > Trichoptera > Lepidostomatidae > Lepidostoma > Lepidostoma basale. Next base: position 120,287 of record JAHDVF020000008.1, on the reverse strand, counting down.
ATTCATCATCATCACCTTCGGATGAATCTGCTGTCGAGTATTCATGCGATTGAGATTCAGTTCTTGGTATTCTCGAAATATGTACAGTTTCATATATAATAGGGGGAATTAATAACTCCAGGACTTCGGAAGGGAACTTGAAAGTTTTTTTGGTTCTGGTTATTACAGGATCAGATGTTATCAAAAGCATGTTAAGTAAATCTCTATTCGTGGCAAAACGCGAATGCTTGCGGGTATTGTGTTAACGAAACCTTCTGCAGCCCTTGTTTTCCGTGCTTTCTGGGCTTCCTCGGAAATTTGTCCAATAGGCAAAAGAGCGGATGTTATGACTTCAGGACTATGCACAAGTATTTTGTGAACAGTTGCAGGCATGTAATACCACGGATAGAGATTAATGTACAATTGCCTGGTTTCTCATTTGCTAAAGTCAGATTTTTTTCTAAATTAATATCGAATCTTGAAGATAAAGCCCAAAGCATAAATCCAAATTTTGTAATTAGTGTAACATCTAATCCTGTAATATCAGCCGCTAGCTCGGGGTTTTAAAAAAACCTTCGAGCGGTATTTCCGTCATTTGTATTGCCATACCCTGGTTTTGGCTTATCTACAATATGCCCCATTTCGCTTTCAAAACGCCTTTTAATTTCATCAGAACGTTACTTCACAATAGCCTTGTCTGATTCAGCTGTTAGCTGCCATTTATTTACACTAAGACGATAGGTAATGTGAAGCAAACTCTTGCTGTGCCAAAAACAAACGTTCAACAGTTTTCACCGAACTTTTTTAATAAATTAATTGTTACGATACACATATGCTACTGAATGCACTTAAAATTTCACTTGTCTTATATACATATCTTTATGACACATAATTGAAAGGTTGTTCTGCAAAACATTGCCTTGAATTCTCTTAATGAGGGTCTTTGCTACCTATTGTGATAAGAAAATTCGTGGAATTAAAGGGTTGTTTTTGTCTAGCTAGCTTGTACTAGGCGAATCACAGTGCGCCGTTTTAACGTAGACTTAGGCCATAGACTTCGAGACGGCACTGGTTTTCAATACCTATGATTATTTATGTCTATGATTTTGTTATTGACCATCTGACATTGACATTATAATAAGTTTCAGTTTAATGGTTTATTTGCTATACGGCGTATTCTTGTTATTTACGTTAACATAAAAATAAAATCCACTTGTTTAGAAAAAAGCATTTGTATCCGACAAATAATAGTCTCTTGTAATATGTAGTAACGTAATATCTTAACACTGCTGCTTAGTATACGATTGTAAACATTAAGTGTAATACTTATCAGTATTTATATTATGTTATCGTTATCACATTAAATAATCTTTTGCATTAAATATGTTTTTCGTCTGTCGATGACGTCATTCAATTATTTATATTGATATTCAAATCCGTCACGATTTTCCGAAATAATATTTCTCTCTACTTAAGACTAAAATTTCGTTGAAAATGGCAACCTGTTTATTAAGACATCTCAATGTTCATAAAGTAATAAAATATACCCGATTACAGTATATTTCGTTACGATGTGCTTCTTCTACTGCCATTCCTGATTTATCGAAGGTTAGTCATTTTATCATATTATATAATTGTAAGTGAGTTCAATGTCATAATGTATTAATTGTATCATTTGTACTGTAATTAAAACAATTTATTGCAAATGCCTTAATGGTTCATTTTTATTTCAGATAAAGTATAATGTCCAACGTAAGGGCTTCAATAATGTGATTGATGAACATATTACATATTTTAAAGATGTCTTGGGTAAAGACAGAGTAATCACAGACTCTTCTGATCTCCTGGCATATAATATCGATTGGATTAGAAATTGTCGAGGTAGGAAATATATTTTAATTTATACTTGTGTATTTATACTTAAAAGTTGTCATCGCACACAAAAACCTATCCAAAAAAGGATAGGTTTTTGTGTGCGATGACAACTTTAATGGCAGTGCACAATGGTGTTCTTGTACCGACCCTTATGTATGGAAGCGAAGCATGGAACTGGCAAAATAAGGATGAACGTAGAATAAATGTAGTAGAAATGAGATCTCTTAGACAAATGTGTGATAGATACTCTGTATATGATACAGTGTCAAATGAAAATATAATATGTGATTGCGGTGCGAATGATGGTGTTATGAAAAAAATAATGAAAGGATCATTAAAATGGTTTGGACACATAGAAAGAATGAATGAAGAAAGAATGGTAAAAAAAATTATATGTTAACAATGTAAATGGAACTAGACGAATGTGTGGATACTCTGTGTATGATAGTGTCGAATGAAATTATAAGAAGTGAATGCGGTGCGAATGATGGTATTGTAAACAAAATAATGAAAGGATCATTAAGATGGTTAGGACATATGGAAAGAATGAATGAAGAAAGAATGGTAAAAAAATTATATGTTAACGATGTAAATGGAACCAGAAATAGAGGAAGAGCGAGGAAAACGTGGCACGATCAAATAAATCAAATATTGAATTTCGGCCACGTGAGGAGTCAGAGAAATCGACGCGCGTGCATGACGCAATGTATGGTATGAATGTTCGTTTTATCGTTTATAACACGCATTCATCTAATAAGGTAAGGACATGACTTGGGAATTTGATTTCGGGGTGGAATTTTGCAGGTTGTTAGTATCCCCTAAGAGTCATCGAAAGTAAGAAAGCGTAATAGGCAGTCAATTTCGAGATAAAAGCTTGAAAACTTTTTGCCGTACCTTATACATCTTACCTCATATACATACCTTATTTAAAATGTTTGGGAGTACACTCCCAAGCGTGGAATATTATTTATTGTTTTTTGAACAATGATGTAAAAAACTCCATATTCGAAAACGTCTCTTTTATACAAGTTTTATTACAATTCATGTGAATGACATGTTTCGCATGTCATAAAGCATTATCAAGGCATTTGATAATGCCTTAGAGAGGCGAAACATGTCATTCACATAAATTGTATTAAAACTTTCATACACGTAAACATGAACATAAACAGGCTTCTATTCGTATTAATTAATGAGGAAAAATAGTTTATCCCAATTCTAAATAATAATTCCATAGTCTTTGTTGCACCAGTTGATCAGTTATATAGCGACATACAGCAACCTATTGTCTTTTGTTTAACATAATTCTGCATGCCATTTGAAACAGTGAAACAGCAAAGAAGAATTTGTTTGCCTCATTTATTAATGTAAAAATGTACATTTTATTTCCAAAAAATTTAACAGCTACAAAATAAATGTCAAAATACCTGTATATACATATTTTTTTTAATTTTTCACCGTACTGTATAATGTTATTCTTCTTCTTCTTCTTCCCTTTTTGTAGACTCAGGAGTCTGTTATTTCAGGCGGGTCCTCTTGAGATGCTGAACTCCAGCTTTCTCTCCACCGTTTCGGGGGTCTTCCTGGTCGGCGTTGTCCGTTTGGCGTTCCATGGAGAGCTATGTGTGGTATTCTATTTGAGCTCATCCTTTCTACGTGTTCATGCCAGTATCGCCGTCTTTGACGTCCCCATCTGACCACATCTTCGACCTCGCAGATTTCTCGGATTGCTGTATTCCTAACTCGATCACGTAGGGTCTTGCCAGCTATAGCGCGGAGCGTTTTCATCTCGGTTGTCCTGAGCATGCTCTTTGTCTTGACAGTATCTGCCCTCGATTCAATGCCATATGTGAGGATTGGTCGCACACAGGTCTTGTAGATGCGTACCTTGCTGTCAGTCCTCATGTCCCTGTTTCTCCATATGACATCTTTCAGGCAGCCTGCAACTGCTGCAGCCCTATCCAATGTTAATGTTATTGAGAATTTTATTTCTACTTTTGCAGTATTTTGAAAACTGAACATTGAACATCATTTATATGTCTTCTAGGTGAATCTCAGGTGGTCTTGAAACCAAAAACAACTGAAGAAGTATCAAAATTGTTGGCATTTTGCAATGAGAACAACCTGGCAGTGTGTCCTCAGGGTGGAAACACAGGACTCGTAGGGGGCTCCGTCCCAGTCTTCGACGAAGTCATTATCAGCACTGCACTAATGAATAAAATAATTAGTGTGGATGAATTTTCTGGTATTTAATTCATTTTTTAAAATTACATCACTACACATACAATATAACCTACCCTTACTGATGCTGTGAAACTAGTATACATTGCTTATAATATTTTGAACATCTCCGTGAATATAAAAAAATGTTAATATTTTCTGAATTATTCTGCGGAAAATTTTGAGATTCTTGAGTGTGGGCTGCCTTATCTCTGTGCCTTTAGGATTATATGATGCGTAATAAAATACTTTGAGACATGAACCAAGTAGAATTGAAATTGAGAAAAAAAATATGTATATTTAAAAATGCCTGTTATCTAATTTTTTTTTCTGTTTCAAATATATTTAAAAACAAAATTATTAAATATAATGCTCCTTATGTGAACATTCATAAAATAACTGGCAATTATTCATAACTCTTGTCCTAATACTATATTAATCAATGAAGGTGTGATGGTATGCGAGAGTGGCTGTGTGCTGGAGGCCCTGGACACACATGCTAGGGAGAAGGGGCTCATCATGCCGCTTGACCTGGGCGCCAAGGGCTCGTGCCACATTGGGGGTAATGTCAGTACGAACGCAGGGGGACTGCGCTTACTTCGATTTGGAAACCTTCACGGCTCTGTATTGGGAGTTGAAGCAGTAAGTCATTGTCATTGAGTCCACCTTCTTTTACACATCATTGTTGATTTATTTATAGGTGATAAAATCATTTGAAGAATTATTATAATTTGATGATACACATAATTTTAATGGTTCTTTCATGGTCCACAATATTGAATATATTATATATCGTAGAGATTGCCCAAAAATGACCTTATGTCTCTTTTTTCTTTTGCCATTGTGGTGGAAAGTCTGGCCGACATTGAATCTTTTCCAGTGGAGGCATCTTTCTTGTCTACCTGACAATTACAACAATCAACCTCGATAACATATTGTAACATCCATCGATCTATGAAATGTCGGTCTAAGATGGCACCATGAGACGCGATACCGATTGATTTAAATCTATCTTAAAAAATGGCACTATTCAAATTGTCACCAACACCATTCTAAAAGTTATTTTAATATCCGTGATTGTTTCGACTTGTAATTTGTAATGAATTAACCATTTAGTTCCTTAGATGTTTTTAAAAATACAAGCCTCAAATTCCAGTGAATAATTATGAAAAAAAAAATACGTATCTTATTGTTCATGTGTGAGGTCATTGGGCGCCGACTGTCTACCAGATGTGAACTATCTCTATTTCTCTTGTATGTGCGAGTCGCACTATTTGTCGCTCAGAATCTTCTAATAAGCATATTATTCAAGCATTTTTTATTTTCTTTTAGCCAAAGACAATCGTCAATAGCATTTTTCTTTGATTTTAAACATTAATTTATCATTGATTAGTACTTTAAGGATCAAACTAATTTAATATGGAATTGTATCAATTATATTATCAATATTTAAATGGACATTTTCTTCTATTGATTTTATATTTATTTAATTAGTAAGATGTTTGACTTCTGATTCAGCGGACTTAATGTTTGAGATACCTCAGGTTCTTTCTTCACAATTAGTAATTATATATTTTCGCATTGAGGATTGTATAAAAAAATTAGAAGGATTTATTAAAATCTATGGTCTTTCTTTTTATCAAATCCAAAACCATATCTAATAAGCAATAGTTATTGTGATTAGTTCTAGAATCTTATTTCTATTACCATTTTTGCAAAAGCGCTATTTATAAAATAAATAAAAATTATTTCCGGCCTCATAATAATTTGATTATGATAGGTGAAGGCAAATGGAGAGGTGCTGGACCTCTTGGGGACACTGAAGAAAGACAATACGGGTTATCATCTCAAGCACCTGTTCATTGGCTCAGAGGGCACTCTGGGCTTGGTCACCAAAGTTGCCATTCACTGCCCTTCATTGCCAACCTCTATCAATGTTGGATTTTTAGGTAAAATATATTATATCATTTTTTAAATAATTCAACTATAAAATTTAATAATGATACCCAAGATAGAGTTATTTGGAAGCTGTTTAAATTTTGTAATATGTATTTTTCTGATCACATGTTACAACTTCAACAATGTAAAGTTTGTGTCTTGTACAATATGGATTGTAACTAACTAACCATCACCCTGTTTCCCCTCAGAGGGGATGTAGTAGAGGGGATGGACTGCCAAACTGTTCTATTCTGACATAACACTCGCGCCTCTTTCTACATTCACACACCCCGACACGCACGCTCGTGATTGTTGCTACTTCAAACATTGCTGTCTTTCAGTATTTGATTAATTTAGTCATGCCATGTTTTCCTTTGCCCTTCCTCGACTTCTTTTTCCATTCACACTACAGTAAAACCTCGATATAACGGATCTCTATTTAACGAACTTTGGATATAACGGACAAAAAATCCGATCAAATGTAAAATATTAAAAACGTCCTGTTAATATTATACATGCTTAAATTCAATTATCGCCGCATGTAAATAATTTCTAAGAATTTGAGACATAATGCCAAGGATGGAAGTAAAGATAGCGAAGAAGATGAAACAACACTGCCAAAAATGAAGTTATCAGTGGTAAGATCACATCTCGATGATCTAATAACATTTGTTGAATATTCGTCAGATAACGAAGTTCAACTATATTATACGCATTTTCGTAAATTTAGAGAGTTGATTATAAAAAAACAGCAAGCTTCAAAAGTGCAAACAAAACTTGATTCCTTTTTCAAAGCAGGATTACCGAATCAAATAGCGTCGATATCAAACAGCAACCTCTTTTCACAACAAGTGTCAGTAGACGTTTAAAACAATAAATGTTTTTATTTTGTGTTTTGTATTGTTTATTTATTTATATCTAAATAGAGTGTACATATTTTCAAAAATAGTTTTTTTGATTTATTTTAAACCTTTTTTTATATAACGGACTTTAGGCTTTAACGGACAACCCCTCCCCCCCAATTAGTCCGTTATATCGAGGTTTTACTGTACTTGTATATATTTTTTTAACCATTCTTCCCATATCTATTCGTTCTACTCGTATATGTCCAAACCATCTTAGTGACCCTTTCTTAATTTTATTTAGGACTCATTCATCCGCCTTACATGGATTGTATAGTTAAGATAAGAACAAAACGAAAATTACTTTGAAAAAAAAACAGGTTATTCAAAAACAAGCTTCAAAATTATTTTCAGTGAAGTTTTTTATACAGAAATATATGAGATTTTTTTCTGGATGATCTAAAACTTCATAACATCTGATAAAAGTAAAATGCTTCTGGTGAACTGTTTAGTTTTTGACTATTCATTATAGAAATTAATAATTTTCAAATCAAATCAAATCAGTTTATTATTAACTCAAAAGACATTACAAACAGGAAAATGTTTAAGGCATCTATTAAGTACAGGTAAAATATTATAAAAATACAACAAAGTACCAGGAACGCATTAGAGATGGTTCGACATTAGGAAGACAAGATACTTTCTAAAGTCAAGAGTATTTGTCCCCTGAACGTACCTTCACTAATATAAACGACGTCGATCTCCGAGGAGACCGCGTTCAGCAGACTAATTGCTTTTCCCACCGGTGTCACCAGAGGCATTGGTTCTGGTGGCCGGTTGGTAAAACAATCTGTGCTGTCGCTGTCGGAGAAATTTATCAGGGACAAAAAGACCAACACCCTCTAGCACGGCTGAGTTCTCGAAATATCCCCTGATTTATTTAAAGAAATGGGTTATGAGATGCCCATCTCTTCGAAGCTGTAAAGAATTGGTTCCAAGCATTCCTAAAAGAAATGCCGTGGGATAGAGCCACGGATCTACCATACTCCCTCATTTTAAGCAATAATATAGATTGTTAGCTAACCATGACTGTGTATGCTTTTTTTTTTATATACCGTGGCTTATCTGATGGATTTAATACATATATTTTTTTAAACTACAATATTTGCAGGTGTAAAAGACTTTGAAAGTGTTTTGAAAGTTTATAAGAAAGCTAAGTCTTCTTTGGGAGAGATTCTATCTGCCTTTGAGATGGCCGACGCTGGTGCCCTCCAAGCCTGCATGGAGCACTATAGTCTTCAGTGAGTGACAACCATTGAAAACATTAACCTTTAATTCTTCACGTTTTATAAAAAAAGAAATTATAAATGTTCTTAATTTTTTCTCTTTTTATCGAAGTAAATGGCCCAACTAGTTTGGTTTTTATTAATTAATAATAAACAATCAAACCATTGGGTATACTTTGGGAATTAAAAAAACATAAAACGATGTTTTTTAACTACTTCCACTTTTGTCTTTATTTAGACAGCGACCGGTTTCGCCAGGCTGGCTGGCATCGACAGACTGGTCTGTCGTCGATGCCAGCGAGCATCGTCGATGTCACCAGTCTGTCGATGCCAGCGGGCCTGGCGAAACTGGTCGCTGACTAAATAAAGACAAAAGTGGAAGTAGTTAAAAAACATCGTTTTATTTAATTATTATTTAAAATGAACTTCCATCAAGAGATTTCAGTAAAATCATTTGATTATCTTAAAAAAACATTGTATAAACCACTTTTTAATAAAAAATATTAAAATACACGACATGTTTCGGAGGACACCTCCATCTTCAGGTGTAAAAATATAACAAAAACTAAACAAAGAAAGACTAATAAAAAATGCATTTAAATGTTTAATAATTCAAATTTAAAAATAAAACTGGGCTATTTGTTATAAATAGGTACTAACAATAATTTTTTAACAGTAAGAAATACTAAATAATAATATATGATGATAATATAATTTAGGAAAAATTGTAATTTAGAAAAAACATACATTTGAAAAGACATAATTTATATAGAAATTAATAAGAGGTATCCTCCGAAACATGTCGTGTATTTTAATATATTTTTATTAAAAGATGGTTTAAACAATGTTTTTTTAATTCCCAAAGTATGTTACTATGGAATTCCACAGTGTTAATGCCTTAACTTTCAATAAGTTTAAACCATTGTGTTGCTGAATTGTGGTATTGTATATGAATTGTAGTATTTGACATTTCAAAACATTGACTGTTATCCACATAATCTATGGATATGGGCCTCCCCTAAATTCCACTGAATTGTAATGATGAACCAATAAAAAATTGGGATTCATTTACGGGGGGGAAAGAAATACATTCTTTGTTTTCTTACCAGAATTGAATGGGGAATGGGGTTGTCAGGATTGTATCATGGTTGGCCACGTACTCGTACAACTTTCAGACAACTTGTTTTAATTTGCCTTTGTTCACCAACAGATCACACCACAATATTATACTTTTGAGACTGGTCACATGTGGAAATTGAAAGAACTGAACTCCTGTTGAGACTATTGGAGAGTAAATCTTATACTGTCATCTGCAGAACTAACACTAATCACTGTAATTTTAAATGATTTATTACATTTTCAGAAATCCTATTGCTGACTTCCCATTTTACATATTGATTGAAACAAGTGGCTCAAATGAAGCTCACGATACTGAAAAGCTTTCAAATTTCTTTGAAGACACAATGTCCTCTGGATTGGTGCTGGATGGAACGCTCTGCTCTGAGCCAAGTAGAATAAAGGTATAAATTTATATATATTTTTCACTATTAATGAGACATTCATTTTCTAGAAGTTTTATTATAATTAATGAGAGGGACATATTTTGCCTTGCTAGGGTCTTTATTAAATATTAAACAAATTAAAGAACGATGTAACAGTCAAGTTTTAAGCGGCTATTTGTAGTCTACGAAAATTGACATTTTAAAGTTTATTTAAACTGTCATTTAATTTAAATAAGTCAATTTACGGTACTGTTTATTACAAAATTCAGCTCTGTTGGAACGAACCACACGACAGAGTGTCTTATGCCCAAATTATGCATCAAAATTGAATGCACAGGCTTGTGAGAGCAATGGCGATTAGCAAGCTAAATTTATTTTACTTTTGCGATAATTTCATCGGCTAAAGAGGTCAAAGGTCATCCTGAAAGATGGTTATCGTTGATGATCTCTTGGCCCTCTTTGAACGTATTTTTATAAAACTGGATAATCTTATAGGAAAGATGCAGGCTTGCATATAAAATTAGGTTTATTGATTAGTCAGATATCGGTAATTTAAATTTTTGGGTTTTATTATTTTTCAGAACTTATGGGCACTGCGAGAAGGAATGGCTAGCTCTCTTTTGAATTATTATCTATTAAAATATGACATCAGCTTGCCTTTAGAAAACTATTATGATATAATTCCCAAGGTAAAGAAAGAGTTTGGGAATAGCGTTGTCAAAGTCATTGGATATGGTCACATTGGTAAGCATTCCACTGAATTATGAGCACTCAGTAACTAAAATTGTTTATCATACTATGTATCCTCTATTTATTCTTAAGCCTCAGTTATTTTTCTCGTTAGATTGTTGGATTACATAAAATGAAATGTGAAGTATTCAATATATTTTTAAGAATCTTAGAAGCGGCAATCTTATAAATATCTAGATTGTAAATATGAATGCCTGAAGACGATGATTATGAATCTTTCTTAATTAAGTGTTAAAGGAAGATGGTGTAAGATTCTATAATAATATATTTTTTTACTTATGAATACCCAATTCGAATTGCAGTTCTGTTTACTATACAATGTGTATTTTCGATACTTGATCAAACGAAATGTGCGTATATTAGACAAAAAAATAATAAATATTTAATGTTTCTTTTCGATGTTTTTAGTTTTATTTATTTTCTTAGCTAGGTAGACTTTCTAGCTTCCAAATGAGACTACTTTGAAGAAAATACGCCGCTTACTTGAAGCGGAAAAAAAATAAAAAAACATATGAGTTTTTCAATTAAAAAAAATATAGCGCCTCTATTTCTTAAGTAGGTAACTTAAAAAAAAATACACATTTTTATCGATAATTTTTTGTCTAATATTCGCACATTTAGCTTGATCAAGCTTCGAAAATACACATTGTATTTATTTTCTAAATTTAATTTTTCATCATAAATCCATATAAAATGTGTATTTCACTAATCTATACTAAATACTGGTTTGGAGTATTTCTATAATCATCTTTTTAATCCTTGATTTTCCTTTAAGGTGATGGAAACCTGCATTTGAATATTGCCTTAAAAGAATTCTCTTCGGAATTAGTGAAGAGGATTGAACCATTTGTATTCAATTATGTGAGCAAATTGAAGGGATCTGTTAGCGCTGAGCATGGAATTGGTTTCTTGAAGACCAAATACATAGGTCTATCCAAAGGTCCTTCTTCTTTGAAGCTCATGAAGGAACTGAAACTTCTTATGGACCCCAAAGGCATTCTCAATCCTTATAAGGTGCTTCCACAGGAATGAATGAAGTGAGAATATTGTTTTCTTTTTAGGTTTATTTTTATATTGTAAGTTTATTCCAGATATACTTTACTTGTGTCATGTATTGGTGATATATTAACCCCCAAAAAACAAACTTAAACTGCGGCAGGCTACATTTGTAATTCAAACATAATAATACAACTTAGTAGTAAAAGAAACTGAAAAGAACACTTATATAATATACATTGAAATACAAGCTGCAAATGTACTCTGCCGCAGTTTGAAAAAAAAATTTGTACTGCAGATGTAACCAGCTTCACTATGGTGGTTAGAGTTATGGAGATATATTTTTATAAATAGATATTAACATGTGCCAATTTTTTTACAAAATATTAATCTAGTTAAGCAATACAATAAATATATTTTTTTATGTCGATAATTGAAAAGTGTACATAATAATTTGTGTTCGCTGGAATATACACAATAAAATTGTTATTGTTCTGATATTGTTTGGCAAATTTATCTATGTATTATTATATATATTCATCACAGTTAAAACAATTTTGGGAAAATAATTGTATCATAGTGATATGTTTTGTAAAATGAAATGATATTTTTTAGAGTGATTTTATTATTATAGTTATTTAATAAAATTGTGATATTACATAAGAGTACAAACCCTCATAGGTTTTTAAATAAAAGGTTACCCAATTAGTGAGAAGCAGAATACTATTATATGGTTAAGAGTTACATGTATCAATTAAGTTATTTATTTACTAAGCAAACTTGCAAAGCAGAGTTAAATGAAGTAACTTGTATTGATTAGATGATCCGCGCTATAGATAGTGATAATATATAATAGATAGAGATAAATTAGATATTCGGAGGAAACACTTTGATATATCAACATTATTAACTGTTTAATTGAAACACTGTTATATAATATTACAATTGATTTAATTTCTATGAAATGAATGTGAATAAGTCTAAGGTAATGATTTTTGAAAAATAAGAAATCATGACAGTCTGCAACATTAGCGTGAATGGTGAAAATTTGGAGCAAGTAGATGAGTTTGTGTATTTAGGTAACGATGGGCGAGTGGAGAGGGATATTGAAAGAATGGTTGGGGCAGGCAACAAAGTGAATGGTGTACTTAAAGTTGTCATCGCAAACAAAAACCTATTCAAAAAAGCTAAAATGGCAGTGCACAATGGTGTTTTTGTACCGACCTTTATGCATGGAAGCGAAGCCTGGAACCAGCAAAAAAATTATGAAAGTAGAATAAATGCAGTAGAAATGAGATCTCTTAGATGAATGTGTGTTAGATACTCTGTGTATGCTAGAGTGTGGAATGAAAATATAAGAAGTAAATGTGGTGTGAATGGTGGTGTTATGAACAAAATAATGAAAGGATCATTAAGATGGTTTGGACACATGGAAAGAATGAATGAAGAAAGAATGGTAAAAAAAAATGTTAACGATGTAAATGGAACTAGAAATAGAGGAAGACCGAGGAAAACGTGGCACGATCAAATACATCAAATATTAAATGTCGGCCACGTGAGGAGTCAGAGGAATTGACCCGCGTGCATGACACGATGTATGAATGTTGAGGAATCGAGAGAAATACGGGAAAGAAAAGTGTGGCAGTCCATTCTTTCTGGCTACCCATTCGGAGAGATGGCGTGATGGTTAGTTAGTTAGTTCCCTTGCCCATTCGTTCCATATGTCAAAAATATATAATAATAAAAAATGCATAACGTATTTAATTAAAAAAGGGTTATGTGGCATCTCAAGAACCGATAAAAATGTTACACTTTGCTGCAAACCTATCCCTTGGATTGAAACTAGTAAATAAATAATAAATAGCAACCTTTTCATCGTTTTTTTTATTACTTCAAAAGTAAGAAGAGTTTGAAGTCATTTTTTTTTTTAAATGCATTATTTTTATACTAGATTTGTTAATCAAATAATTAACAGTCAAAATATACCAAATAAAAAATATACGAGTATATACGAGTATATGTCAACTCAATGAGCAGAAACGTATACACACGTGTATTGTGTTTTTTTTTTAGCCTATTCCTCCCTTTTAAATGAAAAGAGGGACATTGTATGAAACTAGAATAAAGTTACATTATTTATTGTTTCTTGAACAATGATGTAAAACTCCATATTAAATTATTAATATGTATGAAAAACAATACTTTTCATGGAGTTTTATTATAATATTTATGTATGACATGTTTCGCCCTTCTAAGGCATTATCAAATGTCAAAGTCAAAAGTGAAAAAAGAGATTGTCAAAGTCAAAAGACATTTGATAGAAGGGCGAAACATGTCATACATAAATATTATAATAAAACTCTTTGAAAACTATTGTTTTACATACATATTAATAAAGTTACATTAATTGAATGTTCTTCTTCTTCTTCTTTTTGTCCTGTCACACCTCCGTGGTGCAAAGGGCCTCAAGGAACCCTCTCCACCCGACTCTATCGCATGCCTGATGCCTAACATCATCCCAAGTGAGGCCTGCCGCCTTAACCTCGTCCTGCAGGGTTCTTCTCCAGGTGGCTCTAGGTCTGCCTCGCTTTCTCTTTCCCCCCATAGGGGACCAGTCTAGTGCGCCCTGAGCGATGCAGGCTGGGTTCCGTCTCAGAGTGTGACCGATCCACTGCCATTTGCGTCTAGCGACCTGTTCTCTAATCCCCTGCCATAGTCCAGAGAGCGGCATTTGACACGGCTCATGTACAGGCTGTAGTTGGCTTTGTGTGAGGTAAAGTCATTACTGGCTTCCAGTTATTTGTTTAAGAAATCGGTTTATTAAATATCTTTTCTAATTTTTCTCCAGCTCTAATATGGTCATTTGCTAAATGCGTTGTCAAATTGCATGCACATTTCTATTTTGCGCGATTATATATGACATTGTCTTGATATGTGTGCCTAGCTGACCAATTATACGAGGTATGTTCAAAAAGTATCGCGAATTTTGAATTTCCGCCGGTTACGTATATTCGATTTTTGATTTTTTTGTGGCGTTATGTTGGTACTCATGTCTCTCACTTATGCCGATAAGTTCGGCCAGTTTGAATGTTCAGTTAATTTTTGAGAGCCACTTTGCTTGCACGTGTTTTGGCTCGTCTTCGATTTTTGCCCACTCCAAAAAAATGGATCAAAGAATCTGTATCAAATTTTGAGTGAAAAACAAAATTAAGTCCCCGGACGCATTCCGAATGTTGACTGTGGCATATGGTGAAGCTATCTTGGACCAAAGCAACGTTTATCGGAGGTACAAAATGTTCTCAGAGGACCGAGAAGATGTGAACGAAAAAGAGCCTGCCGGACGCCCGAGCACGTCAACAACAGACGAAAACATTGATGAAGTGAATAACATACTATTGGCCAATCGTCGAATCACCGCTTGAGAAGTTGCTGAGGACTTAAATATATCGCTTGGCTCGTGCCATTCGATTTTTACCAATGATTTGGGCATGAGATCGGTCGCTGCGAAATTCGTACCAAAATTGCTCAATTTCGCATCTGCTTGTGTGCGAATTTTTGGCCAAAACAACACACCAATAATGCCGCAGCCACCGTATTCCCCAGATCTGACCCCCTGTGACTTTTTCTTGTTCCCGAAACTGAAGAGGCCCATATATATATATATATATATATATATATATATATATATATATATATATATATATATATATATATATATATATATATATATATATATATATATATATATATATATATATATATATATATATATATATATTGTAGATAGATTTAATGGTCCACTGGAATATTGTTTCTTTAATTATAGTAATAGAACAGATATTCTGAATTTTTCTTCTGAATGTTCTGAATTTAAAAAAAAGGTCAATGGATAATTAAATTTTAATATGATTTAATATACTTAAGCGTTCCATTTACTCTTACACTATTAATGCGACATATCGTATCTTCAGTAAGACAAGGGCACAATTGGACGTTTTGTAATTTTTCATTAGAGACATTTTAAGATTTTTGAAGAATAATATGGTGTTATTCTGGCTATATTGATCATACACTATCGCCTCTGGCAAAATGAGCCTGAACCCAATGAGCGATTTTCTTCCTCCAGATAAAGGGATGTTTTTAAAATACATTGGCATACTTAACTCATTTTGAGAATTTTCAACAATTATGCCCTTGTCTTGCCGAAGGTGCGATATATATTTTTGATGCTTGTAAAAATTCTTAATTTCAGCGAAATATTTGTTTAATTATTCATTGTATTTCAAATATTTTATTTTATACTATATGTTTTCTTCCTTAATTTTAAAATTTTGAATAAAACAATTGTTTTTAATGTTTATTGTATTAGGAAAGAAATCCGTTATTTTTTATTTGAACAATAAATTTATTTTTCCTTTCTTTTTCGCATTTTAATCTAATTAATGTAGAATATAATTACCCTAATTATTTGTAACTTTTTTCCCATCTCCCTGGTAATAAAAGTAATGATTTTAATCCCAATTGAAATTTTAAGTTTCAGTGATACATGTCATTCCCATAAGACCAAATAAAACTTTTTTTAAATTATTGTTATATCATCATCATCAGCCGTCTGTCATCCACTGCTGAATGTAGGCCTCTCCCAAAGCCCGCCACCGCCCCCTATCCATTGCCGCTCCCATCCATCCATGTCCAGCAATCCTCTTCAGATCGTCAGTCCAGCGGGCAGGGGGACGTCCAACTCTACGGAATCCTGTACGCGGTCTCCACTCCAGAACCCGTCTTCCCCATCGGCTGTCGGTTCTCCGACAGATATGGCCAGCCCACCGCCACTTCAGTCCGCCTATCCGTAGAGCCACCTCAGTCACCTTGGTTTGTTGTCGAATAAATTCGTTTCTAAATCTGTCCTTCAAGGTTATTCCAAGCATGGCTCTTTCCATGGCGCGCTGGGCAACCTTGAATCTGTAGACTAGACCTTTTGTCAATGTCCACATCTCGACTCTGTACGTCATGACTGGCAAAACTGGTTGAAAACTTTAGTCTTGAGGCATTGTGGTATTTTGGAAGTGAAAACATGACGTAATTTCCCAAAGGCTGCCCAACCCAACTGAATTCTTCTTTGTTATATATGCCACAGAGGATTTTATAAAAAAAGGTAAGTAGAATCAGATGCAATACAACATTAACAAACTCAAAAAACACATATTTTATTTTTTATGAAATTTGCAACAAGTGGATGAGTTTGTATATGTAGGTAGTATATTCATAAAGGAAGAGCGAGTGGAGATGGATATTGAAAGAAAGGTTGGGGCAGGCAATAAAGTGAATGGTGCACTTAAAGTTGTCATTGCAAACAAAAACCCAACCAAAAAAGTTAAGATGGCGGTGCACAATGGTGTTCTTGTACCGACCCTTATGTATAGACTGAAGCATGGAACTGGTAAAAGAAGGATGAAAGTAGAATAAATAAAGTAGAGAAATGAGATTTCTTTGACGAATGTGTGAAAAATCTGTGTATGATAGTATCAAATGAAAATATACAAAGGGAAATCAGTGCGAATGAAAGTGTTATAAAGAAAATATTGAAAACATCATTAAGATGGTTTGGAAACAGGGAAAGAATGAACAAAGAAAGAATGGTAAAGAAAGTATATATTAACAATGTGAATGGAACAAGTAATAATGAAAACTTTTGAAGACTGATGAAAATGTGGCACGATCAAATAAATCAAATATTGAATGTCGGTCACGTGAGCAGTCGTAGAAATCGATGTGCGTGCATGACACGATATATGAATGTTGAAGAAGCGAGATAAATATGTCGGAAAATAACAGTGTTATGGACCATTCCTTTTGCCTACCCCTTCAGAGAGACGGGGTGATAGTTCGTTAGTATTCCTTATTTCTATATTAATACTATGTTTGATGGTTTTATTATTTATTTATTTGTACATATTTAATTGCATTACACTATTTGTGCAACTATAACAATATTTTTTATCATTTCCCAAATACATGGTTTTAATACCTCCCAACTGGGGTAACCCGTTCTAGGGAGGTTCAAAGATAAAGATTTAACCCTTTGATGAGTTGGAACGTATACACACGTCCGTTCTCTATTGTCCTAGATAGAGTTTGAACACATACCATATAGACGTCTGTACCTCCTGGTGTCTTCATAATTTGTCTTTCAATAACACACTGTGCGGGCTTCAGTTGATTTCCTATACATATTATGTAAATCCATATTTATTATGTGTCTAGTATGTCTACTTGTATTCCTCATTTCCTCTGTAGTCTGTTTCTCTCATATCTTTTTCATAACCGTTAAATTTTGTCATGTCTTTCTCATATTTAAATACTATTATAGAATTAAAACCGGATATCGTCATGTAAAGTACTAGAATATTTTGAAAACATGAGAGTGAGAGAGGAATACTTCGATTCACCCCGAAAGTAATTTGAAATGCACACGATGCGGATGCCCGAGAACCTTTCTGGATTATTTTGAATTTTATTCTGTTTATTGTTGTATGATAGTAGCGTAAAAGGAGAACAATTGACCGTTGTTAATTGTGTAAATTTTGAGTGTGAAAAAAAAAGATTTTACATTAATAGTTAAAAGTTATTACTGATAACAATTGTGCAGTGACCCAAGTTTTTAAAGGGTAGAAAATCTTAACTTCCGTGAATATTTCACTGGTTGCAACTAGTTGTCAAATATTCGATGAATGTTAACACTGATGCTAAGTTATTATGTCTAAAAAAAATTACATTTTTAAATATCAAATAATTCCACTAATGGAGTTTGTCAATTACAATAAATGTTATATAATAATATTAATAGTGATAATAAATATATTTATATTATATAATTAATTTAAATAAATTCTTGTAGCACAAACACACAACACCCATTGATTTGTTTGTAAATTCTTATTAAATTAATTTGTAACTAACGGTGATTGAGATTATTAAATATAAACACCAAGAATACTTACACTAAGAACACTGACCATACATCACCTATCACATGTCATGAGAATCAATATAATAGCTAAAAAAAACAAATTGTAGGTATACCCAAATACTGTATAGCTACAATTTGCTTTTTTAAGCTGTTATATTGATACTTTCTCCAGTACTGACATAAGGAGCAGAAACGCTTACCCTCACCAAGTCTACCATGAGAAGACTCCGTGTAGCACAGAGGAAACACGAAAGAGCCATGCTACACATAAGACTCTCAGACAGAATAAAAAATACTGAAATACGTAGAACGTCGGGAGTAGATGTCGTTGAAAGGGTGTATAGCTTAAATGGTCATTTTGGGGACATGAACCCCGGGAAAATAAAAGAAACAGAAGGAGACCCCCCACACGATGGTCCGATGACATTAGAAGAATTGCTGGCGATTGGATGCAAAAGGCACAAGACAGGAATACGTGGAGAAGTATGGGGGAGGCCTATGTCCAGCAGTGGACGACAACAGCTGTTTAAGTAAGTAAAAGTAAGTATTTATATTGATTCTCATGACATATGATAGGTCGCTATATAATATCTTAAAACAAACTGTATACAGTAATTGGGTTCAAACGATGTTGTAAAGAAAGAAAAGAAATAGAATATCGAACGATGAAATAAGGAGGAAATGTAGGGGAGATGGTTGCATCATAAGTAAAATTAAATGGATCCCTGTGATGGTTTGGATATTTGGAGCGAATGTATGAGAGACGAATAATTAAAAAGCAGATAGAGAAGTCGTGGACCGGCGAGGAAAGCATAGTATGACCATTTTAATAATTTAAAAAAAGGTTACATTCGTCAGAAATATTGAACGTGTATGTTACGATGAATGAATGCAGAGAAAGCTCGTGAGGTATGTCAAGACAAAGCAGAATGGTGGTCCATCCTATCTGCCTACCCCTCTGGAGAAACGGCGTGATGGTTAGTTAGTTAGTTTATAATATATTTTAATAATTCAAGGAGCACACTTACAATATCTGTAAATACACATTTATATTTTTTCCAAAAATACTGAACATGTTTTTTTATAAATTTACCATAACTTTGTGTTGCGGTTTCATTGAATAATGTTTATTTCTTTGTAAACAACACTACACACATTATCAATTATCATTTACATATATTATGCACTGAACATATATTATCAATTATCTTTTACATATATTACACACTGAACATATATTATCGATTATCTTTTACATATATTATACACTGAACATATATTATCGATTATCTTTTACACCTATTATACACTGAACATATATTATCAATTCTCTTTTACATATATTATACATTGAACATATATTATCAATTATCTTTTACATATAGTACACACTGAACATATATTATCAATTATCTTTTACATTTTTATATTAGATTGGTTATGTTTTGACAGAGTGTGCCTGAACAATGTGAATAAAACATTTATCTATACAATGTGAAGTTTTATGTACTTACAATAATATTTATTATTTTTAATCAATTATTACCCTTTGCACTCCTTTAATATCCTTCCTTAATTATCTCGATAAATTTATTAATTTAGCAATGCAGACTGTGCAATCACATTTTTATGAAAGAATGACTGAAGAAAGAATGATAAAGAAAGTATATATTACCTAATGACGTGAACGGGGCTAGAAATAGAAGAAGACTGAGGAAAACTTGGCATGATCAAATCAATAAATATTTAATCTCGGCCACGGGAGGAGCCGGAAAAATGGACGTGCGTGCATGCCACGATGTATGAATGTTGAGGAAGCGAGAGAAGTATGTCAGAATAGCACAATGTGGCAGTCCATTATTTATGCCTATTCATTCGGGGGGAAAACGTGGTGGTTATTTACTTTCTTTCCGTGTGTCTAAAACATTTTAATGATCCTTTCATTATTTTGTTTAGAACACTTTCATTCACACTGCATTCACTTCTTATATTTGATATTATATTATATACAGATTTATCACACATTCGTTGTTGAGATATTATTTCTACTGCATTTATTCTCCTTTCATTATTCTTTTGCTAGTGTCATGCTTTACTTCCATATATAAGAACACCATTGTGCACTACCATCTTAGCTTCTTATAGGCTTTTGTTTGAGATTATAACTTTAAATGGGCCATTTACTTTATGCCTTCCCCAACCCCTCTTTCAATATCCCTCACCACTCGCCCATGCTTTGTAAACATACTTCCTAAATAAACAAATTCCTAAAACAATGTTCAAGATAAAACGTTGAGTTTTATCCGACATAAGAGTCAATGATGTTCTCCGTTACAAGGGATCTTTATTTACCACGGACGCCACACATTCCCTTGAGACTGTTGCGCATTAATGCTAAGGTCAATAGGTTCCGATTGCTCCGACCCCTCAGTCCCTGAGAAGGGGCCCTGATTGGTTGGCCGGCTGGCTGAAGCTTCGGGTCCATTGGGCCTCCTCAGGGACATAAATGCTGGTAAGAAATAGTGCGCATGTATAGTCCCCGGTGTCGCCAGCTATGGGTTGGCTTCAAATGGGTTAGAACTGGAGGTCGACGGAGTTGGAACAGGTGTATCCTCGTACAATCCAGGTTGGGAGTTGAATTTCATTTCGTTGATTTTTTTCAAAATATCAATATGCAGTCTGGTCCAGGTGGACTCTGACTGGGTCACATTTGGCCTCGATCGTCCTAGGTTCAAGTATTCCTTAAATATGATTTTTACAAAGTCATTTGCAGTTGGCTTGATTCCAATCAACTCGCTGCCCTTAAATATAAGTGATTTTTCGAGCTCCTTAATACTGCTCTCAAGGTCATTGGTGCACTTGTCCAAATGCTTTGTAATCATAATATTTAACTGCAATGCAGATGACACCGTACCGCCGTCATTAAAGAATTGCGTATTGCAGAAACGCAGTATTTCATTTTTACAACTGACGAAACCTTCACGGAACTTCGAGTATGCTGAAAAATAAAAAAAATAAAAAATGTTAAATTAAAAAACTTTGTTTTGTGTATCACAATTGTAATTTTTATTTTTATTTATATTTAAAACAAAATTAAAATAAAAACACTGCACGTTGTTTTTCATCACTATGCGGTTATTTTAATTGCCGAATAGTTTCGCTTGTACCCAAGCTTCATCCGATTTTATTTTAAATAAAATAAAATAAAAAATTAAATGTCTTACCACAAAGTGAATGCTTCATAAGAAAATTGATCACAATTGTATTTTTATTTTTATTTGTTTCGTCAACCTATGTTGACATCATTAGGTTTGTAACACCTAACATAGGTTGACGAAATAGCTGTCGCGTAAAATAAAAATACAATTGTGATACTAAAACAAAGTTTTTTTAATTTAACAGTTTATCATGTTAAAGTATCATAGTGTTTCGGCCAAAATAATGGACTATTTAATAAATAAAATTTATTTATTTGAACTACGAGTATATTAATTAAAAAACTTTTATTTTATACGAATGAAAAATATTGATAGATTTAATATCTATACTTGGATGTTGTTATAAACATATTAATTTATTATTACTGTTTTATTTATTTATTTACATACGCCATAGGGGCTTTTATAAAATAGGTCGGTATAATAATCAGATGCAATACAACATTAGAAACAAAGTTAAACAGAACATTTAAAACAAAGCGAAATAATCAAAATATTGTAAACTATGTAAAAGAACAAGGCAAGGGGAGCTTTCGCTATACTTCGCCCTGTATGGCGCTCCGGTATCATTTCGAGAAAGCTCAAGCTCCAAATATTCAGCAGTAGCGTTGAAAGCGTACTGCTGTACGGATGTGAGACTTGGAAGTCTACCGCGGACGTTATTGGTAAACTCCAGGTGTTTATAAATAGGTGCCTTCGCTCAATATTCAAAATCTACTGGCCCCAAACAGTTTCAAATGCCGTTCTCTGGACTATGGCAGGCGAAAAGCCAATTAGAGAACAAGTCGCTAGACGCAAATGGCAGTGGATCGGTCACACTCTGAGGCGGAATCCAGCCTGCATCGCTCAGGGTGCACTAGACTGGTCCCCTATGGAGGGAAAGAGAAAGAGAAAGCGAGGCAGACCTAGAGCCACCTGGAGAAGAACCCTGTAGGACGAGGTTAAGGCGGCAGGCCTCACTTGGGATGATGTTAGGCATCAGGCATGCGATAGAGTCGGGTGGAGAAGGTTCCTTGAGGCCCTATGCACCACGGAGGTGTGACAGGACAAAAAGAGAAGAGAGAAGATGTAAAAGAATTTCCTTGCATTTATAATCACTTTGATTTGAAACACATGTCACATTTAATGCCGACCAGCTTTGATTTCATCACATCAATCAGTCTCTAGGGCGCATTACGGTATATTTCATCGATATTATATGATTAATGAAAGGCCCAACGTGTATCCACTGTCAGAGATCTCGGAATTATTATTACGACTGTAGATTGACATTTCGTGCTCAGATCGAGAAGATATGTGATGTTTCGTTAAAGATGCTGGGTTTTGTTCATATAACACTCAGGAATTTCAGAGACATCTAAGAACCCTTTATACCTCCTTAGTGAGAAGCAGGCTCGAGAGAGGTGCCGTGATATGGAATCCTCGTGAGGCGCAGTACCTATTCTCTAATTTTGGAGACAGTTCTAACGGACAGAGTACGGAGTATATCCTTGGCTATATCTAACGGCATTTCTCTCGGGTATGCTAGGGTATAACTCCCTTGAACTGAGGAGGAAGGGATTTAGAGTGACACATCTTTTAGGTGATTCGGGGCTCTATTGAGAACCCCAGTGTTCTGGAACAAGGCCTATCTATTTGTTCCTAATAGTAACCTGCGGCAATTCCGGCATAATTTTTTTCCTTGTATACAACAGGTCGTTTGAATCCAATCACTGTATATAAATTATTTTAGCTATTATATTGATTCTCATGACATGTGATAGGTAGCCAATCAATCGCCATTTTATTGTCACGTGAATTTTACACCAGACCTTCGTTAAAGAAAGCCAGTGTGCCAATCACACAGCCATTGCCGGGAATCGAGCCCGAGACCTTCGGAATGGAAGTCTGAGCTCTTATCACTCTGGCACGAAGGTTGACACGAACTCTTTACTCCGTCACGCAGAATCAAACTGCCCTTAGTGATACCAGCAGGAAGAGCAATTCGGACATTGAATTTAATTGTTTCTAAGCATATAAATGTATTTCTTAGCACATACGAGTAGCTCAGTATTCATATTGTTAATTTTATTTTTGTTAAACTGTTCAATGAGTTGCACAAATATTGTTGATTCGTTATGTCTCATTTGTGTACTCATAAAATCTTCTTCTTCTCAGCCGTATTCCTCATGATTGAGGGTCGAGTCTATCCTGTAAACTATTGACAATGCCATGCTTTGCCATGCACCCGTCAGTCTCCAGGCTGCAGCTAATGAGAGACCAGTCAGATCCCTGATTTGATCAGACCAGCGGCTCGGTGGTCGTCCTTGTGGTCATCTTCCCTCCACTTTGCCCATGATGATGAGCTTTTCAAGGTTGTCCTGATCTCTTCGGGCTTTGCCCACTTTGCCCATGATGATGAGCTTTTCAAGATTGTCCTGATCTCTCCCGGCTTTGCCCACTTTGCCCATGATGATTAGCTTTTTAAGTTGTAATGATGTAAAGAGCGATTTAACAAAATAATAATAATAATAATAATGTGTCCAAAATATTTCAGCACTCTCTGAGCGCACATCCGCGAGGGTCTTGCCTTGATACCCAGCTGGTCAATGATTGATTGGTTTGTTCTTCTTGCCATTCAGGGTATACGCAGCATCGTCGCCAGCACCACACCTCGAAAGCATCCATTTTGGATCTCTCTGATGTTCGCATAGTCCAAGACTCTCAACCATAAAGGAATATGGAGATACTCGTAAAATAAAAATATATTAATAAAATAATAAAAAAAATAAAAAAAACACACCGAAACAATTATTGCAATAGTATTGCAAGAAGACTATTCAAATTCTAAAATTTGACAATAGGTAAGTACACTCAATTATTTTTTCTGCAACCCTGACGACACCAAACATCTTACGTCAATAGCTGTAAACTGCATTGATGCCATATCCAAATGGATGGCATCAAACAAACTTAAACTAAATCCATCCAAAACGGAATTTCTCTGGACTTCTTCCGCAAAGCGTCAACATCTTATTGACCATTCCTCAATTTCAACAGCTGACAATGATATCGTTCCCAAAAACTACACAAAGCTTCTTGGTGTTTATCTTGACGCAAATCTGTCTCTCCAAAATCCCAAATTAATAACACGGTCAGCGCTAGTTTCTTCCACCTAAGACGATCAAAATCCGTCAAAAGGAGTATTCCCCATGACACTTTCAAAACTCTTGTAAATTCCTTCGTTGTGTCACGACTTGATTATTGTAATGGAATTTATGCAAACATTCCAAAACAACAAATAAACAAACTTCAATCTGCGTTCAATGCAGCAGCAAGACTCATTAAAGGCATTCCAAAAAAGTCTCATATAACACAACATCTCAAAGAACTTCACTGGCTTAAAAGTCCAGAAAGAATCCAGTATAAACTCTGCTGGACAGTTTTCAAAGCGCTACATGGAATGGCACCAAGTTATATCTGAACTTTGTATAACGGACAGCCTAAATAAAAGGAAATCCACACTTCGCTCGGCGAACTCCTCGGCAATAGGAAGATTAGTTGAGCCGAAGCGTTGCCCCAGTACAAATTTCGGGGATCGAGCGTTCGCGGTAGCCGGTCCATCAGCTTGGAACAATCTCCCTTCACACCTCAGATGCATAAATGATCCGACAGATTTCAGATCTAAACTGAAAACCCATCTTTTTCATATTTCATACCCAATTTAAACATTTATACTTTGTTCTACTCTACTTTTTAACCGATCGCGAAAACTTAGATTTTTAGATTTAAAACACGTCTTAATGCGCCCTTGAGGAGATTACATCACAAAAACGGCACTATAAAAGTTAGCATAATATTATTAAAGTTATTCAAAAAACAAAAATAATCAAACATAAAATCAACGTAAATACAAATATGTGACCACTAGTTGACAGAGTATGGTTGATACCAACCATCGGAGGTAGAATTGCGCATGATGTGGAATTGCCTCAAGGTCATCTCGAGAATCTCGGCCTTTTCCATGGTCCAGCCGCTCGTGGAGACGGGCGGCATCAGCTTGTCCTTCATCAGGATCTCACGCAGCTCTACCAGGCATTTGTTGATGCGATCCCGCCGCCTCTTCTCCGCCATAGTCTTCCTATTCGTTTGCCAATATTGCGGCACTCTCTTGCCTTTCGACGTGCTCTACAAAAAAAAAAAATTACTGTATTTATTTTATTTTATTTACTTACTTTATTCGCTAGTTTCAATCTAAGCGATGGTTTGCAACCAAGTGTAACATTTTTGCTGGTTCTTGGGATGCCACTTGGGCCTTTAATGTGGTAGTTTTCCGTTGCTTTGGATACGTTGCGATTCTGTTCCGCATTTGTATACAGCGGGTTATTCGAACCCAATAAATGTAAACAATTATTGATGGTTGAGGTATTAGTTTTGTATAACTCCATTATAAATTTATAATAGTAAATACGATTGTTTAGTGGTTTTACTTGGATTTAATTTATATAAATAGTAATATAAATTTAATCCAAGTGAAACCACTAAACAATCGTGTTTATTATTATAAATTAACTGTAAACAACTTTTCTGCTATTGATTCTGGTGACATGTGATGGGTAAGTAATCTATTGCCTTTTTATTGCGAATTCTACACATGACAAGTGTGACAATCACATTGCCATCGCCGAAAATCGAACCTGGGACCTTGAATATGGCTCATAGCTCTTGCCGCTCTGCCAAGAAGGTCGTCGATTGCTTTATTTGGTTAAAAATAATACATTTCTTACAATTAATGAAAAACATTTTTAATGCAACATGTATAATAGTTTAAACATATTTATAACAAAATACACAAAGAAGAAACTCGATCAAAACTTAAAACCCTTAAAAACTTGACCGGACAGTCAGGTATTCTACCGCCACACGGAGTGCCAGAGTAGGAGTCGAGGCACAATTGGCTTGTGTTTACGCACTGTGGCGTGAAGCGTACAGTGTGGCCGGTTCCATAGTACACCGTACGTTACTTATATATTATACAAAATTTTATTTTCGGATCCCCTTGAAGATGTTCTATTGATGCTAAAATTGGGTAACCATGGGTAACTCGTTGGGTACCGATGTACTTCATTACTATTAGTAACCTGGTCACACAAATATTTCGGTAGAAGACCACCCCTCAATTTATAATCAATCAATTTATAATCAATATAAACATATGCATAAAGTACAAAGTTTTCGTGTATAAAAAAAACTTACAGGGGTAGAGGGAAATGATGCATTCCGGGTGGCGGGCCGATAGGACGCCGAGGTGGATGCGCGGGCCGAGTTAGCAACATGGGTCGTGCCCGGGGCGAACGTGTAAGATGGCAGCTGTTTCCCCGGTATTTGTTTGATCAGCAGCGGCATGGTTGGTAGCAAAATGGTCGGTTGGGGGTGTAGAGGAGCAGAAGTGCCACCAGGCGAGGGAGCAGCTTGAAGGGAAGGTGGTGGCGGGGCAGCCGGGTAAGGCGTCGTTTTGGCGTTTGTGCGGATAGGTGAGGGAGCGGCCAAGCGATGGCGCTGAAGGATGGTCGCACGGGGTTGCTGTTGATCGGGGATGCTTATTGTCGATGGAGCAGCATTATGGGGCAACAATGGAATGGATTTTAGACGGTATAGGATTGCCGGTTTCGCACTTAAAGTGGAGGTTGCCCGAGTTGCCTGGTTGCACGACGGTATAACTACGCTATCAGTCACCATCAATTGTTGATTGTTATCGCTTGTACGCTGCACGCCTCCAGTACAAGGTAGTTGAGAAAGTGGTATAAGAGGCGGAGATGGAATCTTTGATGATATAGGTTTGATGGTTATCACACAACGGGGGCATGGTGGAGCGACGCCGTCAGCTAAGTATGGCTGTATATGATGGATAGGAGTCGACTGCGTATGGATTGACCGGGTTTGCTTCGGTGTAAATGTGCGATCTGGGCTTGAAACATTGATGCGAGGCAAGGACAGGGTGCGGGTAATCGGTCGGGTGTATTTACGGATCGGCGACGGAACGACGACCAAATGTCTCGCTGATGCAAGAGGGATGGACAGCGAGGCGTTCGGGACCGTGCCCGTCGTAGCAGGGTGAGTGGTGGGCCCCGGTGCGCTTTCGTCTGCGGTACCTGTTGTGGCGAGAGAAAGTGAGGGCGCGATAGCTCCTTCGATTGATTGTCTTTTTATACATTTCCTCATTGCTTATTTTAACGTAACACTTTGACAGACCTGAAATCAATCAATGTAACGTTACTTAAATTGTAAATTGGTTATACAAATTTTCCATTATGAGTCATGCGATTATAAAAATGAATTTATTTATGTTCCTGTTAAGTCAATTAATTTTTTTTAAAAAGAACACTAATTTATTTATGTGACCAATAGAAAACAGGAAACACGCGCAATTGCTAAAAAATGTTTTAACCTACTCTATATAAAATATCAATAAAATAGTCGCCAGAAAAATACATATATCGAAAAATATCTGATAGAAAATATTTGCACATTGAAAAGAATTTAAGTTTTAAGTCTGGGAACATAATAAATAATATAACTTTCACGTTTTCGCATTACTTTTATGCACACAAGAAAATCGCAAATAATTTCCGGGATAATTATTAAAAAAATAAGTTTTTAATATACTCGTATATGATCGCTTTAGGAATAATTGATACGGCTAGAAATCCTACAAGAATGATTCAGTTGCAGCACAATATCCTTGTTGAGAGCTGCTGTATCAAGGGTAGAAATAGCCATGATTTTTCCAACCTCCCATAGTGTAAGAACACGAAGAAGAAGAAGCAGATAAGTTTATAGCATGAACTGGAATCAGCACCGTTGCAACTTTTTGAGCTGGCGATAACTGCGGTTAAACGGGGGGCAAGTTCAGCAATGCCGGTCCCAAGTCGTGCGGTTATTGCTGAAGATAATGAAACAAGAGTTGGTCGCTCCAGAACTTCGAGAGGCTGATATGCAGAGATTATGTGATTGAGGACGTAGCAGTAATGTCTGAATATATAATACATGACTGCATATCGTCGGATCAAAGGTAAAACTCATTAAGCGACATTTGATTTTTTTTTGCAATTTCTGTATGAGACTTGTGAATTCTACGTCAGAAAATAATCGCCAAGTGTATTTATTAAAGAATAACAGTTATTCTTTAATAAAAACACTTGGTGATTATTTTCTGACGTAGAATTCACAAGTCTCATACAGAAATTGCAAAAAAAATAAAAATTTAAAATGTCACTTAATGAGTTTTACCTTTGAACCGACGATATGATCTGAATCCATCAGGTGGAAGGCGTAAACACACAGGTGTACGTTCATTCTGGTCAATTCAATTGGAAAACTTATTCCTGAATTTCAGAATTCACTGAATTATTCTTTTCAAGATATTATGCTTTCTTGTGTAAAAATCTTTCAGTTTTCTTTCTACATTCGCCTTCACTTTGTGTTGTGGATTCACATTTGAATAAATATTTAATAAAAACTATTATTTTAATATTTCTACATCGAAGAAGGTTGGATCACAGCCGAAACATGTCTGTTAAAAGAAAAATAAAGGGTTGTGAAAATACAAAATATTTATTCAAATCTATAACATTTTTAATTGAAATTTTGAGAAAGTATATGCATGCGTGATACCGTATTTTTCGCTTATTTTCAAATATGCGTTATTATGAATTAGAAATGTAAATTATAAAACTTTTTTTTTCAACACATTTTAAAAAAGAAATTGAAAATAACTTTGTTTAATCCACACAATATTAAAAAATATTCCCAATCAAATGCAAATTAATCATTTATTAATTTCTACTTAAATTATGTCTTTTCAAACGTATTTATTCAATTCTATAATATTTTTTAATTGAAATTTTGAGAAAGTTTAAAGTTTAAAATTTAAGAAATCAGAGTTGGACGTCCCCCTGCCCGCTGGACCGACGATCTGAAGAAGATTGCTGGACTTGGATGGATGGGAGCGGCAATGGACAGGGGGCGGTGGCGTGCTTTGGGAGAGGCCTACATTCAGCAGTGGATGACAGACGGCTGATGATGATGATGAAATGGGTGTTTTTTCAAAATTATAATTTTTTATATATTCGTATTTTATCATTTATTATTTTTATTGTTTATAAGTTCTTACTGATAAAAAATAATTATTAGAATTTGAATTATTGTATCGAATTTTAAATGCGTTTTTGTATTAGTCTTTCTTTGTTTAGTTTTTATTATATTTTTACACCTGAAGATGGAGGTATCCTCCGAAACATGTCGTGTTTTTAAATACTTTTATAATATCTTGTGTTTTTAAACAAAGTTATTTTCAATTTCCTAAGCATTTTACTATGGAATTCCACAGTGTTAATGCCTTAGCGTTCAATATGTACATTTTACAAAATTTGTAATTAAAAAAAAACGCACTCTGTCCGTAAACAGGTAGTCCCGGTCTTACCCGATGTCTAAGAAATAACGTATTTCAGGATCGGAACGCGAGCAGACAGGCTCTCAGGACGTTCGACGATACCGGACTGACAGCGAACATTAGCGCCGATCCCAGCGAGAGCGCCTACTTATAGTTATCTTCCCCTCTGAATGTCAAACTTTTATTCCAATACTTGTCTTTATTTACCAATAATTTTATTGCACATGCATTTTTTTTATTTCACTTTCATTTTCTCTTCTTCTGCTATATTTAGGACTGTGACCTGTTATTTCTCGAAGCCCGTTCTTGGGATGTAGATGTTCAGCTATCTCGCCATCTTTTGGGTGATTTTCCTGGAAGTCGATTCCCTGATTGTACTTTGCTTGCCGCTTAACTTATCACTCTTTTAGAACACTCTCTAGTAACGTCTTCTCGTTCTTCCCTATAGCACAATATCTCCGACATTGCACGTCTCTGTTGTTTCGAAATTTCTCATTCTGTCTCGTAGTGTCGTTACCGCAATGAATCCGAGAGTTTTGTTTTGATGGTGTTAGCCCTTGTCTCAATTTCGCGCCATTATATTTTCGTAGTACGATTTTTCAAGAGATGGTTTTATTCAATACATCATTTACACATATCTACTCGTATGTCTATTCTTCCTTTAATATCTTTCTCCATTCTTTCACTTTCAAAGTGTTTTTAATGTAACATTCATGCAACATTTTACATATTACATTACATCTAATGTAACTTTCATACAACTCATGCATTAGCATTTACATAAGACGAATTTTATGTCTGCAAGCAGCATAACGTTATATGAACACTGAAGATGAAATTCTGACAATACACTGAACTTGGCATTTGTATTCATAGCTGTTTAATGTTTTAACCACTTATCCATATTCAGATTTAACATCTACGGGAACAATAACGTGATCTATTTGGTATCTTATTCTATATTAAGCTTTTTCGGGTAGACGAATTCAACTAAACGTATATTGGCACGATACATATTTTCAAGCATTTGGTAAACATGGTAAAAATGATAATGCTTCGGACACCCGGGACAGATAGCAAGTCCTACATTGCTAGAGAGCTGCACCCAATTATACTCGTATATATAAAAGAGGAAAATAACTAATTTGTGTAATTTAAAGAAATATCAAGGGGCTTTATGGAATCGACATAAGATGAATGCTGTGGCTCCAAAATATTAGTAAATGGACCCCCCTGGCTCTTTGAAGGAGTTTTTTCGCGCGGTTGAGCAAATATAAGCCTTTTCCTATACATCTTGACAAGACACTTGAAGAAGTAAAATGTTTATTTGAACTTTAAAGTTACTTATAATAGTTTCAATTGATTTTTTTTAAACAACTTTCAGAGTGAAGTGTAAAAATAATTGTACTCGTATTACATAATTACTTACTTTACCAGTCGTACGTGCCTCGCGAAAAGAGACCAAGAGGCAGACCGAGGAAAAGATGGGCGGATTGCGTGGAACAAGATTGGGAGAAAATGGAAGGAGCTGGGGAATGGAGAGAGGTGGCCAGAGACAGAAGTAAGTGGAGGACCGTTGTGGAGAAGGCCAAGTCCCACACCGGGATGTAGCGCCAAGAAATGAATGAATGAACAGTCGTATGTTGTCCACTGCATGACATAAGCCTCTTCCATACTTCTCCATGTATTCCGATTTTGTGCCTCTCGCATCCAGTCACCAACAATTTTTCGAGTGTCATCAGACCATCGTATGAGTGGTCTTCCTCTGTTTCTTCTGTCCTCCACTCCACCACCCTTATGCTCAATCTTTCGTCTACCAATCTGGTTACATGTCTCGCACCCATGACCGTTTGACGACATGCGTTCTTCTACTTCTTCTTTGCTAGCCTTCTTCCCTCCACTGCTGGATATAGGCCTCTTCCAATTTCTTCCACTCGTCTCTATCCTGCCCCCTTTGTATTCAAGATTTTCCAACCCTTTTGATAATATCATCGGTCCATCTCATCGGTGGCCTTCCGACCGATTTTCCCTTCGCCTATTTTTCCATGCGTTACTACCGGTCATCTATTTTTTTTCAGAATTTCTTATTCGGTCTGAGAATCTTACCTTTGTGCTACACGGAGTCTTCTTATGGTGGGCTTAGAGAGGGTAAGCGTTGCTGCTAAATATGTCAGTACTGGAAGTACGCTTTTGTCTGCGTTGAAAATTTGGGGAATATTGCTGCCGAAGAACTTTGTACTGTATAATTATTTTTATAAAAAGGGTGCTTCTAGCACGTCTCATAGGTTGATATTAAACGAAGTAATGCCCCCTCTCTCCTCTTTCCTCCGCTTTTCCGCTTTCCCGTTTGCCCACCCTCCGCGCCATACAGTCCCCTCCCCCGCCAGTCAAGGCTTGACCAATACAAGTATAATGGGATTGTACTCTCTAGAAATTGTATCAGAAAGTACATTGATGAAGATTTTCGCAACTCGAGGCCTTAATACAAATCACATATTTGTAACCAATATTAAACAAATTGAAATCACATATTAATAATTGGGTCATGTGCTAAAGGGAGAAAGAAACCACGTCCTTTTGATGATAATCATGGGAAAAAAATAGAGGAACGTCGGGGAATTGGCAGAAGGTAGTTATCCGAGATGCGAAATACGAGTATAAGAGAGTGTACTGGAATAACCAGAGTTGAGAACCTATTTAAAGCGGCGCTTGATGCAGAGACGCTTTCGCTGCAGTGATCGCAAACTTTAAGGGGACCTAAGACGGCACCGGACGAATAAGAAGATTGATAATGAATTTTACTGATTATTCGCGATTATGTTTTTTCCTCTTGCGGGTTTGTTAGTCTCAACACGTTTCGAATTATTAATGGGGGGATGTTTAGTTAACTGAGTACGATAAGTTTTTCTTTATAATAAAGGCTTGGTAAATAAATAAATTCATGAAATGTTGAGATAAATCAACATAAATGTGTAAACAAATAGTCCTATTGATTAATAAAAAAAATATAGAATGTGTTAGGCTAGGTGAGTTGTTATGCATGTTGCATGTATGCTTAAATATAGGCGCTTTAATTGTCGCGTTAAATATAATATTTTTAGAACTTCTAAAATAATTAGTTTATAATAAATTCGAATGATAACATCTGTTTTCTAGAAGAATGTTTCGCCTTCTAAGGCATCACGACTTGATTGACGTTTTCATTCGTATTATTTTTTGAATATGGAGTTTTACAAGAAACAATAAATAATTAGTTTCTACTCTTCTATTAAAAGTTTCCTAGTACTGTTTCTTGACTAAATTTAAAAAAAAACTAAAAAAAAAAGATAATTGGAAAATTGTACATTTTCATTCATAAAAAGATGAATAAAAGTCTTAACACATTTTTCGTCGAAAATAAAATGACAGTAAATGAAAAATTATCATCAAAATTATCAATAAATATTAAAAATCATATTTTATTCGATTATAGAATTGAAAATCTCTGTTAGAGATGTCTGAATACATAGTGCATCCATTTTAAGACCATCTTAGGGTTTCCATTGCACGTAGCCTGGCACGTAACAAGTGTGTTTTGGATCGTTTATTTCCTTTCATTCAAATATTTTAAAGCCTATTCATTACTTGGATTTATTTGGTGAAAATAAATAACATCTTAATTTAACCTGATTAACACATGACAATCTTCATCTTCTTCTTCTTCTTCACCATCCATTCGGACTACATGATCATTCCAGTATCTTCATCTGGATCTACTCCACCGAACGATATCCAATATTTC
The DNA here is from genome assembly GCA_022606425.2 of Lepidostoma basale. NCBI lineage: Eukaryota > Metazoa > Arthropoda > Insecta > Trichoptera > Lepidostomatidae > Lepidostoma > Lepidostoma basale. The sequence goes on along the minus strand of JAHDVF020000008.1, from coordinate 86,499 downwards.
TCAAGTTTTCTTATGTCTCGGAGAGTTTTTACAGTAATTGATCTTAAGAGCTTCATCTCAGGTGTTCTTAGTAGACCCTTGGTTCGCATAGTGTCGGCCCGCGTCTTTACAGCGTACGTCATGATAGGTCGCATGCATGTCTTATAAATTCTGACCTTGCTGTCAATACGCACGTGCTTGTTCTTCCAGACAAGATTCTTCAGACATCCTGACATGGTAGAGGCTTTACTGACATGTTCTTGTATGAAGGTCATCATGGCTGCAGATCACTACTCCCAAATATAATATGTAATATCAAATTTTAATAATATTACTCGTATAAGAAGTAAACTGTTAAATTTAAAAAAAATTGTTATATGTTTCACGTTATACAAGTTGTATTCCAATCAAGTCTTCCAATGTATTGAAAACTCCAGCCTGGGAGTTTATGGGGTTACTAGTAATCTGGGCTTGAAAATCAATGTTAAGAAGACCAAATGGATGACTTATTCTGCATCCACTCTGCAACTGAAAGGTGTGAATGCCGAAATGGTCGACTAATTTTAATACCTTGGCAGCATTATAACTTAAGCGCTTGACCCGGACATTGAAATAAACGACAGAATTTTAGTTGCACGAGCTGCATTTAATAAAATGAGAACCTTCTTTTGCAACGATAACCTTAACCAGAAACTCCGACAAATAATGAATAAACGTTATATTTGGTCTGTTCTACTGTATGGCTGTGAAACTTGGACTTTGAAAGTAAATGTAATGAACCGGTTGGAGGCGTTTGAGATGTGGATCGATAGGGTCAGTAATGCAGACGTACTACAGATAGCCAGACCCAATAGAAAGCTGTTGTCGAGTGTGAAAGTTAGAAAGGTCTCATATTTGGGTCATGTGCTAAGGGGAGAAAAATACTACCTCCTTCGACTGATATTAATGGGTAAAGTAGAGGGACGTCGGGGAGTTGGTAGAAGGTAGTTGTCCTGGCTGCGGAACATAAAAGAATGGAGAGGAATGACTAGAGTTCAGAACCTGTTCCAAGTGGCGCAGGACAGAAATGCCTTTGTTGCAGTGATCGCCAACGTTGGGGGAACCTGACACGGCACCGAAAGAAGAATAATGAATATGTGCAAGCAAACGTTGGCATTGATTGTCAAAATAACCTATTTTTAAATAAACAAATTTATTAATAGCAGTATTGGTTGTTTGATGTGAGCACGAAACTTGAGACGTGATCCGATAAATCGACATTATTTTGAATTACACATGTCAATACTACGTGACTAGAAAAGTGATATTTTTATACATAAAAAAATCTAAAAGCTCAACAACATGCAATATGCAAATTTCACTCGTTATTTGTCCACAAAGCTTGAGCTTCGTTCATAGTAGCAGTGAATAGCATTTTTAATATATCGTAGAAATTCTTACGTACCATCGCGTTGAAGTCTCTAAAAGCGTTGAAGCATTGAAAACTTCTCGCTACCCTCTAACAGAGATATGGAGGAATGTGTAATATATAAAAGAAAGCGAAATTTTTATTGGAAATAAACTTGATTCCATATGCGATCTTAACCACCCTACGTATTTGAACGTACGTGATACGTTCACTGTGACTGTACCATTCTGCGCTATCCCGTAGCACGTACGCGCTTGAGAAAAAGTAATGTACCTAAAATGTACAAACTGTTAGAGTGCCAACAACACTCGAGTACAAGTCTTCATAAATATGATAGTTTTACAAGGGGCAAGCGAAGTGTGCGGCCGAGTATTTGACGTTTCGTAATTTAAAAAAATAAAATTAATATATAATTAAATTTCATTTATAAAAAAAACTGCTTTTTTCACGTTTCTCGGAAAATAACCCAAAGGTAGGGCGGTTAATATTATAATTTCTTCTATATTCCCGATCACTTTGTGTTGTGGATTAACATTTAATAACTTTTTGAAAATATTGTATTTTTATAACACTTTTTTGCACCTTTTGCACACTTTACTAATTAAAAATGGCATCCTCCTCGAAAACATTAAAAACTTTTATTAATAATTAATACTACGGAATACACGTTCAGTAAAGAAGTGCATTTGAACACTATGTTCTACATGTTCGAACTTTTCGACAGATTCAGTTAGTTGATTGAATTAAGCAAAGTTTAAAGCGTGTACGTGCTCCAATGCACCTGTAGTCTATGATACTTGTTGTAGTCTATGATACTTGTTAGTCCCTTTTTAATTAACTTCTGATACTCTAATCACTTTGATTTACTGGGAATTAATTGAAAACGATGTACCTGTATATTGAAAATTACATACTAAGCTAGGACATTGTTTTAGAACGTAACCGATTCCAAAGAAAATTGTTTTGAAATAACATTATTTAACAGAATTTATCTTTATAGATGGCGCTAGTGTACAACAATGTGAAGTTATTAAAAATAGTAGCATATATGCAAGTTCCAAAAATTTGTCAAATGTGGTGTCGTAAGAAGGGCGGAATGGGGAATGTTGTTAACATAAGATAATCAAATGATTTTACTGAAATCTCTTTAATTAATCATTTTAAATAATAATGAAATAAAACGATGTTTTTTAACTACTTCCACTTTTGTCTTTATTTAGACAGCGACCGGTTTCGCCAGGCTCGCTGGCATCGACACACTGGTCTGACCTGACTGACAGACCAGTCTGACGATGCCAGCGAGCCTGGCGAAACCGGTCGCTGTCTAAATAAAGACAAAAGTGGAAGTAGTTAAAAAACATCGTTTTATTTAATTATTATTATTGGCATAAAGTTATCGCTTAACCCAACCAATGAATAAGTCATAAGTCCTGTAAACGCCTCGACTACCATATTCTGTTTCCAAATAATTTACATCTTCGTCTCTATTGAGATACAATAATTAATCCTTAAAAAATGATTTACCCGCAATGGGTAAAAATCCAGTATTTGTCTACAAGTATTTGTATAAAAAAAAATTCTATAAAAGAATATTGTATATAGCCAAATGAAAGCCTACGAAAATCATCATAACTTGAATACCATTTCGTTGGAAAACCAAAAGCATAATAGTATTTTTTTGAAGTAAATACAAAATTCATGTGTATAAAACTCGTTATGTTTTTCCTTAAATATTGAAGTATTGCCATCGACAAAAAAACGTACTTTACGTTGCGAAAGCACTCCACCTCATGGTTTTCACTACGAGAGTATTCCAGGAAATATCTCATTTTACTAAATGGTGCACATTACATAGAGCACATAAATATTCATGAATACTGGACCATGGAATGACAGCTAATTTATTAAAAGTTTATAAAATCTATCCACATCCTCCTTTCTCTTCAGTAATTTGTCACAATTTGAATACTTTTAATCGTTTAAATTACACTAAAGAAAAAATAATGTATGACGATTTGTGTTATAAGTGCGATGGGCGAAAAATTAGAGCAAGTTACCGAATTTACGTATCTGGGAAGCATGTTTACAAGAGACGGAAAAATGGAGAAAGACATCGAAAGAAGGGTTGGTGCTGGGAATAAAATAAATGGCGCACTCAAAGTCATTACTGCAAATAGAAATATATCCACAGAAGCAAAGATGGCAGTACACAATGGAGTTCTAGTGCCAACGTATGGAAGTGAAGCTTGGAGCTGGCAAAAGAACGACGAAAGCAGGATAAACGTTGTTGAAATGAGATCACTAAGAAGAATGTGCGGGAAAACTTTGTATGATAGAATACCGAACGATGAAATAAGAAAGAAATGTAAGGCACATGACTGCATCATGGATAAAATTAAAAAATTATCCCTGAGATGGTTTGGACATATGGAACGAATGGATGAGAGTAGAATGGTTAAAAAGTTGTACACAAGCAGCGTGAGTGGAAAAAGAAGCCGAGGACGACCGAGGAAAACATGGCATGACCAAATTAATAAATTACTAAAAGGTCACATTCGAAGTCGGAATAATCGACGTGCGTGCATGGTACGATGTATGAATGTAGAAGAAGCCGCCCGAGAGGTATGCCAGGACAGAGCATTGTGGCGATCCATCCTCTCTGCCCCCCCTTCCGGGGAAATAGTGTGGTGGTTAGTTAGTTTTTCTAAAGAAAACATTTATTTTGCGATTTTAATGCGGTTAGGTTAGGTACACCAATTTCTTCTACATATATTCGCCTTCACGTTGTGTTTTGAATTCATATTTGAATAAATATAATTACACTTGATGTTACAACATTTTATTTCACTTAACACAGACATGTTTAGGTTACAAGTAACATTTATCAATGTACACAATTTTAACAATTTTAAATAGACAATATGTGCACCATCTAAAAAGAACATTTTGTGTGAAATTATTTTTATTTTGTTATTTTATTTTATATCATTGTATTTTATATTATTTGTTTTAGATTTATTTTGTGGGTTTTGGACGATCGAAGTGTGCGCGGGAGATGCCTATTGGTGGCGATGAGGTTCGCAACCCATCACACCGCGTCTCCCGCGGGGCGAAAAGAGAAGGATGGAGTATCAGTAAAAGTGTGACAGTTCATTCTTTCTGCCTACCCTTTCGGGAAGACGGCGTGATGGTTAGTTAGTTAGTTAGTTAGTTTTAAAATTGTAATTATATTTATTCAAATAGGTACGCCAAGTTGAATGTTTGTAGCATCTACATAACATTAGCATCAAACCAACATACGCTTAATAATCTGCAAAAAATGGTTTGTAATTGAAACACAAAGCATCACGATAAAGCTGTTGTCGTAAATTTAACGAATTTATGCACATTGTAAAAAAACTAAGAATACGATATTTAAAGCAATTTTTTTCCTTGTGCAGGACATAATAGTACTTAAAATTTAAAACCGATATATTTTCTCTCCAACAATCACGTAATCAATATATCGGGTTGAAGGTTCATAAGCTCATTAATATTTTTAAAGGTCGAGTACGGTAGCATTGAGTACATGCGATTGATGGTTAAGGTTTGCAAGACTCCATTATAAATTTATAATAGTAAACATGATTAGGTTTTTCTTCTTCTTCGTCAGCCTTCATCGGTCCACTGCTGGACATAGGCCTCTTCCCTTCCTTTCCACTCGTCTCTATTTTCTGCCAGCTGCAGTCACATTTTCCCCCTCATGGCAGAAATGTCGTCGGCCCACCTTTTTGCGGCCTGCCGACGCTTCTCCTATTTTCCCATGGTCAACACCTTATTATTTTCTGGGTCCTTCATCCTCACTTTGTCTCGCCACATGAACCGCTCATTGCCACTTCAGTCTCGCTAGTCGTTCCATGATGTCCGTTATTTTTGTTCGGCGTCTAATCTCCTCATCTCTGATTTTATCTCAGAGACCGACGCCGAGCATATGTCTTTCCATGGAACGCTACGTGACTCTTAATCTTTCTACATTTCTCTTGATGAGGGTCATAGTATCCATCCCATAAGTCATCACCGGCAGTATGCATGAATCATAGACTTTTCTCTTTAGACATATTGGAGTTTCTTTGTTTTCAAATACGTATTTTAGTTTGCCGAAAGCTGCCCAGCTCAACTGATTTAATATAGTTGTTTTACTTGGATTTAATTTATATAAATTGTGACAAATTTGTTTCGCCTTGCTAGGGTATTATCAAATGAATGAACCTAATCGCCAAACAGTGTGTCCTTTTAGAAATCTTAAGGGTGGGGGAGAAAGTATATAATGCAATTTTTTGAGTTGTTAAAGAAAACAATTTTAAGGTTTTTATTAGAACTAATGGATATTCACTAATGGATTCATTATTTATTACTCAGTTAATTTGTCACAATTTATACAATTCTTATAAATTAAATCCAAGTAAAACCACTAAACAACTGTGTTTACTATTATAAATTTAAAAAAAAAAGTGTGAATAAAAAGATGTTTTAATAACTACATCCACTTTTGTTTTTATTTTGATAGCGACCGGTTTCTCCAGTCTGGCTGGTATCGACAGAATTATGCCAGCCATCCTGGCGAAACCGCGGAGTAGTTGCTAAAACATCGTTTTATTTATTAATTAACTAACTAACCATCACGCCGTCTCCCCGAAGGTGTAGGCAGAAAGAATGGACTGCCACACTATTCTTTCGTGTCGATTTCTCTGACTCCTCACATGGCCGACATTCAATATTTGATTTATTTGATCGTGCCACGTTTTCCTCGGTCTTCCTCTATTTCTGGTTCCATTTACATCATTGACATTTAATTTTTTTTACCATTCTTTCTTCATTCATTCTTTCCATATGTCCAAACCATCTTAATGATCCTTTCATTATTTTTTTCGTGACACCATCATTCGCACCGCATTCACTTCTTATGTTTTCATTCGACACAATCATACACAGAGTATCTGCACATTCGTCTAAGAGATCTCATTTCTACTGCATTTATTCTACTTTCGTCCTTCTTTTGCCAGTTCCATGCTTCGCTTCCATACATAAGGGTCGGTAGAAGAACACCGTTTATTTATTTATTGTTTAAAATGAACTTTCTTCGAGAGATTTCAGTAAAATCGTGAAATTATCTGAAAAAAAAATATTCCTACTTATTGTGTTGTGAAAATCAAATGGTGGCTAAAGCAGAGAAGACAAATGAGTACCGCAAATTATAGAGCCGCTCGGGCTCGTTTGATCCACCGCTGTCCTCAATGGACATCCGATCCCGCACACAGGACACCGCACCGGACCGAACGTATGGCCGGTCCATGTACCTTGCCCGCCAGCTACCAATTGTACCCCAAAGCAAAGCAAACCGAAGGTTGGATACTCGGATTGGATAATCTCTTCTATTATTTGTGCTGTTTCTTGCCCTCTGAGGGTGCGCTGTTTTCCATCTGGGAGAGGGAGGTTGCCCCTCTGTGACGGGTCTCGTTCCTCTCCCTGTTGGCCATAATAATAATTTGTGCAGTGGTTTTATTTATTTATTTAATATTATGAAATGCTTCCTAAACCTCGTCCTTTGTCCTACATGCCAAAAACTATACTCTACGTTATTATTATTTTTTTTTTTTTCCCATCCCGCATTTGTCTCCTCTGCCTCTCTTGTTCTTCCCGCTGTATATTCCTGTGGTGTGTATATCTTTTATATAATGTTCCTCAAATGTTCATGTATTATATATTATGCTTATTTATTTATTCAATAAAGTACAGCGGAGCATAGAAGTGAAATTGAGTAGATTAAATGTGGTCTGGCACCCCCTTGTTGTTGCCTATTTAAATGTATGTCCCGGATGGACCGGAAACAGGCCCAGGGAGTGTACGAGCGAGGCTCATAAAAGGGCGCCGCTACGCCCTATAACAGCCTCGGGTATGTGGCGGGAACTTCTATGTTCCTTTAAAAAATCTCTTCTATTAGACTTTGACATTTGCCCCTTTGAGGGGGTGCCGATTATCTTGCTGGGGAGACTGATCCGCAATGCCGGACCTCCTCCTTAGTTCAATTGCATGATTTTTTTCTTCTCTTAAATATATATAGAATAAACTTCCTATGTTACCTTCCTTAGTCCACACATTAAATAAATTTCCTTATTTCCCCCATCCTGCATTTTATCTCCTCCCTCTCTCCTGTGCCTCCTGCTGTGCATTATTTCTTTTTTATTCTTTCTCTAACATATGTTATTTATGTATCAATTGAATATTTTCTTTTGCTGTTGTATTGCTCAGTAGCGAGCACAGAAATCTTTTCACACTGGAAATATCGGTTTTTTGTAATTATATATATTTTTTGTGATTCCTTGATAGCTCTTCAGTCCAAATTATTAAGCAACACTGTTTAAAGATGATCTGCAAGAAAAGTGCCTTTTTAGGGATCAAAAAATCGAAAATCTACAAATTTTTGTTCCCTAAAAAGGCACTTTTCTTGCAGATCATCTTTAAACAGTCTTAAAACCGATGTATTTTATTTCAATTCTGCAACCAGCGACCACTCAATATTGGCTCTCACTGAAACATGGCTGGGTCCTGACATTGGGTCTAGCGAACTGTTCGATGCTAGGTACGATGTTTGGCGATGTGGGGTGGTGGAGGTGTGCTCCTGGCATGTTTGTCTCACCTTAATGCTCGAGCCCGACCAGAATGGACATGTGAGGCTGAATCCATTTGGATATCATTGTCTCGCGGTACAAGTGGCCTTCCCGCAAATCTAAACATTACTTGCGTTTATATACCCAAAGGTTCAAATTATACTAAATATGTTGAAAGTTTTCTAGCACTACTAGTGGACAATAATTTGGACTGAAAAGCTATCAAGGAATCACAAAAAAAAAATTATATAATTACAAAAAACCGATATTTTCATTGTGAAAAGATTTCTGTGCTCGCTACTGTATATGTGTACGGCGGGACATCGAGGGAGAGTAGCGTAGCTTAAATGTGGTCTGGGTCCCCCTTGGTTGCAAATATATGTATATATATATTATTATTATTAATTTTTAACGTAAGTCCCGCATGGACCGGGGACGGGCCTAGGGAGTGCACGAGTGAAGCTTACCTTCAGGTAAGCGGAAGAAGCCCTCTATGGCTCGGCCATAAAATCTCTTCTATTAGATGCACCTTGCGGGGGCCCCGTTTTTGCTCTTGGATCAATTTTCTTTTTAAATTATACCCATTAAAATGTTAGGTTCCCTGTGTTCCTGTCCCTAGTTTTTATGACTGTGTTCTCTATTTACTTAAGATTTCTTTATTTCTTTCATCATTCCAAGTTTTCTCTCCCATCCCACACTCTGTCACAATTTTATAATAGCCCATAAAATCATGTACCGTATTTTGCTTTGTTTTGTTAGATTGGGACATAGAAGTGGATTGAAATTAAACTGGATTAAATGTGGCCTAGATACCCTTTTGCTTTTTTTTCTGGAATGGTGCATTCTCCAGCTAATGTAAGTCCTGCGTGGATGGGGGGCGGGCTGACGAAGGGGCGCCGCTACGTCCTATAACAGCTTCAGGTAAGCGGCGGGTAACCTTCTATGTCTTCATTTAACTGTTAGTTTGTTCATTTTACATTTGTATTAACAATCACTGTATGTTACCCTACAATAAATAATCTCTTCTATTACATGAACATACTAGGCTTGACACATTCGCCTGCCCCCTTTACACGTTGAGAGCAATGTACAGTGCATCAAATCAGTTCATTTTCTCAAAAGACAATATTTATTATACAATAAAGGTTTAAGCCCCAAAGTGGTCTACATAAAACCCCAGGGGTCCACGACAACTTGCAAGGGGTCTACAACAGTTGCAAAAAAAATTGGGAGTCCATGAGATGTAAATAGGGGTCCACGAGATACAACTAAATTGAAGCCGAATATTGAAATGCAAAACGAATATCGAAATCTTCGGCGACATTTTTTTTTAGCTCAACAGCGATTTACGGTTCTTCTTCTTCTTCTCCCTTATCCTATTCCCGTCCACTCCTGGACAAAGGCCTCCTCCATTCGCTTCCATGTCACTCTGTCCTGTGCAGACTACATCCAGGTTATTCCGACGTGTCTGTTCAGATCATCCTTCCACCGTAGTTGCGGTCGCCCTGCACTTCTCTTTGCCGTCCACGGCCTCCAAGTCAGCGGTCTTCTCGTCCACTTTTCATCTGAGCTTCTGGCTACGTGAACTCCCCATCGCCACCCGGTGGATAATGTCAGTGACCTTTGTTTTTTCTCTCACCGTATCTTTTCTGACTCTGTCTCTTAGGCTTATTCCTAAAATGGCTCTTTCCATGGCTTCCTTCCGGTTAGTAGGTTGAATTCGGCAACGACCAATTATGTTTAGCTAATTCGAAAAATCAAATTAAGGAAAGCAGGGGGGCTACACAAAATAGAAAAAAAAGAGACAATAAAGTCTTCAGGACAATAAAGTTTGGGAACCTCTGATTTAAGGCATAGATTAAGAAAAGATAAAATATAATATAGTGAATTCGGGAATACCCTTACAATAAGAACAACAAAGCGATAACTGGAATAGTTTTATTACATGGAATGGTTCTATGCATATGTTCTGTACTCTTCTTTTTTCCCCACTCTTTGGTCATACATTGTTTTTCAGTAGATTCTTCTTATTGACCTCATTTCTACGGCCCTTATCCTAATCCTTTCATTCTTCTTCTGCCAACTCCAAGCTTCACTATTCAACAAAATAATAATTATCGAGTATTTTTATTTGAAATAACAAACAAACAAACCGTCTGCCGCCCCGCAGGGTTTGGCAGAGAGAATGGACCGCATCACTACTATATCCTGACAAACCTCTCTAGATTCCTCCACATTCATACAACGAGTCATACACGCACGTCGATTCCTCCGACTTTCAACATGACCAACCTTTAAAATTTGATAATTTTGGTCATGCCATGTTTTCCTCGGTCTGCCTCGACTCCGTACTCCATTTACATCATTAACGTATACTTTCTTAACCATTCTTTCTCCATCCATGCGCTCCATATGTCCGAACCATTGCAGCGATCCTTTCATAATTTTGTTCATAATACCTTCTTCCGCTCTACGTTCCTTTCTTATATCAGCATTTGAGATTCTGTCGTATGGCGTTCGTCCACACATACGTATTGATATTATTTATAAAATATATATATACGTTTTTGTTTCTAGGAAAGAATGCGAGTGCCTTGTATTTATTTTCGTTTAAATTAATTGTATCTCAATAGACACGAAGATGTAAATTTTTTTTTTTGGAAACAGAATATGGTAGTCGAGGCGTTTACAGGACTTATGACCTGTCATTGGTTGGGTTAAGCGATCGCTTTATGTTAACAACATTCCCCATTCCTCCCATCTTACGACCACCACGTCTGACAAAATTTTGAAATATGTATATATGCTACTACATTTAGAACACTTCACGTTTTTAGGTCCATCTACACTAGCGCCATCCATTAAACTATAATGAGGCATTCAAAGGAAAAGTGGACTAACCCACATGATGGCCAATATTGAGTTAACTATGAGAATGTGTCTAAAACATGTGTTTCTTCGATTAAAAAATGGACTAAACTTAGTTTTAACAATATTCTTTAGATAGAAGTGTTTTTTTTTTGTTTTTGCATTTAAATATTAGGTCCTTACATATGAAATTGGCGTTTTGCCGTACTGGCAACTTTGATCTCAAATATCTTCTCTTTGGTTAGGAATTCCAAATTCAAATTTATACAGCTATTTACTCAAGTATTTGTGTTTCGAAAATTATAATTCATTTGTTTTTCCTCAATTGTTTTTTTTCTTTGCGTCAGTTTACACAGTTTACAAAATGGCAGAAACTTGAAATATCGCGTTATTTACGAGTACGAGTTCCACCGTGGCACCAGTGCTGCAGAAACGGCTCGAAGGATTAATGATGTGTATGGCGACGGTGCCGCAAAAGAAAACACAGTGCGTTTTTGGTTCCAACGTTTTCGTTCTGGAAATTTCGACCTGCAGAACAAGCCCCGTGGACGGCCGGAGACCAAAGTTGATAATGAAGAATTGAAGGCTATTGTGGAAGCGGATCCATCGTAAACCACGTCCGAGTTAGCTGCAGGCTGCGGTGTTAGTGATAAAACTGTTTTAATCCATTTGAAGCAAATTGGGAAGGTGAAAAAGCTTAAAAGGTGGGTACCTCACGAATTGAGTGAAGCAAATCAACAAACGCGCGTTGACTGCTGCGTTGCATTACTCAACCGGCACAATAATGAAGGGATTTTGAATCGAATCATTACCTGTGATGAAAAGTGGATCCTGTATGATAATCGGAAGCGCTCATCGCAATGGCTGAACCCTGCCGAACCAGCCAAACCATGCCCCAAGCGAAAATTGACTCCAAAAAAGTTACTTGTGAGCGTTTGGTGGACTAGTGCTGGTGTCGTTCACTACAGCTTTCTTAAATCTGGCCAGACGATTACGGCAGATGTCTATTGTCAGCAACTGCAAACCATGATGGAAAAGCTAGCTGCTAAACAACCGAGGCTGGTTAATCGCTCTAGGCCACTGCTGCTTCATGATAACGCTAGACCACACACTGCACAACAGACGGCTACCAAATTAGAAGAGCTTCAATTGGAATGTCTAAGACATCCACCGTACTCTCCGGACCTTGCCCCAACAGATTACTATTTTTTTCGAAATTTGGATAACTTCTTGCAAGGGGAAAAATTCAACTCCGATGGGGCAGTCCAAACCGACTTCAAAGATTTTATTGATTCCCGTCCGAATGGTTTTTTTAGTAAAGGGATCGATGAACTACCTATGAGATGGCAAAAGTGCATATATAGCAATGGTACATACTTTGATTAAATAAATATATCATATTTAAAAAAAATCAACTTTATGTTCCTCCCATACAAAACGCCAATTTCATATGTAAGGACCTAATATTTAAAAATATTCTCAATGCAGAAGTGGACCATAATGGTCAGTCCAAAGTATTAGTGCCGAAAATGAAGTTCATGTATATTGTGTCCAATTCTGATTATGTGGTGAATGACATTGACTTAAAATTTTTAGTGCGTGGTCATTCCTATTTCCATGTGATCAGGTTTAATTGAAAAACAAAAGTGTTTTTTTCGAGATATTTATAATACAATCCGGAACACTGGATTCTAGTAATACAATTAGCCAGAAAAAGTAATCAATTTATAATAATCTCAATGGAAAGGGATAATTTTTATTCAACAATTAAATTGGAGAGTAACATAGTAAATAAAAAGGTCTTACTCGATGGATCCAAAGTAGAGTGGTTGAAAATACAGTGGTTGAGGTATACAAAAACCGAACCATTTAAAATATATTTCAAATACTCAAACAACATTGAAGTGATTTTCTCCATAGTGGATATTTCAAAAAGATTGTCAGTCTCAATCACTACTCTAGATGCATTTTTGTATCCACAAGGAAATACTATCACAGCGATAAAGAAGAAGGATTTAATTTCCTTCTTGATTTCGTACCGCCAATTTTCCACCATTTTTATAACAATTTGAAGACCAATAATATTCAGTCAGATTTAATAGACGTTTCTGATTCCGAAAGGGATTAAAATTTTAATAGATATATTTTCTATATCCCTAAAATTTCATTTCACTTTTCTTCTATCCTAATAAAAAAAAATGGACTAAACATAATAACACTTCAACGCAATAGTGAACCAAGCCACCAAAAAGAGGTATTTATTAATTTTTTGACCAAAAACGGATCTACATTAAAATTAACTTATCTTTTTTACCAAGAATCTTTCTTTACAATTAGTATTTGTTGTAAAATTTACGTAACACAAATAGATGAAATTTGATAATTTCTAAAATGCGCCATTACTCAAATCTATGGTAGATAGGGTTAGTTCACTTTTCCTTTGACTGCCTCAATAATGCACTTGCAAGTGTAGGTAATTATTATGGTAATGGCGCATGCTAGGGGGTTGCTTAGATATCAATGGTAGGAAAACACATTTGTTTTCCACGGTGGAAAGTCCTAATGTGTGTGTTCGAATGCAAGCCATTATAAGTCATATGCCATATTAGTGTCACTTGACGTTTTACTCGTAATGATGATAGCTGTACAAATGACGCATATATAGAGCTCACTGCAGTTAGGTTTAATTTGTACGACTACGTTATTGTGAATTGCAAGGCTCAACGTACTTGTATATGTATTCACGTACACAGTAAAATAAATTGTCAACCAGCAAACATTAATAAGAAATTAGCAAAACTAGAAACTAGCACGGTATACGTTACCATGTCTCTTTTAATTGTATCTCAATAAAGACGAAGATGCTAACTGGAAACTGAATATGGTTGATCAAGGTGTTTACAGGACTTATGACCTGTCATTGGTTGGGTTAAGCGCACGCTTTATGTAATTACAACATTCCCCATTCCACCTTTTTCTTTATGACCATGTAAGATACATTTTTGGAAGTTGTATATATGTTACAAATCTATGCCTAACTTCACATGTCAGTTTCAATATGCCATCTATGTAGATTTTGATTACATATATTAATCTTTTTAAGATTACTCTATATAATCCACATACTAACGCCATCTATGGAGATTAATTAATCACCCACCGTGGGTGAAATCCAGTATTCGTATACAAGTATAAGTATACATTCACAAAAAATATTGTTACCTATAAAATAAATATAAATATTGTTACCTCTTTCAATATTTTTAAAAAATTGTTTGAAGTTGGTACACATACGAGTATGTAGGGTCAACAAACCATGCAGGACTTTGAGACCACATAAGTGGGGGCAATGGACTCAGACTGCTGTACCAGCATATTGCAATGGTGAAATACATTGCACGCACAATCAAAACTCCTGACATAGATTTTCAGCCTAACAATGTATGGCAGTCCATTCTTTCTGTGTTTCGGCCGTAAAATAAACTATTTAACTTATATTGCTCTGATGAGACTTGGGTCCAAGCGAAACTAGTTGGTATCAATTATAATAACCATACCCCGCGGTTAAATACAAATTGTTTTTATTATTTTGTGTCTAAAAGTTTAAAATGCCGAATCACAATGCGAGTGCTTCGTATAAAAAAAAAACTTTAATATTTTATTTGATTTGAATATGTAAAGAACATACAAAAAACAAGTCGGTTAAAAAAAATATATTTAATTTGTTTACAATTATTAAGATTTATCAAATGTCGATAAATATAATATTAAATTTAACTTAGTGTCATCAAAATCAAGCATACTTCATATTTTCTGGTTATAAGACGTCTTATCTTAATGATAATTATAATTATAATAATTAATACAATTATATAAGAATAATAATAAATAATTAATAAGAATTAATAATAATAATAATTAATATAATTATAATTATCTTATCTAAATGACTAGAAATTAATAAATAATAACAAACAAAACAAACAAACCATCACGCCGTTTCCCCGCAGGGGTAGGCAGAGAGAATGGACCGCCACACTACTCTATCCTGGCAAACCTCTCTAGCTTCCTCCACATTCATAAAACGAGTCATACACGCACGTCGATTCCTCCGACTTCTAACATGACCAACCTTTAAAATTTGATTAATTTGGTCATGCCATGTTTTCCTCGGTCTACCTCGACTCCGTACTCCATTTACATCGTTAACGTATACTTTTTTAAGCATTCTTTCTTCACCGTCTATATGTCTGAACCAACGGAGCGATCCATTCATAATTTTGTTCATAATAATTTTGATCCATACAGACTCAACCGAGGAGTGTGAAAAACTTCGCGCCGCAACCAACCTCATTACCTCACTCGAATCAAGATCACCAAAAAAACGAGCTCCAAGGATAATATTCCTCAATGTTCCTAGGGAAACCAGTAACGAGGACTTCATACGACAAGTCCACAAAACAGTACCGGCTCTTCAACTATCAACAATGACCGAGGATCAACTTGTAAACCTGGCGAAGTTTAGCCATTTAACTGGTCCGCGGGAGGGTCGAACCTGTCATCGGGTGTTCAGCGTGCCTTCGGCTGTGCGGCATACCTTAATAAAGGCGGAGCGCTGCTTTTCAGACTGGACTGTCTGCCGCATCAGAGACTTCCTGGGAATCACACGCTGCAACAGATGCTGCAGCTTCGGCCATCCGGAGCGTTTCTGCAAGGAACGAGAGTCCACTTGCGCCCACTGCGCTCAGATTGGACACTCGATCGATACTTGCCCCAATAAAATGGGTCCAGCTAAATGTGCGTCTTGCCTAAAAAACAATCTCGACTTTGCCCACCAAACCAAGAATAAGACGGACTGTCCCTCGTATACTAGATACCAGATCATGGCCCTAAACTCAATTGACTATGGCTGCGAATAACTCCTCAACTAATATCACTAACCAGCAATCATCACACCTAACAGAAGTGAAACTAACTTCCCTCGACAGCTATACACCAATAGAGCCAAGCCTTCGCCTTATCTACCTTAACGCCAGAAGTATAAAAAACAAATTAGATGAACTTCAACACTTACTTAAAAGATGCAGCTTCCCAATTCACATCATTGCTATAGCCGAAACTTGGTTAAATGAGGGCGATGATCTGTTCTATAATTTACCTGGGTACAAATGTGCTTTTACATCTCGTAAATCTAAAAAAGGTGGTGGTGTGGGCATTTATGTAAAAAACTCTTCACAATTTTCAAAAATTGAGAATATGTGTGTTGATGATAAGGATTGTTTTTTAGGAATTAAATTAGAGTGTAAGGGAATCGCTCCACTCAAGATATATACAATTTATAGGAAACCCGAAAATAATATTAACCCATTTATTAACTCTCTAGAATCTATACTTAAGAAATCTCGGTGTGAAACATTAATTCTGGGAGATTTTAATATTGACTTCTCAGTGCCTAGTGACGCTTTATTCAATTACCTAAACACGTTGAAATCTTACCATTTTAACGTTCTTAACCAAACACATACGACTCGCGATACCCTAAACCGTAATTCCCTTATTGATCATATAATATCCAACAATACGAAGATAGCTGGCCGGATATCGAATATCGACAACGATATTAGCGATCATAATATTTTAATACTGGATTATCTGAAGGATCTCAGGAGACTTCCAAATAATAGAGCCCCCCTTACCACTTCATGTAAAAAAATTAACATTACAGGTATGAAAAATGACCTGAAATCAAAACAAATTGTCTATAAAAATGATGATTTAAATAACAACTATGATGAATTCTGTCAACACATAAAAAATATAATTGAGAAGAACACCTATGAATTTAACCCAAAGGGAAAAAACAAAAACAACATTGGAAATACTCCATGGTACGATAGTAGATTGAATGAACTAATTAAAGTACGACAATTTTATTTCAAAACATGGAAAAATGCACCGAATAACACAAATCTTACACTAAAAAATAAATCACGAAATGCGGTCACAAGCTATCGACGCACTCTGAAACAGAATTACTTATCTAATATATTTGATAAAAACTTACACGATTCGCGGCAAACCTGGATAACTATAAACTCCATTCTCAAAAATGACATATCCCATAAACGGGAACACGTGGACACAATATTAATAAATGATATGGAAGTGAAAGATAAATTATTAATTGCAAACGCTTTTAATACGTACTTCACCTCAGTTGGTCATGATCTCGCATCGAAAATTCCAATAATGACCACTGACTCTAATTCAATATCAAACTCTAAATCTGTTCTGCAATCTTTTTACATGACATATACTAATGAAACAGAAGTAAAACGCATAATATCGAACTTAAAGAATCGTGCTGCCTCAGGAGTGGACAAAATATCACCCAAAATGTTAAAGGCCTGCAGCGATGAACTGGCGAATGATTTAGTCAAACTAATAAATAAAACCATCTCCTCTGGTATTTTTCCAAATAAACTGAAAATAGCTAAAGTAGTCCCAATTCATAAAGGCGATTCCACAAAACATGTTAATAATTATCGCCCGATTTCTATTCTTCCAATCATATCAAAAATATTTGAAACTCTCATGAAGAACAGACTAACAAATTATCTTGATAAAATTAAATTTCTTTCACCCAACCAATACGGTTTTACAAAAAAGTCAACCACAAAAAGTGCAACATTTGACATAATAGCCTCACTTCAAAATCACATTGACAGCAAAAAGTACACATCTGCTATTTTTATCGATTTAAAGAAAGCGTTTGACACTGTGGACCATAAGATATTGCTCGAAAAGCTTCAATATATTGGAGTTACGCACAAATACTTAGATCTCTTCAGAAGCTACCTAACAAACAGGTTACAAATAGTTGAAATAGACAGTTATCAGAGCACCATTGAAAGGGTTACATGTGGAGTACCCCAAGGATCTATCCTGGGCCCACTGCTCTTTCTAATATACATCAATGACATAACAGATCTACAACTACACGGTACATTGCAACTCTATGCAGACGACACAGTGATCTTCTATCAACATGAAAATTTAAAGCAATTAGAAAAGAATATTCAATCGGATCTTGTGGAACTCGCGGAGTGGCTGAGACTGAACAAACTAACAGTTAATGAAAAAAAAACGCACTACCTACTTTTTAATAACAGACCTCACTATGATATAAGCATACAATTAAATGGTCACCTATTACATAAACAAAACTCTACGAAATATCTGGGATTAATAATCGATGACAAACTAAATTGGAATATGCACATAGAAAAAATTATTAACAAAATAACTCCAGTAATAGGTATTCTCTATAGATTCCAAAAATTGATAAAAACCAATACTCTGCTTTCTATCTACTATGCATTCGTGCACTCGCACCTATCATACCTGTCCTGTATCTGGGGTTTTACAACAAAAAAATATATCAACCAACTACAGGTACTACAGAACAGGGCAATAAAAAACATACTTAAACTCCCAGTTGACACCCCCACTAAAGATATCTACAAAAATACAAAAATCCTTCCAATAAAAATACTGCCGCTATACGAAATAACTTGTACAATCAAGCAATTGATTCAAAAATCATTACATTTTAATACAACCTTTAATCTCAACAATGGCATACATGACCATAACACTATACTACAGCCGTTTCAAACGGAGTCGTGGGGCCATAAATGTCAATAGAAATAGGGATGGGAAGCCCCAGGACTGTTATCGGTATACGGCTACCTGCTCTCGTGGTGTCGATGAGTCACTATAATGATTTTGTAATGATATGTACGTTATGATATGTACGATGAGTCACTAATGATTGGTTTTTACCGAATGCAGTGCTTTTTTGTTATAAATGTGTTTACTGCAATTAAATGAATTCATTCGTGTGTCACCACTCGTTACGCACTATGGATACTTTATTTTCCAACATTGATTTGAAGAAATTACATGGCGATATTAGCCCTCAAACTCGAACAGTGATTCACAACGTATTCTTGTTTGTCAATGAATTGAAAAGTGATCCGAATAAAATAGCTTCTCTTAATTTCAACAAACCACGTGAAATGGCCGCGTTTATTTGTGGTGTGAGTAGAGTGACAGTGGACCGAATAAAGACTGAATTATTGCAATCAAGCAGCCCCTGTACACCAAGAGCAAATTTTAAGAAACAAGAAACTGTCACCAATATTGACGATTTTGATAAAAGTGTATTGAAGCGGACTGTAGGTTCATTTTATGATAGTGGAGAGTATCCGTCCGTGGCGAAAATATTAGAAAAATACCGAGAGCAATTACCTGATTTTAAATGCGGAAAAACTTCGATGAGAACACTCATGAAGGAGATTGGGTTCAAGTATAAGAAAAATGCCGAAGGACGTAAATATTTAATGGAAAGAACAGATATTGTTTGTGCCAGAATGGACTTTTTAAGGAAATTGGATTTACTTAGAAGAACTAACGATCAGCGGCCGCGTTTTTATCTGGATGAAACATGGATTAATCAAAACCATTCAAGAAAGCGTATGTGGCTTGGAAGCAACGATGAAGGAGGTTTCAAGAATCAGCCTGTAGGAAAAGGTCAAAGATTGATAGTTTGCCATGCTGGTTCCGCAAGGACTGGCTTTGTTCCAGAAGCGAAGCTAATATTTAAAGCGGTAAAATCGAAGGATGCTGATTATCACACAGAAATGGATGGCGATACATATATGGCATGGTTTTCCGCATTCCTAAATATACTTGAAGAGCCCTCAGTTATAATCGTCGATAACGCAAGCTATCATTCGATGCAGTTGGAAAAAATACCCACAAGAAACACAAGGAAAGCCGAGATTCAAGAATGGTTATCAAAAAAAAACATTCAATATTCCAGCAGAGAAATTATAGAAGAGTTAATAAAAAAAGTAAAAGCCAGTAACCCGCAGAAGGTCTACGCTTTAGACAGTCTGGCAAATGAACGAGGCCACGAAGTAATACGGCTGCCTCCATATCACTGTCAATATAACCCAATAGAATGAATTTGGGCACAAGTAAAGGGAGAAGTTGCAAATAATAATAATACATTCAAGATAGCAGATGTTGAAAATCACCTCCACCGAGCCATCGATAATGTCACAAAAGAAAACTGGGCCAAATGTGTGAGACATGCCGAGGAACTTCAAAACAGTGACCTACAGAAAGCTCTTATTAGAGATCAGGCGCCGCTTATAATAAATTTGGCAGAAGACACTGATGAAGAAGACTCCGATGAGGATTGATACATTTTTTTGTAATATAAACGGCTCTTTTAAGGGCCACAATATGATCTACTTTGTTTTTTATACTTAACTTTCTTTCTGGGTTTATAGACATACGGTATACAAATTTTAAAATTAAACAATTTTTCTGTTTTTACTGGTATTTAATTTAGTATCTGGTATACTACGGCCGTTTAAAACGGAGTCGTGGGGCCATAAATGTCAATAGAAATAGGGATGGGAAGCCCCAGGACCGTTATCGGTATACGGCTACCTGCTCTCGTGGTGTCGATGAGTCACTATAATGATTTTATAATGATATGTACGTTATGATATGTACGATGAGTCACTAATGATTGGTTTTTACCGAATGCAGTGCTTTTTTGTCATAAATGTATTTACTGCAATTAAATGAATTCATTCGTGTGTCACCACTCGTTACGCACTATGGATACTTTATTTTCCAACATTCATTTGAAGAAATTACATGGCGATATTAGCCCTCAAACTCCAACAGTGATTCACAAAGTATTCTTGTTTGTCAATGAATTGAAAAGTGATACGAATAAAATAGCTTCTCTTAATTTCAACAAATCACGTGAAATGGCCGCGTTTATTTGTGGTGTGAGTAGAGCGACAGTGGACCGAATAAAGACTGTATTATTGCAATCAAGCAGCCCCTGTACACCAAGAGCAAATTTTAAGAAACAAGAAACTGTCACCAATATTGACGATTTTGATAAAAGTGTATTGAAGCGGACTGTAGGTTCATTTTATGATAGTGGAGAGTATCCGTCCGTGGCGAAAATATTAGAAAAATACCGAGAACAATTACCTGATTTTAAATGCGGAAAAACTTCGATGAGAACACTCACGAAGGAGATTGGGTTCAAGTATAAGAAAAATGCCGAAGGACGTAAATATTTAATGGAAAGAACAGATATGTTTGAATGTTGAGGAAGCGGGAGAAATATGTCAGGAAAGAAAAGTGTGTCAGTTCATTATTTCTGCCTACCCCTTCGGAGAGACGGCGCGGCGTGATGGTTAGTTAGTTAGTTAGTAACAATCAAGAAATAGTAAATATACCATTCAAAAGTTTATTTTTTAATTATTCGCATTAAATATAATCAAACTTCTATAAAAGAAACAGTTTCAATCGTATTAATTATTTGCATGGAAGTATCTATGAAAGTGAAGCTTGGAGCTGGCAAAAGAAGGATGAAAGCAATATAAACGCCATAGAAATGAGATCACTAAGAAGAATGTGCGGGAAAACTTTGTATGATAGAATGCCGAACGATGAAATAAGAAAGAAATTTAAGGCAGATGACTGCATCATGGATACAATTAAAAAAGGATTCCTGAGATGGTTTGGACATATGGAACGAATAGATGAGAGTAGAATGGTTAAAAAGTTGTACACAAGCAGCGTGAGTGGAAAAAGACGCCGAGGACGACCGAGGAAAACATGGCATGACCAAATTAATCAATTAGTAAAAGGCGGCCATATTCGAAGTCGGAATAATCGACGTGCGAGAGGTATGCCAGGACAGAGCATTGTAGCGATCCATCCTCTCTGCCTAGCCCTCCGGGGAAATGGCGTGATGGTTAGTTAGTTAGTTAGTTTTTCAAAAACACAGCATTAACAACTTATTGAACGCTAAGGCATAAACACTGTGGAATACCATAGTTATCTACTTAGGAAATTGAAAAACTTTGTTTAATCCACTATTTAATTCTTTCTTCTTCTTAAAGTGCCCTGTCAGGTCCCCCCGACGTTGGCGATCACTCTGGTAAACTCCTCCCTATCCTGCACTGTCCAGAACAGCTCCTCCACAGTTCCACACTCCCTCACATTGCGCAGCCAGGACATCTGCCTTCTCCCTGCCCCCCTGCGGCCCTCTATTTTTCCCTTTAATATTGGATGCAGCAGGCGATACTTCTCTCCTCGCAGAACGTGACCCAGATATGCAATCTTGCGGACTTTGATTAAAGTCAGCAGCTCTCTATTTACTCCTGCACGATTCAGGACTTCTGTGTTCGTCACTCTGTCTGTCCATGGGATCCTGAACATTCTTCGGTGGAGCCACATTTCAAATGCCTCTAACTAGAGGCACTATTTAATAAAAAAAATATTAAAAAAACACGACATGTTTCGGAGGATACCTCCATCTTCGGATGATGGAGGTATCATCCGAAACATGTCGTGTTTTTTAATATATTTTTATTAAATAGTGTAATCAACAAAGTTTTTTCAATTTCCTAAGTATATAAACATAAACATGCCCTTTCACAGCTATTTTCTTTCCTAATTTTGAGACAGTAGTAATTGCTAATCATTTAATATTATAGAAGCTAATATCGTACACTCCGCCTACCAAGCCCCAGAAACAAATCAGATAGCGTTCATAACCGATTTAGTAGGTGGCATTGCCAATTTAGTAGTTAACTATTGCAAATCATCTCCCTGAAGTGATTAAACTATATTTTTAAGCTAAACATCTGATTAGCGGATAACCGGATAAATAAAACTAACTAACGCCGTTTCCGCAGAGGGGTAGGCAGAGAGTTACACATTGTTCTATCCTGACATCACTGACATGCACGCTCGTCGATTGTTCCTACTTCTAACATGGCCGCCTTTCAGTAATTGATTAATTTGGTCATGCCATGTCTTCCTTGGCCTTCTTCGACTTCGTTTTTCCATTCACACTACTTGTACAAATCTTTTAAACCATTCTTCCCTCATCCGTTCGTTCCATATGTCCAAACCATCTTAGTGACCCTTTCTTGATTTTATTTATCACGCATTCATCCGCTTTAAATTTCTTTCTTACTTCGACATTAGATATTCTATCGTACATTATTTTTCGCACATCCTTCTTAGTGACCTTCACTTCTACGGCATTTATCTTACTTTCATCCTAATGCCAACTCCAAGCTTCACTTCCATACATAAAGGTCGGCACTAGAACTCCATTGTGCGCTGCCATCTTTGCTTCAGTCGATATGTTTCTATTTGCGGTAATGACTTTGAGTGCCGAAAATTAAAAGGATTTTGAAATGGCATAAAGAAATATAAAAGAATATTCCGAACTTACAGTACGTATAATTTAATATGGTATTACCTACTTTATTTATTCAGCCCCCGGAATGCAATATTTGCAATAGGGTGAGTAACAATTCCCTAATTGGCCAAAGAAAGCTATCTGATTGGTTCTTGCGTGTAATTAGGCGGAGCTTACGGCATTAGCTCGTAAAATACTCGGTGATTAGAAAATTTATACTTGGTCGAAATTAGGAAAACGATAAATTTTAACGGTGGAAGGACATGTTTTTGTTTGTGGTTTTGATTCAGAATTCCAGCAACAACAAAAAAATACCTGAAAAATGGGAAATTATATACACCATTAACTGAGACATCAGATATTTGAAATTAATCAATTAAAACAAATTTTTTTTAAGTGCCTAATTACAGTTAGTTAAGAGAACAGTGTATGCGTGGAATATAAATGAAATAAACGTAAAAGTCCGGATCGTCCAGCTGACATGTGCACCATAAAAAATAACATTATGTGTAATGTTATTTTTTATTTTTTTTAATATTATTTGTTTTAGATTTATTTTGTGGACGTTGGGCGATCGAAATGCGCGCAGGAGATGCCTATTGGTGGCGATGAGGTTCGCAACCCATCACACCGAGTCTCCCGCTGGGGCGAAAAGAGAAGGATGGAGTGCCGCATCAGTTAAAGTGTGGCACTCCATGCAATTTGTCTACCCCTCCGGGGAGATGGCGTGATGATTAGTTAGTTACTTAAAACAATTAATATCTTTGAATGTTAACATTTTTTAGTATTATTATTGGGAGGTCAACAAACCATGCAGGATTTGAGACCACACGAGTGGAGGCAATGGACTCAGGAAGCGAAACATATAAAAGTCGTACATCCGACTACCTGATACATCAGTGATTATTACGACTTCTAACAGACACGAGTCTACGTTATTGAGTCTACGTCACGAGGGATCTCGGACTCCCTCCCGCTGATCTACGAAGCCACGTCATTCATTATCTCGACTTCTAACCGACACGAGTCTATGTTACCAATTCCACGTAACGGGGAACCTCCGACTCTCTCCCACCGAGCCACCCTGCTACGTCACGCAACTTCTGGCGAGTCTTCGCTTCAGCTGACATTGTAACATCATCCTCAGCTGCTCCCCACCCTGACTCCGTCCCGCTGTTATCCACACCCTGCGCCGTGACGCCTCGTCAACCATCACCACCTCACCCCCAAAGTGGTGACTTCTCCTGAAACCCTAAATTATATTATGAATCTATTATTTTTTTTTACAAAAAAATAAATAATAAATAACGTTAATATTTTAATGGATTTTATTTTTGTGATAATAACAATTGATGTCGATAGGAAAAAAAAGTATGGAAAGTCATAGCCGAGTATGCGCGGTTTCATCCCTGCTGTCATTTTTCAGTTTGAAATCACTAAAGGTGTCAAAAGAGTTATGTGATGTTCCCGTAGTTGTTCAATCTGTACTTGGATAAGTCAATGAAAAACTAGAAGACATAAACGCTGGTGCTAAGATGAGCAGATTGACAGTCAGCTGTTTGTTATATGCAGACGATGCTGTGTAAACCGCTGACAGTGTGGAAAATCTGTAAGTCTAAGTATCAAAAAAGGAAAATAGCATGCAATGATGCAATAAGAGTGACCTTGTTATGAATGTGTCTAAGCTTAAAGTGATGGTATTTGAGATAGAAGAATGTATGACATAGTGCGAACTGTGAGAAATTGGATGAAGTTACCGAATTTATTTATCTTAGAGGCGTGTTTACAAGTAAATAATGGAGTTCTAGTACCAACACTTATGTATGGAAGTGAAGCTTGAAGCTGGCAAAAGTAAGATAACTACCGTAAAAATGAGATCGCTATGAAGAATATGCGGGTAAACGATATATGATAGAATACCGAATGACAGAATAAGGAAGAAATGTAAGTAACTGAATGTAGAGGAAGTTAGAGAAGCATGTCAGGACAGTGCAGTTTGGCGGTCTGCCAGCCCCTCTAGGGAACCGGCGTGATGGTTAGTTAGTTTATTTTACAATTGAAGGTGATAGCTTTTATATTTGAAAAAAAAACAGCAAGTTTTTGTAAACGCCCTGTCACTCACACTAGTCCAAAAATTCTACCTGAAATGAACGGACTCTATTAGCAAATTCTAGGAATTAGAAAGTCGTTTTAGTATTTTATAGTACACCTAATGTTAGAATAGACATTGTTAAATATAATCCAAAGAAAGCAGTTTTTAAACAAATAAATATTTATTTGCTTATTTATTCTGGATATTCCGGGGAATTTTATAAATTTAATCATCAGGGTAGTTGTTAAATGGTTTGTTTGTCAATTTTCCACTGGTTCTCAAACTGATTATAGCGATTGTTAAATTCTGTGACAAGTTCTAAAATTGGAATTTGAAACACAACACTATACTCGTATAATTTCTACTTTAGTTTATTAAATATATTTTTAAATATACTGAATCAACTAAAGTGGAAAATATACAGTGTTGTGTTTCGAATTCCAACTTACATTGGAGTTCCACAGTGTTAACGCCTTTACTTTCAATACGTTTCAAAATGTTTTGCAAATGAAATTTTAATAATTTAATTAATAAAAAATGATTTAATTGTTCATGAAATATTAAATAAATAATATGTTAACTACCTAACTAATCATCACGCCGTCTCCCCGAAGGGGTAGGCAGAAAGAATGGACTGCCACACCTTTCTTTCCAGACATATTTCTCTCGATTCCTCAACATTCATACATCGTGTCATGAACGCGCGTCGATTTCTCTGACTCCTCACATGGCCAACATTCAATATTTGATTTATTTGATCGTGCCACGTTTTCCTCGGTCTTCCTCTATTTCTGGTTCCATTTACATCATTAACATATAATTTTTTTACCATTCTTTCTTCATTCATTCTTCCATATGTCCAAACCATTTTAATGATCCATTCATTATTTTGTTCATGACACCATCATTCGCACTGCATTCACTTCTTATATTTTCAATCGACACTCTATCATACACAGAGTATCCGCACATTCGTCTAAAATATCTCATTTCTACTGCATTTATTCTACTTTCATCCTTCTTTTGCCAGTTCCATGCTTCGCTTCCATACATAAGGGTCGGTAGAAGAACACCATTGTGCACTGCCATTCTAGCTTTTTTGGATAGGTTTTTGTTTGCGATGACAACTTTATGTGCACCATTCACTTTGTTGCCTGCCCCAACCCTTCTTTCAATATCCCTCTCCACTCGCCCATCTCTTGTAAACATACTACCTAAATTTACTATATGTACTATATGATAAAAACCCAGGCATCTGGTAATCATGTATAATATAATTTTAAAAATACGACGTGTTTCTATATACAATAAGATCATGAATGGCGAATGATACGTTGTGTTCAATATTAGTTTATTTAACAAGCTCTTGCGATGCATAGCAGTACATTTTCCACAACAGCGGACACGTAGATATGAAAATATTTATTCTCAATATTGAACACGACAGACATCTCAGCAAAAATATAAAGAATATAGTCGCATGTGCCATAGCATTTTGCACGTTTGAGAAATTTACTAAAATAATATCTTCATTAGCTAGAATGGCAGTGCACAATAGTGTTCTTCTACGGACCCTTATATATGGAAGCGAAGCATGGAATTGGCAAAAGAAGGATGAAAGTAGAATAAATGCAGTAGAAATGAGATCTCTTAGACGAATGTGTGGATACTCTGTGTATGATCGAGTGTCGAATGAAAATATAAGAAGTGAATGTGTCATGAACAAAATAATGAAAGGATCATTAAGATGGTTTGGACATATGGAAATAATGAATGAAGAAAGAATGGTAAAAAAAATCTATGTTAATGATGTAAATGGAACCAGAAATAGAGGAAGACCGAGGAAAACGTGGCACGATTAAATAAATCAAATATTGAATGTCGCCCATGTGAGGAGTCAGCGAAATCGACGCGCGTGCATGACACGATGTATGAATGTTGAGGAAGCGAGAGAAATATGTCTGGAAAGAAAAGTGTGGCAGTCCATTCTTTCTGCCTACCCCTTCGAGGAGACGGCGTGATGGTTAGTTATAGTATCTTCATATATTTTTAAGGGCGATAAAAGTTCTAATGATTTATATTTTATTATATTATACATTTCATCAGATGATAACGATGATCAATAATAAAAATTTAAGATTCTTGGGTGAATTTCAGAATTTTAGTAACTAGTTGTTAAAGTAGATATATGTTGTTCGGGTTAATGCCTAGGAACGGCGATGAG
Source organism: Lepidostoma basale (assembly GCA_022606425.2). Lineage (NCBI taxonomy): Eukaryota > Metazoa > Arthropoda > Insecta > Trichoptera > Lepidostomatidae > Lepidostoma > Lepidostoma basale. The sequence continues at coordinate 58,962 of JAHDVF020000008.1, read as the reverse complement.
GTCGCCACCCATCACGTCGCTTTTCCCGTTGTGGCGAACAGAGGAGAGTGGAGTGCCGCATTGGTTCTTGGAACATTAGAGGAGGTATGGAAGTGAAGTTAAATTCGGACATATGGAGAGCATGGATGGAGAAAGAATGGTTAAGAACCAGCGTGTATGACTCGTTGTATGAATGTGGAGGAACCTAGAGAGGTGTATCAGTATATATTTTAGTGTGGTGGTCCATTCTCTCTGCCTACCCCTGCGAGGAATTAGCGTGATGGTTTAATTTAATTTGACTACCTTTTACAACGAAAAATTAAAATATTTTGCGATAAAATTATAAACTCCCGAAAAACAATTCATATCAATAGGAAATATAAAAAAACAAAAAACGTGCTCAGAGTGTCAGAAATGAAGACGCTCAGATATATATATCTGGCAAGACATTGCAAGAGAGGATAAGGAATACACGGATAAGGGAGATAGGGGTCGAGGATGTCGTTAGGTGGGGAAGGCATAGGACAATATACCGGTATCCACACATGAAGAGAATGGATCCATCCAGACTCCCCTTATTGTGTTACACGGCCAGCCCCATGGTAGATGACCCCCGGGCAGACCACCAAAGAGATGGATCAACAGCTGAGAGTCGACTTCGCAGGAGGCCAATTCCTCTTAAGAAACTGGCCACTAGGCCTACACTAAGAATAAGAAAAAGTAAATATAAAATAAATTGTCAATGAACGTCAATTCAATTAACAAGTTTAAAATAATAATGGCTTATATTTACAATATTAATGGCAATCCTGTTTTAAATAATTATCCGAAATTAACTTCAAATATTAATCAAATAAATTATTTTTCTTTAGGGATTGCCAGCAGCCCCTCATAACGAGCACCGTGAGAGCCGGTTGCCTTGTATGGATTGGGCAATCAAGATCTCGTACGCGTCAAGACCGACCGGAGTAAAACCTCTAGGAAGGCCTAAACAGCGCCTAATGGATAATGTTCAGGCTGATCTGGTTCTTCTTCTTCTTCCTCAGCGTATTCCCGTCCGCTCCTGGACAAAGGCCTCCTGCATTCGCTTCCATGTCACTCTGTCCTGTGCAGACTGCATCCAGGTTATTCCGACGTGTCTGTTCAGATCATCCTTCCACCGTAGTTGCGGTCGCCATGCACTTCTCTTCGCCGTCCACGGTCTCCAAGTCAGCAATCTTCTTGTCCCAATTTTCATCAAATCAAATCAGTTTATTTCATCAACAGACATTACAAAATTAATTTTAAGGCATCTATTGAGAATAGGTAAAATAATATATTATGTATCGTATACTACCAGAAACGCATGAGAGATGGTTCAATATTAGGAAGACAGGATACTCTCCAGAATTAAGATTATTTGCCTTCTGAACGTACTTTCACTGATATGAAAGACGTCGATCTCCGAGGAGACAGCGTTCAGCAGATTGATTGCTCTTCCCACCGGTGTCACCAGAGCCAGGTTGGTTCTGGCGGCGGGTAGGTGAAACAATCTATGCTGGCGCTGTCAGAGATATCTGTCGGGAACAAAAAGACCTACATCCTCCAGCACCGCTGAGTTTTCAAAATATCCCCTAATTAGTCTAAAGAAATGGGCTGATGAGCATCTGAGCTTCTGGCTACGTGACCTCCCCATTGGTGGGTGATGTCAGTGCTGACTCTGTCTCTTAGGCTTATTCATAACATAGCTCTTCCCGTGGCTCTTTGGGTCACTCGTAGTTTCTCGGCACTTTGTTTGAACAATGTAACAGTTTCAAGACCATAAGTACCAACTGGCAGAACGCAGGCTTCATAGACTTTTCGTTTCAGGTTGATCGGTATTTTCCGGTTTTTAAGGATGTAACTCATGTTTTAGAAAGCTGCCCAGCTTAGTCCAATTCTTTTTTTTAGCTCTGCGGTTTGGTTATCTCGAGATAACCAAACTGCAGATCTGGTTAGATTAGGCAAAACAGACTGCTTAGAGCGCAGGATCTAAGAGCTTGGAAGAAAGAAGTCTAAAACTCTTCTAGAGTTGTAAGGGCATAGGGAGTATGTAAGGAATTATTAAGGAATTATAAAACACACTCCTATATCTGCCCGATTTCACAGCATTTCAAAATTTATGAAAACTCAGTTTGGCAGAGAGCGCTTTTGGTTTATTCAACAAAACGTCCCTAGATCGGAACGGAATACAAGTGTCGGGGGTGAAGCTTATAAATAGGGAAAATAGGAAAATGAAAAGAAACAAAAGCGCACCCTTTTTAGGTCACCAACTAATTAGAGAATCTTATGCAAGCGGTTACTCCAATGTTTTACAAATATTCAATGTAATTGTAACGTAGATGTTGTATGTATTGATAAAATAATTGTATATGCAAACACCGCAAACTTCGAGTTTAGAGTTTCATTATTTTACGTTATAAAATTAATATTATGTTACCATTTATAGTTTGAAATTTTGAATTAATTACTTTCAGTCATTATGTACAGTATTTCCAGTCATTTAGATACGATAATTATAAATATATTAATTATTATTATTAATAATTATTATTTATTATTATTATTATGTAATTATATTTATTATTATAATTATAATTATCAATAAGATAAGATAATTATAATTATATTTATTATTATTATTAATTATTATTAACTTGTAAGCTTCTCACTACGAAGGGAGCACTGCCAGTGTTAGGGTAAATGGGGCAATCACACCTTGGTTTGATATCATGAAGGGTGTTAAGCAGGGCTGCGTGATGTCTCCATGGTTGTTCAATCTGTATATGGACAAGTGTATGAAAGAACTTAAAGGTATAAATGCTGGTGCTAAGATGAGTGATCTGTCTGTAAATTGTCTGCTTTACGCGGACGATGCCGTTCTCGTTGCGGATAGTGCGGACGAATTAAAAGTCTAGGTGTCGAGAATGTATGAGGTATGCAAGTCAAATGATTTAATGATGAATGTCGGAAAGTCAAAGGTGATGGTTTTTGAAAGGAAAGAACAAATGACAGTTTGTATTATAATATAAGTGTGAACGAAGAGAACTTGGAACAGGTGAGGGAATTTGTGTATTTAGGTAGCATGTTCACAGCAGATGGCCAAACGGATAGTGACGTCGAAAGAAGGGCTGGTGCGGGTAACAAAGTGAATGGAGCTTTAAAAATAGTTATTGGAAACAAGAATTTATCAAAGAAAGCGAAAACGGCCGTTCACAATAGAGTTCTGGTCCCAACCCTAATGTATGGAAGCGAAGCATGGAACTGGCAGAAGAAGGATGAGAGCAAAATAAATGCGGTAGAGATGAGGTCCCTAAGACGTATGTGTGGTAGAACGATATACGACAGAATCTCAAATGCTGATATAAGAAAGGAATGTAGAGCGGAAGAAGGTATTTTTTATTTATTTTTTATTATACGATTTTATTTTGGGAGTATCGTGAGAGGACTCTCATTACTGATACCCCACTATTTATGACATGACTTTTTAATACATTATTATAAACAGGAAATATACTTATTGTAAAAAATTATACATAGAATTACTTAAAACTAACTAAACTAAATAATCGAGCAAATACAAATTACGGCAAGTCAAAATTACAATTAAATTTAAGTTTTTTAAAGTTAAATATAAATTACTATGATAATACATCTATAATATTTACTACACAGATAATAAATGGAGAGTGAAATGAAGAAATATATAAATTCTCGGCTTGAAACAGAAAATCAGGGAGAGTTTTGAAAATATCACGAAATAATTTATACAAAGAAAAGATAGAATATGAGTTAGAAAATTAATATAATATTAAATAAATTGCGGTAACATAAGAGTATTCCAAAGTAAACAGTTTAATCACTATATTAAGTTAAAAATCATTATTTTCTAAAATCTGGTTAAGGAAATATAATTTAAGTGGATTATTTTTTGTTTCATCTTTAAGGTGTTCCGGAAGTCTATTAAGTGCAGAAAAAGCTATGAATTTAAGTGATTTTATTCCGTATTTAGTAGTGGATACTTTGGGGATATACAGGTTGTTTGCTTGTCTATTATAGGGGAATTTTACGGCGATGAAAATGAAGAAGCAAATGTCCTTATTCAAATGAATCGGAAAATATTTTTTACGATAATGAAAATTATTAAGTTTCTCCATTCTTAATTTTAATATTTTAATGTTTGTCATATTAACTAACTAACTAACTAACCATCACGCCATTTCCTCGGAGGGGTAGGCAGAGAGGATGGATCGCCACAATGCTCTGTCCTGGCATACCTCTCGAGTTCCTCTGCATTCATACATCGTACCTTGCACGCTCGTCGATTATTCCGACTTCGAATGTGGCCGCCTTTTAGTAATTGATTAATTTGGTCATGCCATGTTTTCCTCGGTCGTCCTCGGCTTCTTTTTCCACTCACGCTGCTTGTGTATAACTTTTTAGCCATTCTACTCTCATCCATTCGTTCCATATGTCCAAACCATCTCAGAGATCCTTTTTTAATTTTATTCATGATGCAGTCATCTGCCTTACATTTCTTTCTTATTTCATCGTTCGGTATTCTATCATACAACGTTTTCCCGCACATTCTTCATAGTGATCTCATTTCTACGGCGTTTATTCTGCTTTCATCCGTTCTTTTGCCAGCGCTCCAAGCTTTACTTCCATACATGAGGGTTGGCACTAGAACCCCATTGTGTACTGCCAACTTTGCTTCTGTGGATATATTTCTATTTGCAGTAATGACTTTGAGTGCGCCATTTATTTTATTCCCAGCACCAACCTTCCTTTCGATGTCTTTCTCCATTTTTCCGTCTCTTGTAAACATGCTTCCTATTCTTTGTCATATTCATTTTGTATTATCACTATGAATTAAGCAGAAAATAAGTTATTCATAGAATTGCTTGTATTTATAATATTTATTTAGGATATTTGATTTCTAAGAATAATTACGAGAACCCCTTACGGCATGGGTCGGAAACCAGCGGCCCGCGAGGCGTCTTGGTGCGGCCCGCAAGATTAAAAGCTAATATAAAGAAAAACTTGCAAATCAAATGAAGACTACAGGGGGAAAACAAGGAATGTCAGTAGAATGTTAATTTGAATAAATTGAGAATGAAGTTAATCAAAGTCTATATTTTTTTTAGCAATTAGCAATCGATTATCTGGCCATAGTCGATGACACACATGATTTTTTAATATGAAAATTTTACTATGGATAGATACGTACAAATGCCGCTAGATGGCATTATTACATTTATTTTGAATTTTGACTGACATTACTTGTTTTTACCCTGTAGTCTTCAAATGCAACTACCAAAATCTCCTTGATTTTATTAACGTGATAAATGTCGGAAAAATATACATTAAGCATTTTATTTTTAAAACTTGACTATTTGTACACAAATATTGTAGGTGTGGGAAATGCTTATTGGTGGCGATGACGCTCGCAACCCATCACACTGCGTTTCCCGCGGGGGCGAAAAGAGAAGGATGGAGTGCCGCATCGGTTAACATGTGGCAGTTCATCGTTTCACATTGAAGATTGTAAAATAAATTCTAATATCATTGATTTAAATCTTTGGTGTTAGTCTTTTTTTTTTTAATAAAAAAATATATAATATATATATTATATATTGTAGGTATGATGTAATGACATGTGACCAAGTGCGGCCCGGAATTATCCCCACGTCAAATATTTGGCACTTTCATGACAAAAGGTTGCCGACCCATGCCTTATGGCATGTAGGTACACAATAATAAAAACTTTTTTGTGGTGGGGATATGCACGATGCCTATCGAACTTGGAAGCTTCGTTTCGTCCGTTTTACATTCATAACACCATAGAACGTCAAAGTGACAGGGCGCCTATTGTTCGGGCGCATAACTAATAATTAATTTAACTAAGTCATCAAGTGTGTTTAGTGAGGTTTTATTATTCAACTAAGTGAACAAGTGTATTTTAAAGTGTCATTGTCTACAAAGGACTGATATTTATTCTTAAACGGTAATTTTCATTATTATTAAATCTTCCACTTGTGATTCTTTTACGTTCTATTTTTTTTAAATTAGAAATATATCTGTTAAATTTTAATTTTATAATTCAATGGCTCATGCTTGTTTTCATTATTTAATTATTAATTTAATCATATTTTCAGACATGCGAAAATTCAACGAAATTCTGAAATATTATTTACTTTGGTAGATTACCTAAATATATGTATATTTGAATTAGTTTTAAAGAATTATTTGAAAATATATAGCAAGACAGATTCTTTAACGACTTGAACTATAGAAAACGCAATTGTTGTAGTTTTAATCATCCATGAGTCGCATGTTTTTTTTTAAATGTCAGAAGTTTCTAAATATCGTCTAAAATGTACTATTTAGTAATATATATTAACATTTATTATTAAGTAGATTTAATTCTGCAATCTGATAATCAACCGGTATCATTAGGACCCCTTCAAAATAAATATTAGTTTAGGTATTGAGAGTAAACATATGTACTTTCTGTTATCAGATACCTGTAGTTAACACTCAACGTGGGCGTAGGTTATCATAGCGAATGTAAATAGTAAATGATTCGTTTATTGTTTCTTAAGCAATAGGAGTTTGTTTCCACTAAACGTACGAGTTATAACCATTATAGCTGAACATCTGCATGCTAGAAGATCCAAGTCTAAGTCCCCTTTTAAATAATTTATACGAATAAAAACGTTTGTTTTCCAGAAGTTATAAAATCTTTATAAGAGTGAGGTTATCAAACGTCATTTCATAATGCCTTAACGAGGCGAAACATCTCATTCCCACTAAAAATAATAAATTTTCTAGAAAATTGGCGTATTAATTTACAGACGGTTCTTTGATTCTTAATATTACTATCCGAATTTTACCACGATAAAGCTTTATTTTCATACCGAATTTAAAATTATTAAGCCTCGGATTCAAGTGTGGTGTTTTGGATATTTGAAAAAAAAAAATTTTAGTAGGTACGTTCGTAAAAAATGCACGATATTTCGTATCAATGAAACAAAGCAATTTGTATATTTCATGTTTAACATTCCTATACACGTTTTAATCATCATTTGGTGTGTTTAATAACCGCCATTTTATACCAAAGCGAAAAAATATTTATTGAAAATCGTGATGACTTCGTTTTCAAATGCATTCATTTTAAAAATATTTGCGCTGTATGTTGGCACTCCTTATTTTTGAACATAGGCAACGATATATTCGTTTTTCTATTACTCCATAGATATTGTTGCTGATTGGTTGTACGTTGCACCGTGGTGTCTTGTGCGCATGCGCAGACGTGATTTTATCAAGAAAAGTTGTTTCATTTCGCCGCAAATTTGGCACTCTTGGTTGGTCTTTGGCCTAAGGCACTGAGGCTCGAACGGGCTTAGGTGATAATTTTAACTGAAAATATGTCGCAGAACTATTTTGTGTCAAGTGTTTTAAAGAGCAACATCTAAAAAATAAAAGTTTCAAGCAGCATTTCTGTTTTATAAGTGTAATAGTTAACAAGTGACTTAAATTCGGTAAGTGATACTTCGTCCACGCTTTCTTTTGGTTATGTTTTACCAATCGTACATTTATGGTTTTATCTTCAATATGTTCGATTTACCGAGTGCTAAAAGTGGCTTGAATGATCGTGTCGCGTATTCACTGCTGGCTGTCACCGATCACAGCGCTAAACCCTCGCACGATGGCTCAAGCTGACCGCCACCCACGTGGGCCCATTTCTCACATCTATTTTTAGATGTAAAAATTTTTGCGATCCCTACTGCATACTTTGCGCCGAAAAATAACAGCTGTGCCTTACTACGCCCTCGCCGTATCAGTTCTATTGTCGATATGATCACTTAAATTCACAGCCTTGGTGTAAGTTTAGCGGATGAAAACTTCTTTTTAACTTTTTATCCCATTTAGCCACATATTCTTATCTGGCAACAGAATGTCACACGAAGAGAAAGCACTTTATTTCGTCACATCTGTTGTGGTTTGCACCTTCAAATGATCTTTTGGCATCATTAAGGGTTTCAGTTCAAATAGTCATAGTCGTCAAATATTGACGTGTTATGCTATTAAGATTCTAAACTTTTAGGTTATCTTCAGTATGGTGCGTTATCTCAACCAGCTTTTCCCTATCTTTCCGAAGTTAGTTTGAAACATTAAATGTCATTTAATTGTAAATTAAATGGGAAATCTATCAATATGTATTGTATACAACTTACCTTAAACCTTTTTGTTTACTTAGTTCAAAATTATTTCGATTAACAATTTCAAATGAAACTGTCTACGTATAGTTAAATTTTTTTTAACCTACCAAATTTTTTGCCAATGCAAGATTTTGTTGCTCGTCAAAAGTGAACATAGGAATGCCGAATCTCACAATTCTTTTGACAATCGATATGTAGTTGAATACTGATAATGAAAATACAGTAGTTTTAATTAATTTATCTCAGAATTAATTGTAAAATTAATTCTGAGAGTTATTTTGGTGTATCAAAGGTTTGATGTTAGTTCCATAATTTCCGTTTTAAATAACAAAATTACAATTTATTAAGATTGATTTAATTCAGGATTTTTTAAGAAAAAATTATGTACCAACAATTTTTTTTTATTTTTTTTATTAATTCTATTAAAATTTACGAAAAAAAAATAAATACCAATTGATAAATGCCCTGCAGGACTGTAAGCTCTGATCCTAGATTACAATTGTCCTCTATTTCTCCTTCAATGTCCAGTGAAAGTGCTCCTTTCAAGTGCAATACAAGGATGAAATGAATGAAGGTCATGCTGTTTGCTTTTATTAGTTTTGTAAACTGTGTTTTTAAAAACTAAACGTTTGTTGAAATATTTATTAGTGACAATTTATTAAGATTTTATATATTATTAACATATACTAATGTTGACAAACCTTCAGAATAAATAAATCACTTGTATTTTCACTTCTTTTTGTTGTCTTATCAGTTTTCTATGTTTATTTTGGATTATTTACATTCTTTTATCTCTCGATGTTATGTCAGGTCCCCCCGACGTTGACTATCACTTAGTGAGAAGTTTATTCCTCCTCTTAGTGATGACCCGGGGAAGATATGTCTAGTGGTTTCCCTCTTGAATTTCATGTCAGGGTTGCCTTCCCTTAGCCAGGTGAATCCAGTTTTATGGTGCTGATAGCCATTTGTAACACTGATGGGAAAGTCGGGAACGTTAGAACCGTCATGGACGCTAGAGAGTTGAACTTAGCATTAGAGTTACTGGCATTATTGCAACATGACATTACAACATTTAACAGAAGCATTCTTCCCTTCAGAACCCCTACAATCTTTTCACATTTTAAATTTTATAAAATTGAAATTTCTTTTGTAAATTATCCGTTTAATTGCTTAGTTGTAATAGTGCAATATCTGTTTGATAAACTTAAACATTGATGCAGTCCAGTGCTGGATATAGGCACCTCCCATTCTTCTCCAAGTATTCCTGTATTATGCTTTTCACATCCAGTTTCCAGCAATTTTTCGTATGTCATCATACCATCGTGTGTTTTTTATTTATTGTTTCTTCTGTTCTCGTAAGGTCTCCACTCCACGACCCCTCTGGTCCATCTTTCTCCTGTATAATAAGATCTACTTTATAATATTCAGCAGATTTAATATCATGACTTTTCCTTCGGTAGGAGATTTTCAATAAATACAAGAATAACTTTGATAATTGGACTTGGTTCAGACTAGTCATGATTTGACTGCATTTTTTCATTCTAAATCAGTAATGATTTGTGAGATAACCCTGATAATGCATGCCAGATGTGACTGTTACTATGTTATTTTCTAATGTTTCAAACATGAGTAAGTAATCCCTGCAGCCAACAATAATATGTGCAAAGTTCATTAATTTAATCGGCTTGATTGATTTGAATGTACAATTTCACATTCAACGAGCATGCGTGTTACAATGTAGAAGAAGTTTGAGAGGTATGTCAGGACAGAGCAGTGTGGCGATCAATACTCCCCTAAAGACGACATGATGGTTAGTTTGTTTACACATTTTTTATGACAAAATTATATTTTTTGCATACCGTGTTTCATGATTGCATTTATTTTTTTTAGTGACATTTTGAGTGATTTTAATTATCAGATCTCTTGTGAACTCGTGTCAACGCGAACACAAACTGAACTTGTGATATTATTGCGTCTTCTTTTAATTCTCATTTTCCCTTGGCTGGTGCAACTATTGCAAAAACTGTTTCATATCAGTAATATAAATAAATATACTTATTACGATGCAAATTGCTTTCTATGAAATGGGACATCTAAATGTATTTTCGTTATAAACAAAAGATTTTACAATATTTGATAAGTATCAAATTTTTTTAATGGAACATCCAAATGTACCTTTGTTGAACATCTAATTTTTATACAAACATTTGCATTCCTGTAATTCTGTGTCATGTACAAAATTCAGATTGTATATATTTAAGTTTTTTTTTAGATTTCTTTCTTTTTGTTACTGACAAGCTAAACATTATAATTTTTTGATTAGAATTATTGTATTCAATATCAGTAGCATAGGACAACATGATTTAACTCTTAGTTTTTTTAAATTTACTGCAGGGTATATTTATATTAATAATTATTAACTGAATAAGAAAAATAGGTTGTTTAATAAAACTATACTCGTTTTCACTATATTAATTGCCATTACCGTTGCCTCGCCTAAGAGGTAGGCAGATGCAATGGACCGCCACACTGTTCTTTTCTCACATGCTTCTTTCGATTCTTTAACATTCATACATCTTGTCATGCACACGCATCAATTTCTCCGATTCCTCACGTTGTCACTATTTAATATGTGATTGATTTAATTGTGCCATGTTTTCCTCAGTCTTCTAAAAATAAAATTAATATATACTTAATATCTATTGTGCATCCCCATCTCCATTTCACTGGTCTTGCAATTATTTTTTAAATATATTTTTGTCTATTCTTCTTCTCAGCTTTTCTTATATCTTCCGTATTTTTATTGTCTAAATATTTCCAAAGTTGCCGATTAAATTCAGATCTAGACTCTGAGCAAGCCAATCAAACGGCAAGCTGGGGTGTCCTGCATACTGCCATATTATTTTAATATGGTCAATTGCCATAACACATTCCTAAACCATTATTGAACTTACCCCGTGTTGAACTGTTCCAGTTAATCACTGGGTTTTGTATTGTTTTCCGAGACTTGACGAATTTGAACTCATCTGTCCAGATAAGCCTTTTCTACTGCTCCTCGGTAAAAGCTATATTTGCCGCTCAGACAATTATTCTTTCGAATTAATGGTTTCCACTTCGCTTCTTGAAAATTATTTTACAGTAAGACTCAATAAACTGCCATGAAGGGGTCAGCAAAGCGCCGCTACATTATTTAACTTGACTTCTTTCCTGATCTCAAAGATGAGACTTCGATGATTTTTCAATCTTAGGTTTTGCATTCTTCGGACAGTCCTTGATTAGGTCCCTTACCTTGTTTCATATATATATTTTTTATCACACAATGTATTCTGTGAACTGATTTTGATATCGTTTGTTGGATTTTTTCATACCGAATGTCCTTTTGGTGCTTAACAATATTTTTTTGGCAATCTATTACATTCAAGAATTAATACAAATGAAAATGTCAGTTTTCTAGAAGTTTTATTATATTTTATGGGAATGACATGTTTCACCCTTCAAAGGCATTATCAAGGGCGAAACATGTCATTCCCATAAAATATAATAAAATTCTAGAAAAATAACATTTTCATTCGTATTAATTATTTAATATGGAATTTTACACCATTGTTCAAGAAACAAATACTATTACATTCATTTTATCTTTTTTAATAAAATATATTGAAAATGAGCTCAGGGGTTGACGGCATTTATAAGACTTTGTCGTGGCATAGTTATGGTATTTCTAATTATATGTGTAAATGTGAACTGAAAAAAAAACAAATTAGTTTTCAAAGATCTGTCTTGCATCATGGTTAAGCTGTAATTACTGCAATTATAGGGGTATTAACCCTTTAAGGCCGGCTAAGATTTTTAAACATCGGAACGTACTTGTAAACAATTAAATTACTCTTCACACAAAATACATAAAATTATCGAATAAATTATATTTTGTAGTAAAATTTTATAAATTTTTTATGTTATAAAAATAATTAGATTTTTTTTGTTTCATGTTGAGTTTAATAAAACAAAAAAATATATATTACATTGAAAATGTTGTTTATAAATTAAACCAAAACATCGCGCAGTTGATAACTAATTAAGATATAGGAGTCATCCTAAGTAAGCACAGATTCAAAATCAAAGATTCCGACACAGTACAAGAAACCAACACTTCGTAGCTCGACGGTTATGCCACTGTGTGTGTGATGATTCGCCGTGATCCGTATGGGACACGCATTACAAAAAAATTAAATTGAATTAAATCTTTGTACAAAAATGATGAAAATTTAACTCTAAATCCCATAGAATACATAAGTATATATAATACACATTTTTACTTTTGATCCGCAGTAGTAAATTTACGGAATATTACACATTAAACACAGAGAATATAATGCGGACTGCTATTGTAGCCAGCCGGCCTATAAGGGTTAAATAATATTTTTTTTGGTATAGACAAAAACCATATGAGACAATTGAACCCTTGTAGATTCTCCATTTTGATTCAACCCATAAATGTGGTAGAAATGACAAATAATTTTTTGACTCTTAAAAGGGATATTTGCAGGTTAAAAAGTACAGATGGTTTTTTTTTTTTTTTTACATATAATTCTTACTACTTTAAGCACATTTTATGAATTTAACAATAATGTTATTCATTTAGGTTATTTTGATGTCTATTTTCGTTGTATTCAACAATTCGACTTAATAAATTGATACTTGTAGAGATATATGCACCTACTTACAGCCTTTACCAGAGGGAATGATGTTTATGAGCACTTAACTTAATCAACTAAATCTTTCTTATCTATCCAAAACATTGAGTGTTGAACTTAGCACACAGTTTATTAACATTTTCATTGCTCAACATTTTCAGATATCTGGTAAGATGCTCAAATTATGTCTTATTTAATTATAAAAAACCCATAGAATTTTTTTTTTTTTATATTATACACGTAGTTAAGCATTTACAAAAACCTCAAACGTTCTGACCGTGTATTGAGCATTTAACAAGACTTTGGTAGTATGCGTCTAACGCGTACTCGGCAATCAACATGTTAAGGAATATATTTATATCTTACTCTTTAATTAATTAATGCTATGCCAATAAACTCATTTTCCTATGTAAACATTAAACATGGTTATGTATATTGAAGATTGTGCATCAAAATACTTTGTTTGCAGATCTTATTAATCGTAATGTTTTTATCGGATTAAATTTACTCAAGGAGAAATTCAGTTCAGGACCAAACTTGATTCCTGAAATAATTCTCAAAAGATATAAAACCACTTTATGTAAACCTCTCTGTACTCTGTTTAATTATTCAATAACGAGCGTAACATTTCCTGAAAAATGGAAACTATCTTACATTAAGCCCATTTTCAAAACTGGTGACAAAGCTGATATTAAAAACTATCGACCCAGCGTCTCATATCCCTAAATTTTTTGAATCTAATATTACGGCCAAAATAACATTCAATCACTTACGTATCGACCAGCAGCATGGCTTTAGATTTAAAAGATTGACCACAACAAATCTACTTTCTTTATTGATAATCTCGTTTGCTAAAGGCCTCGAACAAAATAAACTACTTGATGTTATTTACACTGACTTTTTTTTCCAAAGCTTTCGATAAAGTAAATCACCATATTTGCAAATTGTATGCGCTGGGTATAAGAGACCCATTACTTTTACTTATTAAATCTTACCTCAATAGGACGAAATAAACATTACCTACTTAGACAACCGTTGTCGTTAACTGCTGGACATAGGCCTCCCCCATACTTCTCCTAATATCCCTGTCTTGTGCCTTTTGCATCCAATCGCCAGCAATTCTTCTAATGTCATCGGACTATCGTGTGGGGGGTGTCAAACAAATAGTACAAATCAATATTATATCAAATCCTATAAATGTATCTTTGTCATACCACAAGGGGTCCACCTTGCCCTCTTAGTATTTCATATATTAACAATGTACATGTGTCGATTACTAATTCATCTTTCTGGTTATTTACTGATGATATCAAAATTCTTAGTCATAAATACTTCAGATGATTGTCTACCACACATACGTTTTAAGTATCTCATCTCTACCGCATTTATTCTGCTTTCATCCTTCTTCGATATTTTTGAAATAAATATAATTTTTTTTCGTTTACACTTTAAAAGTATTGGCCTCCACCAAACCTTTAATTTTGCAAACCAGTTCAAGTTTACTAGCAAATTGTCAGTCATGTTCACCTCAATTACATTTATTTATTAATCCTTCTTTTTTTAACATTCACATACCTCTATCCTTGATTGTATTATTGTCCTTCTCTTGTTAATAATTTTTAAACACGTATTCTTAATTTTAATAGTGTCCTTCATTTTGTAATATTTTATATATCTGTATTCTTATATGTAATAGCGTCCTTCTTTAATAATCTACATACGTACCTGTATTCTTATGTCTTAGTCTGTCTCAGGCTTAATTTTTACCGTTATACCTAAAATGTTCTTAGATTTAAGTTATCTGTTTGTATAAAAAAAAAACATTGGTTCTGATTTTGAAAATTTGGTTTGGTTCATATGGTGCTCCCGTCAATTTGGAGATATTTCGTGTATAAGTGAATTGTTTTGGTCAATTTGATTATTGCCGCTCCTTATGATAGTATTTGTGACAGAAAATGCGTTTTTACTGTTTTGGTGTTAAAATTATATAAGTTTTTTCGTTTATAAAAAGAATTTTGACAGGTGTAAAAATAAATTTTTCATTTGTTCCAATGACAATTTGAATAAATTCTTCAATAATATTTTTAAGTTCTTGCTGGTGTTGGATTGTTTTAAGTGCCTAATTACAGTAAATTAAAAAAAAATGATCGAAGTGTGCGCGGGAGATGCCTATTGGTGGCGATGAGGTTCGCAACCCATCACACCGCGTCTCTCGCGATGGCGAAAAGAGAAGGATGGAGTGCCGCATCGATTAAAGTGTGGCAGTCCTTTCTTTCTGCCTACCCTTTCGGGGAGACGGCGTGATGGTTAGTTAGTTAGTTATAAAAAAAAAGGATTGGAATTTATTCCGTCTGTAACAAATAAATATAGTCAAGTATCAACTTTTCAGGTTCATATCACAAATTCACACTCTTTGTTACGCATCTTGAAAAGGATTCTTTCTTATGTACTTTATGACATTCTCATTACTAATTCGACTTTTTTTTTTTTTTTACCTTTTCAGATAGTAACGTAATAAAGCAAATTATAGAGTTAAGAAGAATTTGCCTCTTTATAAAAGCTGCCAAATATAGTTTGCTCAAGTAACAAGACTGGCAGTGTAAACTTGCATTAACAATCATAGTGAAGCATAATTATTTTTAGTCGTTGCAGTTAAGCAAGCTATTACTTGTCCTAAGTAAAGACTGAAGAACTACATCAGTGAAGATCTGAGAAGCAATTTAAATTTTTTTGTTGTATAAATCTTCTCTAAATATTTTACAAACAGAAAACAGAATGATGGAAGATCCTCAAGGCAATCCGGCTGCGGGTAAGTTTGAAAATTACCCATATAAATATAACATTATATCATCAAAAAATTATGGTTGCTAACAGAAAAATTATTTCAATATGTAATAAGACTATATATGAGTTTATTGTCATTCCATAAAAACAAATATTTACTATGCTAAATTTTTATTGTCTTCATGACTAAGACATTAAAATAAAATCTAATGTTATTGCTACTTGACTTTGAAAGTTTGTTTTATTAGAATCATCGTGTTTACTATTCACAGAAGAACCTTCAACTTTAGGAAATGATCCGCCAGCTGAAGTAACAATGATGTCCAAAATGGACCTAAACTCAAATGAAAAGACTGAAGAGCTTTCTATTACAAACGGAAACAAGGAACAGAGCGAGTCGGAGGTTGTGAAGCCTGCCCAGAACCCTGAAGAGGAAGTCATAAATGAAGATAAAAACATTGAAGAATCCAGAGAAACAAAAGTAGCTGTTCGTAAATATTCATATCCTGGAGGTTAGTGTTTTAATACAGTTTTTGGTATGTAATTAAATGAAATTATTTCTGCATTCATAATCATCCAATTTGCAATTTTTTATAATTATTTTATTTTAATGGGTAGTGGGAGGATTAATCCCATACACCCAGCTAACCTTTTGTGCTACTTTGCTGGTAACAGTATAACATGGCCTGGAGACCCTATCTTTACTCACATCCTTAATTCCGCATCCTCCAGCCAGGCAACACATATTCACCCGCGCGCTCTCTCGCCTTGGTATCCCTTATACACTTGTGTTTGTGGGAGGATTTGTGCTACTTTGCTGTATAACACCGCCTAAAGGCAAAGATTTTTTCTTTATTCACATCCTTAATACCGCATCCTCCAGCCAGGCAGCACACATCCACCCGCACGCTCTCTCGCCCTCGCTATCCCTTGTACACTTGTGTTTGTGCTGAAAACTGAATAAATAACTTAACCAAACTGCAACTTCATTAACACAACCGACTACAAATATATTTCACCACTATTACATCAAAACTAGAAATATATTTATGATATTTAATTATGCTTTATATTGTAACTATATATGAGCAAATATATATTTAGTTTTCCATCTTTGATACATTATTCGTTCTAAAATATAATATATTTATTATACATATCTGTCATTTTCAGGTCAATGGTCACCTTCCAATCCCCAAGGAAAGAAGCAATATGACATTGATTTTCTGATGCAGCTGAGGGATGACCCCAACTCCTTAAAAAAACCTAATAATTTTGCTATGGGCGATTTGATCAGAGGACCAAACGAAGTAAGTTTTATACAAAAAAAGTTTCTTTTAGCGTTTTAACCTGTACTTGTATGTAATCTTTAAACTTTATTGTCTAAATTGTAATATTGTATCAGTGAAACCAAACTCTGAAAATAACTCTATAACTTAATAATAAACTTATTGAAAGTTATGTTTTTTATTAGTCTTTCTTTGTTTAGTTTTTGTTATATTTTTACATCGGAAGATGGAGATACCCTCCGAAACATGTTATTTTTATTATTATTTTTATTATATTTATATTTTTTTATTATTAAATAGTGGATTAAACAAAGTTTTTTAATTCTAAAAGTATAACTTAATATTTAAATTGTTTGTTTAGAGTCTCGGTCCAGATGGATCACGTTCACTTCCAGGGCTCGGAAAATCAATCGATCTTTTTCCTGCCTTTGGACGTAATCAGCGCTCTTTTGTCCCAAATAGGCGCTCTCAACAAGGTCTGTCTGATGTTCATAATTTATATTTTTTTATTCTTATTGTTGTGTTTAATTCAATCTACTTATGTGTTACTGTAAAATGTTATTGCTTATTTCGTATGTTCATTTTTTGTAGGAAAACCAAATGGGAGAAATCAAAGTCAGTCGATTGGAAACTCCAATAAAGGGGTTATCCATGTTAGTTTGTCCCTTAAGTCTGATGTTAAACTTAATGAATCCGAAAATGCTTGGAAACCATCTCGTATTAGACCCGTAGATATGGAACGTGATGAGGCAGAAACCCAAGTATGTGAAACCTTTGATATATTATTATTATTATGTTTTAAGTAAATATGTTAATTTTAGATAAACTTAAGGTGTTAATACTGTGGAATTCCATAATGACACATTTTTATTAATTAAAACACTGTTTTTTCCACTCTTCAAAAGTGAAAAAAACAGTGTTTTCATTCATAAAAAAATCGTAAATATACTGTTTTTTGATTTTTTTCAATGGAAGAAAATTACATATTTTTTAGTTTTTAATAATATTTTTTAGTTTTTGAATAATATTTTTTATAGTTATTGAATGATATTTAATGCTCTTAACACCTATTTCACTTCATTTTCTATTACATTTATTTTTTTGTGTCTTTAGTTCATAATTGTTTGACCCGATTTTAAAATCGTGTACTCACAAAATTGCAAAAATCAATATTGAATAATGTTTATTGTTATTTTCAAATGTGTCCAAAAATGCCAGTTTGACAATGTTAATCGAGTTTAAAAATCAATTTATTTGTTTTATTCTCATTTTAAGGATATTTATAAAAAAATTAGGAGTGTTTTGAATAAGATGACCCCACAGAACTTTGATAAATTAATACTCCAAGTCCAAAGCCTGAACATTGACACTCAAGAGAGATTGGCCGGAGTCATTAATATAGTGTTTGAGAAGGCTCTGGATGAACCAATCTTCTCGGTCACATATGCTCTGATGTGTAAAAAACTAGCACAAATTAAGGTACCTATTGATATATATATTTTTAAGATTATCTGTTTTATTGTATATTGTTGAATAAAATGAACTATTATCAAACATAGTTTGTAAATGTAATGCCATGTATTTATGATTCCTTTTTTTTTTTTTTTTTAATTATATTGTGGCAATCTTTATTTTGAGGTATTTAATGTGGTTTGAGGTATTTATTGTGGCAATCTTTATTTTGAGGTAATGCCTCATAATTAAGTAAAGTTAATTATTAGTGATTACACTAATATTTTAATGAATATCTCCTCCCACAACTCCATCCAGGCACTGCTCTCTTATCTTCCCCTTGGGAACAGACTTTTTTTATAACTACAATCCCAACCCTAACTGGTCTTCCATTCCTTGACAATAATGTAAGACTTTATCATAAACCCTAAATCCCCCCTCGCCCTCTTTCGGAGGGACACTCCGGGCCATACATTTAGCCCCATCATAAAACAACTACCAAATCACATTCCAACAATGTTTCCTACTGATGTAAGAGGAATAGCCATTAGAGCTGATCCAAATCCATGTTTAAATATAAAAAATTAAATAATAAATAAAAGTAACATAAAACTTCTCTGCTATTTAGTTTATACCTAGTAATAATAAGTTTTATTTTTGGTTAGCTTGTAGAAATAACTATGGAAATCCAAAGACGTTTGATAATGAACAAATTTACTTAGCAATAGAAATTATAATTATTTTTCATATCTAGGTTAAAATGTCAAAAGATGATGATACTACGGAAAATTACGCACACTTCCAAAAAATATTGCTGAGACAGTGTCAAACTGAATTTGAAAAGGGTGATACCATAAGCGTGGAGCAACAAAAGCAAATTGATGACTGCACCGATCCGGTAAATATATTATGTATTTAATTTATTTACTAGTCATTTTGTTACCACATTTTACAGTATGAAATATTTAATATCATACATGTTAATGCCTTATTCCTTTTTTTTATTACCAAAATATTTAATAAAGGTGTGTTATCAAATAATAAAACATTGCATTTCAAAGTAAATCATTTATGGGGAGTTCGTCTGTTTAGAGATAGTGATATCAGTCGATATAATTTTTTATTCTCTATCTCCTGACTAACATTTCAGTGCGTTTTTCATAAAACGCAGTTGTCACAACAATCTAAGTGTATTGAATGATGATATATTAATGTTAAATATATAAAACGTTACATTGTGTAAATGTGGTAACAAAATAACTAACACAGGGCTGAGTGAGGTTGTCCTTAATGACAAGTTCCTTGTGAGTGAAAGCGAACATGAAATTTGAATAGTGTATATATATTTTTATACAACTTATTTTATAATTATTCCTTGCCGTTTTATTTTATAACTCATATTTACAATAATTTTTTTAAAAGCTAAATATCTCTTGAAGTAATTATTGACCTGGAGCTATACATTTTATTTTATTTCTGCTTTATCCTCGGACATTACTGAGTTAATTATATGTGCTTAGAATGTTTTTCCTTCTATCCAGTAATTTTGAACCTTCATAACAAATGTTTATATGCATAATATACATGTTAAATTGAAATATGTGTATGCAGAGGTATTAGTAAATAAACTTATTGCAATCATATCGTACCTTCGGTAAGACAAGAGCACAATTGCACGTTTTGTAATTTTTCATTAGAGACATTTTAAGATTTTGGAAGAATAATATGGTGTTATTCTGGCTATATTGATCATACACTATCGCCCTCTGGCAAAATGAAACTGAATATAATGAGCGACTTTGTTCCTCCAGATTAAGGGATGTTTTTGAAATACATTGGCATACTTAACACATTTTGAGAATTTTTAACAATTGTCCTTGTATATCGAAGGTGCGATATGTATACATGTTTATTTTTGTGTAGCGTTTATCTCTTATATATTCTAATGCGATATATATTTTTATCTCCATAAATATCACTCCACAAATGGTAATTTAACATACTCTCACATAACCACGGAATTGAGACTATGAGGATTTTAACAGATTTCAAAAGTATTTGTGATTTCTGTGTAAAGATTTTAATATTTTTTTAAAAGCTGGCATTATAATTTATTGACTTTACTAGAATAAAAAAACAATATTAACAATAAAAAACTTTGAAAATCTCATGTGTCATGTCCGTTAACCGTAAATGCAACAACAAACTATCATGCCATCTCTCCAGAGGGATAGGCACTGAGAATGAACTGCCACACTACTAGATTCTTCCATATTCATAAAGCCAGTATTTTTCTGTCAGTTGCATGCTTCACTTCTATACTTATGGGTTGGTACTAATAATATTATGAATGCCCATTTTTGCTTTCATTGAATTTTTTTTGTTTCCAATAACAGTTTTTAAAGCTCCATTCATTTTGTTACTCGCACCATTCTTTCTTTTGTCGACAATGTCCTTTCGGCCATCAACTGTGCACATGTTACCTAAATACACAAACTCAGACACCGCTATAGGTTCTCCTGATTCACACTTATGTTACAAACTGTCATTTCATCTTCCCTTTCAAAAACCATCACATTAAATCGTACTTGACATTAGTTACTTAGATCTTTTGCTCTAGATAGGTTAAAATCAAAAGAGTGGAATAATAATGATCGTATATTTGTGTACTTATCATGTTTTATCACTTATATATTCCAAAGAAGTTTAGCGTCTTGATTTAGTCTATTGACATCAAGTTACAACCTCAGGAGTTAAACTCAGTATATATGGCAGAAACATATTGTGGCATATCATGCTGCATGCAGTCGTGATGGTGAGCGTGTACATCTATTTGTCATGTTGGACACGCTCTGACATCTTCTTCAAGTCAATATAGTCGGAGCCTCTGGAGTGTATGGGTTCTCGGACATTATTGCCTGCAAAATTGTATGCGCCCAACAGCTGACAGTTTTGCGACATAACTCCCATTATGGTCCTAAAGCTTATTGAAACCAAGCAATTACCGTCACGACACAGCGTTACACAAGCCTCCGCAGTAATGCGTTACTAACCACACAGAATGCAATTGTGATGCACCATGATACAATTGTATGTTTCTGTTAATTATTTTTTAAAAAGTAGGACCATCCATCCACTTTTGTTAACACGTTTGCGGGCAGTTATTTATTTTGGTATCCCGGTGTAAATCGTGCGTTGTTTTCAAATTGCTTGCAAAATTACATGTAACTACACTTTTTCTTTACGTTTATTAAATTTATACGAAAGCTTCATTAGAACCATTCATTAAGTATTTAAAAAAAAATGGTGTTCATATCATTGTTTTGTTGCTGGGATTAATAGGTTCCGTTGAGTTGCACATGTGCAAATATGAAAACTGCCCACAATAAGATTGTGACATTGCACTCAGAATTATGAGACACTTATTATATTCTGAAAATGTATATATTTTTGATAATACAAAACATGTAAATTTTTCAATCATATAATCACTGGATTCTTAGGCATGTGTTCAAGTGGTACTTATAATTACTTATTGTCCTATTGTCATTTGGTAGTCATAATAATAAGTTACCTATTTCGCTTTAAGGCGAATTTGTAAGTTGAAATGTGATTGGTTTTTCAAACTTTTATTTATGCTGGTAAAAAAAACAAAAGAAAACAATACGTGTTAACGGTTGACTATTAATATGCATTTTTCTCAATTTTATTTTGGCGATTTGACAGTAATGTTGTTTTTTATTTGTATATATTATTTAAAAAAAAAAAAACTGAATTGTAAACTTTTGATAATAAAATGCATGTATAATTCTTATTTACGTCATATTTGTTTTTTAGGAAAAACAGAAAGAACTCCTCCTTAATTTGGCGGAGGAGGAGAGAAAAATAAGGGTTCGGTCCGTAAACAATGTAAGGTTTATAGGCAAGTATTCATTGTATCTTTATTAATATTTTTATTGCATCTTTTTTATTGCACTGATATTTTTTTTATTGATTAAATGTATGAAATGCGACCCTTTTTTTTAGGAGGTTTTTACCCATTATTTCTTAAGTTTTTTGAATTGAAAAAAACTCTGTATAGGTCAGTTGTTAATGGGCTAACATTACATATAATCACAGAAGTTTAAATCTTAATATATTAACCGTTTGAGTGCCAAACCTATTTCGCCAAAATATTCTAAAATATCAAAAGAAATGTCTATTTTTATAGATAATTTATATTTACAAGAAAACAATGTGCCATTTCTTTAAAAATACACCAATTTTCATATTTCTTTCAACATTCTCTTCACTAGGTTTCACACCATGATAATAAAAATACAGAAATTGAATACTATTAATCTACCTACAAGCGCGACGGCGCTCTTCGGCACTCTAACGGTTAATAGAAATTTTTAAAATTTTAATAGTTTTCTAAATGCGTCACGAAATATTGATTCCAGATTGTTATGGGATTTTGCGTAAAGCTTTCATATAATAATACGCTTAACTTGACTTAATTAATAAAACGGAGTAACCAGGGTTAATAAAATTATGTGCTTATATCTTTGCGATACTCTATGCAGCGAATTTATTTTATTGTTATTTTTGTATTATTATTTTTTTATTGTTTCTCGATGTTTTATTCAAGTTTGGTTTTCAGGTGAACTCTTTAAGCAGGACATGCTTAAAAGTAAGAGCATGATGGGCTGTATCGAACAATTGCTACACAAGGTGGGAGAGGAAACCCTGGAGTGTCTGTGCAAGCTACTCTCCACCATTGGGAAGACCCTGGAAGCTAATAAATTAGATTTATCGGGATATTTCAAGACGATGCATAATATTATCGACAATAAGTCGGATAAAAAAATTAGCAGTCGTGTTAGGTTAGCTACTATTTGGATATTTGCACCTTTGTTCAAGAAAATTAACTTTACAGTTTTATTTTTTTATGCAATTATACCAAATGTGCATATTCTTATCGTCACTTAGGTCTCAACTGTACGGTGCATGGGTTCCCAAGGACAGTATTTATAAATCTACTTTTGTAACCGTTTTAGGTTTATGCTGCAGGACGTGATTGAATTGCGTCAAAGGAACTGGATTCCCCGCCAGATTGTTCAGTCCGCTCCAAAAACAATAGACCAAATACAAAATGAGGTTGATTTGGAACAGGTGAGATTTTATTTGATAATATTTTTGCAACTTATAAGAATTACTTAATTTTTATTGTTATGGAGATCTTACAGCCTGGTTTAATATCAATAAAGGTGTCAAATAGGGTTGCGTAATGTCCCCGTGGTTATTTAATCTGTATATGGACAAATGTATGAAAGAGCTGAAAGGGTTGGATGTAGGTGCCAAAATGAGCGGAGTGTCAATAAGCTGTCTCTTGTATGCGGATGACGCTGTCCTACTTGCAGACAACGAGCATGAACTACAAGTCCTGGTGAATTGTATGTATGAGGTATGCATGCGAAATGATCTGATGATGAATGTTGATAAGTCCAAGGTAATGATTTTTGAAAAGGAAGAAACCATGACAGTCTGCAACATTAGCGTGAATGGTGAAAATTTGGAGCAAGTAGTTGAGTTCGTGTAATTAGGTAGTATGTTTACAAGAGATGGGCGAGTGGAGAGGGATATTGAAAGAAGGGTTGGGGCAGGTTAACGATGCAAATGGAACCAGAAATAGAGGAAGACCGAGGAAAACGTGTCACGATCAAATAAATCAAATATTGAATGTCGGCCATGTGAGGAGTGAGAGAAATCGACGCGCGTGTATGACACGATGTATGAATGTTGGGGAAGCGAGAGAAATATGTCAGGAAAGAAAAGTGTGGCAGTCCATTCTTGGTTAGTTAGTTAGTTTTTTTTATTGTTAGAAACAATTACATTTGTTTATTTAAAATATATAATTTAATAATAATCTGTTTTTACTTGAGTTAAGATTTTGTCCATTTATTTAATAACCATTTCTTTTCAGAGTCTAAGTTCATATGGTGGATCGAACACGCCGCGCAGGGACGACCGTCCAAACAACATGAACAAGAGGGGAGGGTCAAAGAGTGTCACCCATGAGGGTTGGATGAATGCATCATCCCGCAACTCGCGCAACTCCAGACCCCAGCAGTTCTCGGTAGATTCCGGTCAGCTCAGCAAAATTGGGGCCGTAAGTGATATTTTAAAATTAGCAATACTTCATTAAATTCTTGTTCCTGTACAATTTTTTTTTGTTTATCCGCCCTAAGCATATGAACGTACGTGACACGCACACTTTAACTGTACCATTTTGCGCTTTCCCATATCACGTACACGCTTGAGTAAAAATTATGTATCTAATATGTACAAACCATTAGGGATACGCGCGTGTGTCAACAACACTTGCGTGTGTCAACTTCACAAGTATGATAGTTTTACAAGGGGCAGGCGAAGTGTGCAGTTGAATTTTTGACATTTCGTAATTTAAAAAAATTCAATTAATATATAACTAAATTTTATCAATAAAAAAAAAGAGATTTTTTTCCCCATGTTTCTCAGAAAGTTACCTGAAGTTGGGCGGTTAATTTTTTATAAAACTTGATTATTCTGATCGATCAATTCCATGGTTATTTAAACATGAACTAATTAATAAACACCTAATTTATTTATGAATTGCATGAGATTTAATGCTGAAAGATAAAAACTCCACTACTAGGCATCTCTTATGTATTATTAATTTTGAAAAAAATATATTAATAGTAAATTACTTCATTTTTCATGGATGAAGGAGGTAGTGGTGGACTCTCTGCTGGAAGTGCACTCGATGATAGACGTTATATTACTAGTTTAGTCGTATTACGGTTTCATAACTTTTTTTGACAAACAATTATTTGATTATTGTAATTCACCGTGGAGTTCTGGTTCAAGCGAAACATGGAATTGGCAGATGGAGGATGACAGCAGAATGAATGCGGTAGAGTTGAGGTCCTTAAGACGGTATGATAGAATTTCAAAATCTGATATCAGGAAGGAATGTAGAGCGGAATAAAGTATTATGAAAGGATCACTGCGTTGGTTTAGACATATTTTTAAGTTACGTTAATTGGATATATAGAACGTATGGTTAAGAAAGTATACGTTAACAATGTGAATAGATTGTTGAGTTGAGAAAGATCGAGGAAATAGGTTTTTAAGGTCAGTTATGTTAGAAATTGGAAGAACTGACGTACATGTATGGCTCACTGTATGAATGTGGAGAAATCTATAGAGGTGTGTGAGGATAGAGTAGGGTGCCTGTCCATTCCCCCTGCCAGCCATTTCAAGGCTTACTGTAACATTTTCAATTGAAAATTATTTTATACTGCAACACTGACGGGTGCTTTTAATGTTTTTTAATTTTATACAGCTAACAACTGCACTGCCCACGTCGCTCCAGCCACCCACGCACATGCTTTGGAGCAAGGGTGCTGCCATCAAGAGGGATCCCTCTGGTCCTAACTCTCCACTCAGAAAGCCCCCTTCAATGGAGTCCCACAACATGTACAATATTCTTGGAGAAACAGGCATTGATGATGCTCCCAAACCAAATCAGCGAACTGGTACAAAAACAATTACATTTAATAATCACAATTAATATTTTATTATTATCTTTTGTTAATTTTTTTTTTATCAAAGTCTAACAATATTTAATGTGAAGTGTTTTAATTTTCTAACTAACCATCACACCGTTTCACTGGAGGGGTAGGCAGAAACAATGGACCACCACATTATTTTATCCTGACATACTCATTCCTTTACATTTATGCATCGTATCATGCATGCACATAGGTTTATCCTTACATGGGCGACATTTAAAATTTGATGGATTTGATCATGCCATGTTTATCCTCGGCCTTCCTAGTCTATTTCTAGTCTGTTTGCGTCGTTTACATATCCTTTCTTAACCATTTTGTCTTCAGTAATTCTTTCCTTGTGTCCAAACCATCATGACACTTTTATTATTTTGTTCATAACATTTAGATTCGCACTGCATTCACTCTTTATATTTGGATTTGACACTTTATCATATGTAGATTTACCACATAAGTTTAATTTTATGGTGTTTTTAAGGTACCTACAGAGCCAAGGGGGCTTCTATTGAACGTTCGACATTCAAAGATAGTTTTGGCAGTAAGTATTCAGAATATTTATAAGATTTTATATTCACAGCGGACTGTAAAAATGTAGACATGTTACAATATTTTGTGTATACGAAGAGAACAAATGGTTTTCTCTAGAAAAAATTGCGCACTAATCATCTTCGATTTTTCAATATTTTGCTTGGAATGTGCTTATTTATTTATTTATTCAGGGTAACATACAGCAATATCAATAACATATATTAGAAGAAAAAATAAAGCAAGGCCAATTACATGCTACCACAAATATAAAATAACAGTTAACAGACAACAGTGTGAAACGAGATTGAAGTTACTAAGACAAAATGAGGCGTAACTTAATATTAAAGAGTTAAAAATAATAATAGTGGAATAAAAATAACAATAGAAAAAAATATGTCATAAGATTATGGTCTCATCCACGCCGAAAGGTTGCTCTGAGCATTTTTGTCAAATTTCACTTGTTCTAATGGAAAACATCAATGTCTCCAAAGTCAAATAAGAGCCTATACTTGAATTAAACATTCTAATTTACAAAATTTCTATTGTAATTAACTAATATTCTTAAATTATCCATATAGTGTCTAATTACTTTTTTTTGTAGAGGAATCAATCAAGCAAGAGAGCTTATCTAGTCTGCTGGAAAATATCGAGGATGACCTCCCCAAGAAAGTTCAAGTAATGATGGACCATTCGCAGAATGACAAGGCCTACGGTGTCTTGGATAAGATCGAACGCCATTTCAATATAAAGGAAAATTCATCCGTTATGGCCATAGTTAAAGAGCTGCTACTATGGGGCTTACAATAGTGAGTAACTTATCACCTTTACAATTATATTACTCTGACATGCATTATACATATGCTTTGTTCCAAATCTAATGATACAAATTTTTACAGTGAAACCCGGATTTTACATCCCTCGATTTAAAGTTTTCCTGTCATTTGTGTGTAATTATTTCAGTTCAGATATATTGTAGTACATTTATTACCCACTTTAATGTTTTTTTCCCCGCAATTTACATAAAAAATATTCAAAATACGTGAGTTACGCGTGCTTGACAATGAATCGGCGCAGTAGACACATTATTTCGGCTTTGATTTGTCAGCGAGCGACGTGATTGGTCGGCGTACGGCCGCAACGTGGTGATTGGCCGACATCTTTACATTTTAGCTGTTCTCTCCCGTCATTCTGTTTTCGACTCGATTTGTAACGCTTCTTTCTTTTCGACATTCACGATCATTGTTTACATACTACACAGTTTTTAGGTTTTTCGTTTTGTTTTATTTGTCAAGCTTATTACAATATTTTCTTCATATTTACATCCTCATTCATCTGACGCGTAATTTATATACGGAGATACCTATCACTACTTTGGTAATAATTAAAAATCAGGAATCAATTGAAAAAAATTAAATTCAATGTGGTCCATGGCTAAAAAAACTATGTTTATAACAATGTTAGGGTATGAAAAACTGGAAGAAATTTGAAAAGAGTGGCAGTCCATGTCCTCATCTTATAAAAAAAAATCCAGAAAATTAATTCACATGATTTTAACAAAAAATTAAATTAATTAAATATTTTTTCAATACCCATTTGCGTTTTCCCTCCTTTTTTTTTTCAGTCCTTTAAAAAACGCAAAATCGGGGTTTCACTGTATTTTCTTTTTAAACTTTTTAACTGTTTTTCAAATTTGAGTTTCCACCACAATTTGAATTTATAATATCTTTTGTAAACCATTGCATTTATTGTGTTGAAAAGTATACAAGGAATGTTAAAATGTATACAAAAATATTAAAAGGCGTTATTGTAACATTTAAAATTAACGAAAATTATTCCTCTAATATCAGGTCGAACATTTGATTTCCAATATAATAATGTTTTTCTTTTAATTTTTTAGCAATAAAATTGAAAATTTACAAGTGATAGGTGAAGTAGCTGGACACCTCGTGAAAGATCAAAAGCTCACATCCGAGGGCCTCTTGGAAATTTTGAAACAAGTTGTCGATTCTTCCATTGATCTGTTTTTGGACAGTGAAGAAGGTGTTTGGGATTTGTTGGCCAGCTTCATCTGGGCTTACATGAAGAAAAACGTATGTTTCTCCTTTTTTGAATAGTTTCCTCACTTATAATATATTTTCACTTTCGATGTATACGTTTTTATATATTTTTTATTTTAATCATATTTTTCTATTTATTTCAGCCATTGACCCTCAACCAAATCCATACCGCTGTTACTAAAGTCATTGAAGTAAAAAAAGGTTATGAATTTCTGCTAGCCTTTTTCCGGATGAAAGTGAAAGAGCAAGGAAACAAAGTTAATGCTTTGTGGGAGAATGGGAAGATGGAACTAACTGATTGGTTCCCAGAGAGAAGGGTATGTACATTTCATTTTCTTGATTTTTCAAACAGAGATTAACTCTTTCGGCATGTACATTTATATATTTCAAATTAACAAATTTCACTAGCAAAACTGTGCTCGTGCTGTGTTATAGATTCAATTGTAGGCTTTTTGTACATGTTTTTGGAATATATGTTTTGTTTAGAGTTCAGAGTACTAAAAAGTATATGGTAAATTGAAATTCCCGACCTCTCACGTTATTTATTAACTGCAATTCCTTAAAAATTGGAAAATTGACAAAGATATCATAATAATTTATATAATTGTTGTTAATTCATAGGTAGAAGAATTTACCAGGGAGTTACCATTGGACTGCTTTGGGCACAAACAAATCTTTTCCACAGAGCCTGCACTTGCCCAACTATTGGCACTCATGAGAGACAAGGTTTCCCGGGACAATGTAGAAACCTGGATTAAGGTAATTCTTATTATTTCATCATTATACAGATTAGATTATTTTTTGTGTTTTCTGTTATTCTGTTATTCTTTTGTATGGACTAATTGATTGGTGGTGTGACAATTTACTTTGTTTTTACACCACATCATATATGGTATAAACTGATTTGTTAAATATCCTATACTAAATTTCATTAACATTTAAGCAGATAACTATTTGTTACTCTATATAATGTTTTCCTTTTTATTAACTTTAATTATCTTTTGAATTACCATTTTTCTTTTTCAAGTTAAGTCATTGACATAATATTAGTTTTTGTTTTATATCTTAAATGGAAAAACTACCTGGTTTATGAAAATATATTTTATTAGGGGATACCAATCTGAAACAAAATTGTTGCCTTTTTAAATGTTGCTTGTATAGCTGTTAAAGTAGATGTAAAGTAGTTTCAAAAGTTTTGTAAAAAACAAAACTCAGTTAAAAAATTATCATTTTACATTTGTTCAATTTATAAAATATTCTGGTTTTCTCTTTTTATTTAATCATTCTTAATTATGCCTTGTATTTGCACATATAAAAAAAATGCATAAATCAAATCAGTTTATTTTCTCACAAGCCATTACAAACAAAATCAAGGCATCTATTTAGTATTTAAAAAAGTTATCAGCTTATATATTTTTTTATGATGTCCTAGTAAGATGATAAAAATTGTGTTATATTTTGTTTTGGGAGTGATATGCACTCCCATACAATAGAATACAATTTTTATAAAATAAAAAACGTGCTTTTATGTCAATGTCAATACAAATATGTATGTGTTTTGTGGTTAATTCAAGTTTTTGTAAATCTTTTTAGAATAAAATTGGAGAAGGTGTGACTTGTCCTTGGTTCATCCGAGCCCTCACAGAAGCCGTATACACATACACACTTTGCCTCAATGATAATATGAAGCCAAGATTTGATGATGAGGCGAAACGACGTTTAGAGACATATTATCCACTTTTGATTACCTATGTTGGCAATAACGAGCAGCGTGAACTACAGTGCCTCTTTGCCCTTCAACACTTACTGATGAAATTAGAGCATCCTTTGGGTACATTCTTTTTATATTCATCTTTTTTTTTTATACCTGCCCTTTATTTGATATCAAACATTAACTTATATTAACAATCAAAAATAAAATAAAAATATTATTCCATGCTATAAAATTAAACATATCAAATAGTAAGAAAAAAATCCCCATTACGTATGTTTTTATAGCATAATTTTTTTTTACACATTAGTGTTTGATAAAAGTTCCAAATTGGATAAAAAATACGTAAATGATTGATTTGACCGAAGTTGATTATTCAAATCCTTTTTCAATTAATTTGTATTTAACTTTGTGGATTTATACTGTAGAATCTTTACTGAATCTCTGATAACAATAAATTAAAGCTTAAATGTTTCGACTTTTGTAAATTAATGCTGATTTATTTTATTTTTAGGTTTAACTCTTCAATTGTTTGAATATCTGTGGGATTCTGGGGAAGTCATTTCGACTGAGGGATTCCTCATCTGGGAAACAAACAGTGATCCAGCGGAACAGGAAGGAAAAGGTATGATTATTGTATTTCACACAATTTATCCACTCAATTTTTTGCAATTGTTTTAGTTTCTATGGTCTTGACTCAATCTTGGAACTATCTGGGATATTATACATACTTAATAAGATCCAAATAGCATAATGTAATCCCCGACAAAAATAGCTATTTAAGCTGATAATTGCATTTTTAATCTTCTAATGACTTTTAATCTGGCAATTCTGATAATTTCAGAATTGAGAATTCAATGTTTCACCCCTAATGGTTTATATATATTTTTCCAGGTGTCATGCTTATGACTTTAACATCGTTCTTCACAGCTCTCAAGTCATGTGCCTGTTCTTCAGATGATGATTCTCTGTAATTAAAAGACTTTAAGGGTGATCTTTGGTTATAAGTGTTTTAGGATACCCCTATATTTACGTATTTCTAAAAAATATCTAATATCCTATTTTATTGATGATGCATGTTTTGTAGGCTTTTTTCTTTCAATTATATTCCTAGGGAATTTGTTTTATATTATTCCATTTATATAATATTGCAACTCGTAAGATTTGTAATTCAGTAGGTATTTTGAATAATATTTACCTATGCCTGTCTTTTTCAATTCAACCTTTATACTTTTTTTTTGATGTGTGATAAATGTTATTATGCCATTTTTAAATTTAAATGTTTATTTTTCTTATTTCAAAGCATAATTCTATTTAACTTGTGTTATAATTCTAATAATTACCTTATATACACATACATATATAAATATATATGTTTTACATCCGTTCTGACAAGGTACACAAAATGTAGTAAATTAATTTTGGCCACCTTGAATATGTTAATTCACATAACATTTTTACTAATGCCCCTTTACCTGTCACTGCATTAAGTTTGTCTCGCAAGCAAAAAGGTATTTTGTTGAAAGTACTCATTTTACATTCATTGGTGTTTCAAATGGTTAGTTTAAACGGAAAGAATCTACGTGTGTAAATTATATGTGTATGAAGTGCATTTAGAATGCTCATTAAGAAATGATATTATTATGAATATTAGTATCAAGTCCTTATTATAAATCGGGCTTCCAATATTTCACATGCCAATATAATTTAATATTGCTTATTTTAATTTTATATTTTATCCACAATTGAAGTTAAATTAATTTATAAAGTATTTCAGCTAACCCCATTGTCAATTTTTGAAACTCCTTTTATATTTTATTTTATTCCATAACTTGTAATTAAATGCAGTTTATTTGATTCCGGGGTGTTAAATTTATATAATCTAAATAAATTTTTTATGTGTCTACTTAACATTCGGAAAACATATATTTTTTGTACATATAATTTTTGTTCCTTATTTCCCATTTTGATGTGTAATAATAATTAATGTAAGGGATTAATTTTTTTTATGTTTTAGCTACATAGTCAACCTTGTATTATATTTAGTAACCAATGCATCCTTTCTTATTCAAACTCTTGGTCTTCCGTGTCATTGAAGGCACACTATTGTGCCTGTAACTGGTGTGAAATTGGAATAATAACTGCGGGCATATTTGTCTTAGTTCATTTTTATGTTTGTTCTTAATAATTCTTTATCTCACCAGCTATCTAGTGAAAGGCTGAACATTGTTGTTTCTTTATAATTGTAGTTGTTTGGCAAGTTTCAAATGTGAATAAATATTTAAATATTCTTTCTTCATGTCAATTATTTCAAATTGGGTATGTTCATTTTGCATTAAAAGCTTACATGTATTTTTCAGTTTTCTTGTATTGAATTTCAGTGTTAAACTATGAAGTTCAATGTTTATTTAACCACCACTTAATGTTTTATTTTATTTAGGAACGAAAAGATGTTTCATCATTGTATTATTAACAAAGTGAAAATATGTGGCTGATTCTAATGGTGCTAATAGAAGACAGTGGGAAGAATTGTGTTTTTTTTTGTGTAAATTTTATTCTTCCATTTTTATATACATGTATACTACATTCATATGTATGCATAATACATTTTTACTGATTACGATTAGTCTTTATTAAATGCCTTTCTTGTGACTTCATAAATTTTGTTCCTTTATCATTTAATTAACATTTTCCAAAATTATCTTTAAACAATGGGCTGGATCATTAATACTATTTTAATGCCATTGTAATAAAATTGGTTTTTTCCAATTTAAAAAAAAATTCCTAAGCATGTGTATGATCCTCGCTGGTGAACATTTAGGGTGTGATCCTAAGGATAATAAGAAATTATTATCAGTTATTTAAAAAAAAGGTTTTTTTTTTAGTTCATTGATGATTTAATGCCATAATGATTTAGGCATTTATAATTTTATTTGACTTTATTCATTGATTTTTTTTATTAATTTTTTGAATTTTTATTCTTTTTTTTGGCTTTATTAAATTTATTTATTGTTCACTTGACTATTATTGAGTGAATATTTGCAATTTTATTGCCCTATTTATATTTAATTCCAATGCCTAGTATTCATTTAAAAAATACTTTATTTCCAAGAGTCTTTTATAGTTCATTGATGATATTAAGTACTTACGTTTCTTAATTATTATAAAAAAATGTTATTTTAACCCAGCAGTACATAATTTGAAATAAATTACATTATAACAAAAAGATCGGGAAATAAGTTACCATATGCAAACCTATTACAACTTTGTGTTTTATATAAAAGAAATACACATCCTTTTTGTTATTTATAATTTTATACTATGACTTTTTTAAATGTACAATAAAAAGTGTAAAATATGAGCAAATTCTTCATTGATTTTTCCCATCCACTAATACACATAAAATTATAAATATTTACCGACCAATCAGATCCTAATCATCAATCATACTGTAAGTGTGCGCGAACTGCGGATGTCGTCAAGAAAGAGTTCGAGAATACAAGAGAAAGAGCGAGGAATACTTGGATTCTCTCTGAAAATAATTCAAAATGTGCACGATCCGCATGCCTGAGAAAGTTTCTGGATTATTTTGAAATTTATTCTGATTATTGTTGTATGATATATGGACTACAGTCCAGGATCTCGCTACTTTGATTTTGTGGGAAGTGTTACTGGAGTGTTTTTCCGTTGCCTTCTCCAGTTAAAATTATTATAATACATAATATGTATTATATTAACATCGTTTTATTTTTAGAGGATAAAAGAGTTCTTTTATTGATTGATATCAAATCTTGTATACTTATTATGTTTATGCATATTTTATAGTTAACGAGAATTAACTTACATTACCGATTAATTAATTTACCCATTAATGAGAATTTTTGACTTTGGCATATTAATGAGAATATAATTGTAAGTCAATAGAGACGAAGATGCAAACTGGAAACTGAATATGGTTGATCAAGGTGTTTACAGGACTTATGACCTGTCATTGGTTGGGTTAAGCGCACGCTTTATGTAATTACAACATTCCCCATTCCACCTATTTCTTTATGACCATGTAAGACAATTTTTTGGAGGTTGTATATATGTTACAAATCTATGCTTATCTTCACATGTCAGTTTCAATACGCCATCTATGTAGATTTGATTACATATGTTAATTTTTTAAAGATTAATCTATATAATCCACACACTAACGCCATCTATGGAGATTAATTTTTTTGCATTTAGCAAACTACTTTATTAACACAATGTGAAGGCTGTCGCCATTAGCGCATTGTTTAGAAGCCGCCTGGAGATATCACTCCTATCTATATGCCAAAGAATTGACCAGAATGATTACAAATATTTTTGTGAATGTATACTTATACCTGTACAGGAATACTGGATTTCACCCATGGTGGGTAAACCATATTCAGTTTCCAGTTTGCATCTTCGTCTCTATTGAGATGCAATTAAATTTCATGAATTAATCACCCACCATGGGTGAAATCCAGTATTCGTATACAAGCATAAGTATACATTCACAAAAATGATGAGAATATAATTCATTCATCATTCATTTCTCGGCGCTACATCCCGGTGTGGGACTTGGCCTCATCCACAACGATCCTCCAATGACTTCTGTCTCTGGCCATCTCTCTCCATTCCCCAGCTCCTTCCATTTTGTCCTAATCTTCTTCCACGCAATCCGCCCATCTTTTCCTCGGTTGGCCTCTTGGTCTCTTTTCGCGGCGCACCCATATGGATATAATTTATGGTGTACAATATAATAGTTTCACAATTATTTATTATATAATATCTTTCCTAATAAATATTTTAGTTTATGTAGAATTTGGTTCTCAAGATAAAAATAATCATAATTTAGTGATGTGTATGGTATCCATTTCATATAATATACATTTGTAAATTATAATTATAATATTCGCCTTGACCCCTGTAAGATGTAGGCCCCCACAAACTTTATCAACATAGTATTGAGTTAGTTAGTGTAATCAGTTGTAACCTATTTTTTACACACTCGACCCAATTCCTGGTATGTAATAATAAAAAAATTATATAAAAAAGAAAGTCCCAACTAATTTGATTTAAGGGAGTGATTAGAGTTAAAATGTCTTTGAAAATGCATTAGATTAATTGGTGTTGAATATATAAATGTTCTGGCGCAATGTTTTAGGAACTTCTTCAAGGAATGGAACTCTGATACGTAAAACGGATTCGAATATTTTTTATTACTCCTAGGTCCAGATTTAAAAAAAAAAATGAAATTTACCCCGATATCACTTAACGGTCTACCCATTACCAGGTTATTTTCACTGTTTCTGACTTCAAATTCAACCTAATAACCTTCCAGGAGTGGAAACCCTATCGTTAACTTTTGAAATCATATATTAAAATTAAACAATTCCAAATGTATACTAGCCTAACGGTTTACCATGTACTTACATGACTTAACTAATCATCATCATCATCGTCGGCTGTCCCTCGTGTCCGAGGAAGACTGTCCTTCACGGTTGTGGGTCTGCATGTGACTGAAGAGCCCGATCCTGGACCCACAAATTCTGGGGCATCAGGGGCAGGGGAAAGCGCTTGTAATGGAGCCCTCACCGTCTCCTAGTGGTCTCTCCTTTCTCCTTCTCCTCTCTGCGACGTCTTTTCTGCGCTGTGCTTCAAAGTCTTGCGTGCCTTTATGTACTGGTGTTCTCCACCTAGGTTTGTCTCCTGCAGTCTTTTCCCAGCAATCACAGTCGATGTTAGTCTTTTGTACTAAACTAATAGTTACCAACTTAACGACACGTGGCAGAGTGGCAAGAGCTATGAGAGCAACACTGAAGGTCTTGGGTTCAATTCTCTGCGATGGCAGTGTGATTCTCCCATTTACTTTTTTGCATTCGTATGATAATAAAAATGGCGGCATATAAGCTACCTATAACAAGTCATAAGAATCAATATAGGTAATATCTAAAAACAACCTGGGTTCAAACAACCCATCATATTAATGTTATAACTTCATACATGATATATGAATTGAACTATGTATTTTACCTTTGTAACACAAAACTTTATTTAAAATAGAAATAAAATTCAAAATTAAAACAAACATGTTTCGGGACACAGAAACCCTTCATCAGTGTTGTTACACATTATACTCGTATATACAAAATAATTTTTTTTTATGAATGTGGTCAGTTTTGACAGATGTTAAAACAATTTTGATAGATTTTAACATCTTCTGTCAAAACTGACCTGATTCATGAAAAATAATAATAATATAAATAATTAAACAGTAGATTTTCGTTTTCCGAAATACGAATGATTGGTACCAGGAACATCCTATCAACGAGTTTTTTTTTAAAGGAAGAATTAAATTCTTTTGTGCATAAAAACCTATTTATATAATAATTTATTACTAGGGCTCGGATTTATACTCGCTAAAGAAGTAAAAATATTATTTTATGTGTGCCAAAATATACTTTTATATTCTGTAACCTTTATATTTACTGTTAACTATATCTTATGTGTGACAAAACTATTTTTTTGTATCGTACAATGACATTTTTTATATACTCGTATTTTCTGGGGTATGACTCAGTAGATTTTTTATGAGTTTTATTTAGAAGGGATAACGAACTCTTGAACTTGAAGATTGTGCATCATTGATTATTTTTTTGTCGCTGAAATTAGATCGTTCACCACAAGCGAAAATTTTCGTACTTTTTTTAGCAACCCTTTGCACCCTGTGGGGTAAACAAGTGACATAAACCATTGCAGTATAAAACACCTTCAAAAAGTCTCCGGTTTTCAACATATAGGCTGCACTGTCTCATATCAGGGTGAATATCTTCTCTGCCATGTCCAGTTTTACTTGCCACAACAGTAACAAGCTCAAAAAGGATACTACGTACAATATGGACAAAAATATGTAATTTTATTGCTCTCACCTCGAGAACCCTGAAATATTTTTAACTATTCGCTTAACCCTGAAATATGCTTTTAAATTCTCTAATAACTAGGGATAAATGGGGTGCCTATATAGATGTCAAAACAACAAAAAAACAACGTAATTTTGAAAGCGAAGCCCAGGAAAAAAAATTGTTTTTTATGTCAATTCCGAACCCTAATAATACTCATGTAACCTATTGAGTTTTTGAAATAATGTCACTTGACACTGAAAAGCTCCTGTCAGTGTAACAACCTAAGGGGATTATATCTTAACGTGACATAAGGTGGTCCACATAGATTTAATCAAGTTAGAGGAGAACTATGTGGATATGCATTGTATGGTACAGGGTGGACAGCGTTTTTAAATTTTCTGTATATTAATTTTATTAAACGAGTATATCTTATAAACGGATTAATAATAACATAAACATTAGAAACGGACATTTTCAGTTTTGAAGATGGGAATTGAGATGTTAATGAGCACTTAAGTGCCCTGAACTTATGATGCACCCGTTGCATATAAACCAATAACTATGTTCGGGACTGGATAATGTGTAAGTGCGCGCCCTTAAATTGATAAAAATGGCGCTCTATAAATCATCCAATTGATTATTATTATTATTATACGTCTTACCACTCATGACGTACGGAGCCGAGACGTGGACACTGATGAAGGGTTTAGTCTACAGATTCAAGGTCGCCCAGCGGGCCATGGAAAGAGCCATGCTTGGAATAACCTTGAGGGACCGATTTAGAAAATAATTTATTCGTCAACAAACGGCCGATGGGGGAGATGGGTTCTGGAATGGAGACCGCGTAAAGGATTCCGCTGAGTTGGACGTCCTCCTGCCCGCTGGACCGACGATCTGAAGAGGATTGCTGGACTTGGACGGATGGGAGTTGCAATGGATAGGGGGCGGTGGCGTGCTTTGGGAGAGGCCTACATTCAGCAGTGGATGACAGACGGCTGATAATGATTATAATATTCAGTTAGAATTGAGGTTTGTATGACATTATAACGGTAACCGCAAAACGATCCATATACTAAAACACATATAGGACATATTATAGTTAAGATGTCGGTGGGGAGTAAGGGGGATCCATTTTTTTTTTATGTACACAACAGGTCGTTTTGACCCAATTACTGTATACAATTATTATTTTTTTAGCTATTATGTTGATTCTCGTGACATGTGATAGGTAGCCAATCTATCGCCATTTTATTGTCACGTGAATTCTACACCAGACCAAAGACAGTGTGACAATCACACTGCCATCGCCGGGAATCGAACCCAGGACCTTCGGCATGGAAGTCATAGCTCGTAACTACTCTGCCACGAAGGTCGTCCTATTGACTCTTCGAGCGGTGCATGCAGTGGCGGTACTACCATAGATGCCCAGAAGCGTAAGAAATTTTGAATTAAAACGTCTTCTGGCTTACAGAGGTTCAGCTCTTGTCGCTATTCCTCTTATGTCTGATGGGAACATTGTTGGAAGGTGATTTGGTGAGTTGTTGAGGATTGATCTGATCCCAAGTACCTATCCACACCTCCTCTACTTTGGTCTCCCCTGGAAACTATGCGAAATTTTAGAGATCGAGTGTGAATAACCTCGGTGGATTATATTAATAAATAGGCTAACGTGGAAGGACACCTCGCCAACCCGTCTGGCAAGCGTGGCGTTGTAATGCCTATGTCCAGCAGTGGACGACAACGGCTGTTAAAGAAGAAGAAGATGTCGGATCACATCAGTCTTTAACCTTTAATTTACTATATGCAAAAGAAAAGTTTATGCGTTACGGTACTGTGTAAAACAAGAGTTAGAAATCGTTAAAACAGATTATGCATTGCATATTGCTTAAATTTACAACAATCGATATTGATAGTGAGCGAGATCCCAGATTTTCGATAAAATACTTGTTGGTTTGTAATAATATAGGAGAATTGTGCTGAAGATGAAATAGTAAGGTAAGATGACATAGTGCCCTTATCAGTTTAAATATTCGCGCCACAAACGCCAAAACGACGTTCACGCATCAGCTCAAGAAGGAGCCACTGTAGTAGTCGCCCGCTTGCATTGTTTGGATGTGATGTGGAATATTTTGATTTTGTCACTTGGAAATATTATTTTGTGTTTGATTACTTTAATATGCAAGGAGTTTATTATTATGGATTTCTCTGACTCCTCACATGACCGACATTCAATATTTGATTTATTTGATCGTTTCACGTTTTCCTCGGTCTTCCTCTATTTCTGGTTCCATTTACATTGTTAACATATAATATTTTTACCATTCTTTCTTCATTCATTATTTCCATATGTCCAAACCATCTTAATGATCCTTTCATTATTTTGTTCATAACAGCATCATTCGCACCGCATTTACTTCTTATATTTTCATTCGACAGTCTAAACCGCATCTCTTCGGATGTGGACATCTTCCACGATAGTGTGGCTACCCTCAGAAAACATCTATCTCTTATATAATGTATAAAATTGATTTTTGCTTCACTTGTTCTTCTTATTGTTAATTAATTGGTCATATTTTTTTTATTATCTCGTGTTTTTTTGTGTTTACGTCTATTGTTTACATTGTAATTTTTAAATTTCACAATTGTGTATTCTGTTTAAAATAGGTTTTTCTGTTTTTGCATTCTATAATATATATAATAAATTGGATAATTTATAAAGCGCCATTTTTATGAATTGCTCATCTCAAGGGCGCTGTAGAAGATGCTCCGTTTTATCAACTAGATAATAATAATAATGATAAAAAATATATATAAACATATTTAGTATGAGGGCTGCACCCGACGAAATCGATCAGCCCTTCCTGTCAGGAAATGATAATTTGAAAAGGTGCGTTTAGAGTCTCGATCTAAACTCTGATTGATTCTCAATGCACTTAAGGTCTGCTGGAAGACTGTTCCAGGCTGAAGGGCCGGCTACCGCGAAGGCTCGGTCGCCAAAGTTTGTGCTTGGACAGCGTTTTGGCACAGTCAATCTACCGATATAAGTCTATAGTCATAAGCGCTTTGGTTAAATACTGTAATGTTTATGATTTAAAAAAAAATTCAACTAACTAACTAACTAACTAACTAACCATCACGCCTTCTCCCCGGAGGGGTAGGCAGAAGGAGAAGACGGAGAAATCGACGTGCGTGTATGACAAGATGTATGAATGTAGAGGAAGCGAGAAAAGTATGTCAGGTCAGAACAGTGTGGCGTTCCATTCTTTCTGCCTACCCCTCCGGGGAGACGGCGTGATGGTTAGTTAGTTAGTTAGTTTAGTCACGTGAGGAGTCGGAGAAATCGACGTGCGTGCATGACAAGATGTATGAATGCAAAGGAAGCGAGAGAAGTATGTCAGGACAGAACAGTGTGGCGTTCCATTCTTTCTGCCTACCCCTCCGGGGAGACGGCGTGATGGTAAGTAAAACCGGGTGGTGGTCTAGGGGATAGAACGCTTGGCTCCTGATCCAGGGGGCATGGGTTCAAGCCTGGACACGACCAGGTTCCTTCTTCATAATAATGAGCTATTTTCTGCTCACATTGAAGATTGTAAAATAAAAATTCTAATATCATTGATATAAATCCTTGATGCTAGTCTTTTAAAAAAAAAAAAAGAAGTTAGTTAGTTAGTTTAGTTTTTTATCATACACAGAGTATGCACACATTCGTCTAAGAGATCTCATTTCTACTCAATAATAATTAATACAAATTTGGTGAATGTGGTACAATTGAAAGGAGTAATATTGGCCCGCGCGAGGGGAGGGGCGAGCGGGGAGCGGGTCCAAAGTCCCGAGACGCGACGAGAGCCGGAGAGCCGCCCGCGGTGGAGCGGAGTCGGCCCGCCAGTGCGCTGCGCGATCTCGTCTGGGTGACTGTGCCGCGGACACGCACCTCCAGCCGACATGACGCGAGTTCCGCTGC
Organism: Lepidostoma basale; assembly: GCA_022606425.2. Lineage (NCBI taxonomy): Eukaryota > Metazoa > Arthropoda > Insecta > Trichoptera > Lepidostomatidae > Lepidostoma > Lepidostoma basale. Next base: position 17,755 of record JAHDVF020000008.1, on the reverse strand, counting down.
TGCTGCTGCCGCTTCTGCTGCTGCTGCTATCGCCCGCCACGGCCGTGAGTCTCCCACTATCACATAACCAAACACTAAAATTAAAAAAATTAAAATATTTAATAAAACAATGTTTTTTTTAACTACTTCCACTTTTGTGTTTATTTCGCCAGGCATCTACAGACTGAGTCTGTCGATGCCAGCGCGCCTGGCGAAACAAGTCGCTGCCGAAATAAAGACAAGAGTGAACTAGTTTAAAAAAAATCGTTTTATTAAATTATTATATAAAATGAACCTCTATCGAGATATTTCTGTAAGATCATTCGATTATCTTTTCGTACGTACCAAAAAAATTAAGAGACTGCTCTGACCTGAGATTTATCTACATTTATACATAATAACATGCATTCTCGTCGATTTCCTCGACTTCGAATATGGTCGTCTTTTGATAAATGATCAATTTGGTCATGCCATACTTTCCTTGATTTTCCACGGCTTCTCTTTCCACGCACACTTCTTGAATAAAATATTTTAACTATCCTTCTCTCATCAATTTTTTCCGTACGTCCAAACCATCTTAATGATCCTTTTTTTAATTTTACTTATGATGCAATCATCGGCCTTGCAATTCTTTCATATTTCGTCGTTCAATATTCGACCAAACATTTTTTCTCACACATTCTTCTCAGTGATCTTATTTTTATGGCATTTATTCCTATTTTCATTCTTATTTTACCAGCCCTAAGCATCACTTCCTTTAAATATTTTTTAATAAACTTGTTTAGTTAAATAACATAATATTGTATTGTCCTGATTTGAAATACGTGTTTAATAATCAATTTTAAATGAATGTACATGTTGTTTTACTTATTTTTTATGTCACTTAATTGCACGAAATTTCAACAGCAAATCAAAATTTCAGCGTATTTTATATCATATGTATTCCATTGCGTACCATTCAACTACTAATTCATACAAATTATTTAATTTCCTATGCACTATACATATTTACAATAAAAGTGTATGCAACTTGTCGCAAATTATTTGGTAGTATTGCTGACGTACACAGTTATATATTATATAATATATTAGGCGGAATGAATAATCAGATTTAAATTAAAACTTGTTATATCTCCTTAAATTTTCTTATATTATAGAAATAAAGTAATGTAAATGTGTTTTTGATGTTAAATTGTATACGAGTTATGCCGGGTGTTCCGACACACGCCTCATTAAAATTCTTAGATAAATTTATGTAATTTTATAGAAATAGATTTTTTTAAAGCTTATGTATAATAATGACATTGTCACCTTTACAATAAGTATGATTGTACCCTCACACCAGTGCTAAATATTCTGTAACGTGTATAAGCTGATAAGTATTGTGCTTAATTCAAAAGTTGTCAAGGAAATTATATAACTTGTAAAAGTACACGTCTCTGTAAAAGTGTCTGATAATAGCTTTTCTATATTAGTCCTGAAAGTTTTTATTATCAGTTTTTACTGCCAAACATGATATTTTTCTTATTTAAAATCAAGCTAGTAATACGAACGAAACCATATGTTTTTTACAAGTTTTATTATAGTTAATGGGAAAACATGTTTCACATAGCATTATCATCTTGGAGGCTATCCATCTTTATGTTCCGGATGGTTATCTTCGACAGCGTCAGCATATACTGTTTTTTCTCTCAGCATTCAGAACCAACCTGCCTTTGGTGATGCCGGTGGGGAGAGCAATTAAACTGCTGAACATGATCTTTTCGGAGATCGATGTCTTTCATATTCGTGAAAGTACGTTCAGAAGACAAATACTCTTGACTTTGGAGAGTGTCTTGTATTCCTAATGTCGAACCATCTCTCGTGTGTTCCTGGATTATATATTTTTTAAATGTTCTCAATTAAACTAATATATAATTGTTGTTTGTAATATTTTTTGAGAAAATAAACTGATTTGATTAATAGCATTTGATAGAAACATGTCATTCTATTTTTATTTTTAAAAATACTAATCCCAATGATTAAAATCAATGGTATTAGAATTTATTTTACAATATTCAATATGAGCAGAAAATAACTAAGTTAAGAAGGAATCGGGTCGTGTCCAGGCTCGAACCGAAGTCCCCTGGATCAGGAGCCAAGCGTTATGCCCCTAGACCACCACCGATTTTAGAACTTGGCCTTAATACTGTGGAATTCCATAATGATGATTTTTTATAAATCAAAACACATTATTCTCCACTTTTGAATATGACAAAAGTGGAAAAACAGTGTTTTAATTTTAAAAAATTCGACATGTCATTTCTATGATCTATAATAAAACTTGTAGACAATATATGTATTCATTCGTATTACTTATTTAATATGGAGTGTTTACATGGGTAAAGTATAGTTTTAATAACAATACAACAACGGAAACGTTTATTTATAATATATAAAATTATTTTATATTAAAGTTTTTTCGTTTATATAAAGAATTTTGACAGGTGCAAAAATAAATTTTTCATTTGTTCCAATGACAATTTGAATAATTTCTTCAATATTCTTTTCAAGTACTTGCTGGTGTTGGTTGGTTTTAAGTGCCTAATTACTGCTAATTTAAAAAAAGGTGGATACGTGGAACATTAATTAAATCATATAATAAACAATATGTGCACCATCTAAAAATAACATTTTGTGTTAAATTAATTTTATTTTGTTATTTTATTTTATATCATTGTATTTTTTATTATTTGTTTGAGATTTATTTTGTGGATGTTGGAAGATCGAAGTGTGCGCGGGAGATGCCTATTGGTGGCGATGAGGTTCGCAACCCATCACACCGCGTCTCCCGCGGGGCGAAAAGAGAAGGATGGAGTGGCGCATCGGATAAAGTGTGACAGTCCATCTTTCTGCCTACCCTTTCGGGGAGACGGCGTGATGGTTAGTTAGTTATAAAATTATTATTAATATTAAATTGTAGAAAATACAAAATTTTAATGAACCAATCTAAAAGTGCGATTAATATGCAAACATTTGCTTGAGGCATGTTTCACGAATTTCGTTTTCAAATATGTTTACACTTGTTCGGGTACAAGTACGGAAATTCTCAAACGAGAATAAGTTAAACCGAGCCTAAGGTAGCGAACAAAGTTAAGACTCACTTCTAAAAACCGAGAAAGTAATTAAAATATGGGTATTTTGATGATGTTATCGACTGCGATCATAGCGTGATGTGTGTGGGCATGTACGCCGAGGATACCTCGCGGGTTCGTTAATCAGTCTCAATGCGTTTCGATACTTGATTCCTGCCTCAGAAGCTTTCGCCCTTGCGAGTAATTCGATATTTCCTTAATTATTTTAATTATCAAACGCAGAGACCCCCGCACGCTCAAGTGAAAAGAGAATACATAATATAAAAATTACACGTGTCAGCTGAAAATTCACTTATTATTAAACGACATATTTTAAACATTTGAATTGGCAAGATTTAAATATTTATAATTTGTTCACACGTGTATATTTTATATGTTACAGTTTTTAAATTATGATTGACTATGAATAATTGAAAACAAAAACATACTTACAAGCAAAAAAAAAATGCGGTAAAATTAATATATATATTGTAAATTTGTATTTGAATCACTTTATTCTTTTTAATATACTAAAAAAATGGCAGTACACAATGGAGTTCTAGTGCCAACCCTCATGTATGGAAGTGAAGCTTGGAGCTGGCAAAAGAAGGATGAAATCAGGATAAACGCCGTAGAAATGAGATAACTAAGAAGAATGTGCGGGAAAACGTTGTATGATAGAATACCGAACGATGAAATAAGAGAGAAATGTAAGACAGATGACTGCATCATGGATAAAATTAAAAAAGGATCCTTGAGATGGTTTGGACATATGGAACGAATGGATGAGAGAAGAATGGTTAAAAAGTTGTACACAAGCAGCGTGAGTGGAAAAAGAAGCCGAGGACGACCGAGAAAAACATGGCATGACCAAATTAATCAATTACTAAAAGGCGGCCACATTTGAATTCGGAATAATCGACGTGCGTGCATGGTACGATGTATGAATGTAGAGGAATCCCGAGAGTATGCCAGGACAGAGCATTGTGGCGATCCACCCTCTCTGCCTACCCACCCGGGGAAATGGCGTGATGGTTAGTTAGTTAGTTAGTTTTTATTCTTTACACCAACGAACCGGTTTCAGTCACGCCGAAGTGTCTTTTGTAACCTGACGAATCGCCGGCGGAAGCGAAACCGCTTGGTGAAGAATAAAGTGGTTTAAATTATAAATTTACAAGTATATAAATATTATATTTGAAAATAGAAAGATAAAAATTTCGTACCTTGGCCTACATATCCATACTTTTCATGTTCTGATAAAAAGCTTTTATTCATATAATACTCATATACGCTTTTGGTTATAATATTAAATAGGGGGCTATTTACTTGATTTTATGATACTAAAAAATGTTGGTGGATTGAAATATAAATTAGATTTGCAGGACAGATATTACTCCTGATGTTTTAAGGTTAAAATGACATTTAATACTTGTAACAGTTTGAGTTTTTTTCCTTCAAACCGTTTAGCCCCGACCAGGTCTTATCGAGTGTGTTGTGACATTAGCTGACTTTTGATAATAAATTTCAGTTTATCGGCCATTTTTTGCAGATAATGTTTTAAAGTTAATTATTTTTGAAATGGTGTTGTACCACGAAATATATTCAGATAACAAAATCTGTGTAAAAATGAACCAGCACTTTGTACGTTAGAGGCTTAAGTACACTGTTCGCGATTTGCTGTAAAGCACACACAAGATAGCAGCGGGGTTATTTAATAAGAAAACAATTACCACATTTTCATAACATTTATGCAAGTAAATGATATAAATAAACTGTGTTTTAAACTTAAGAAGGTATTTTGAACAAAATTATGAAAGGATCGCTGCGTTGGTTCGGACATATGGAACGCATGGATGGAGAAAGAATGGTTAAGAAAGTATACGTTAATGGTGTAAATGGGGTACGGAGTTGAGGCAGACCGAGGAAAACATGGCATGACCAAATTAATCAAATTTTAAAGCTTGGTCATGTTAGAAGTCGAAGGAATCGACGTGCGTGTATGACTCGTTGTATGAATGTGGAGGAATCTAGAGAGGTTTGCCAGGATAGATTAGTGTGGCGGTTCATTCTATCTGCCTTCCCCTGCGGCGAAACGGCGTGATGGTTTGTTTGTTTGTTTGTTTGTTAGTGTTTTAAACCCATTCATTTCATTTTTAAATAAACTTAAGGCGTTGACACCGTGGAATTTCATATTGACGATTTTTTTATGAATTAAAACACTGTTTTTTCCTCTTTCGAGTTTATTTTTCTCGACATGTTTCGAAGACTTTACACCTTCATCATCGGGAGAACGATATAAACTCATATAAACTGTTTCTGTTATATTCGCCATACTTTGTGTTGTAATTGTTTTATTTCTCTTTTTATTTTTTTATACACTTTGTTTATACAACCCTTACATTAAAAAAAATAAAATTACATAGACTTGTTTCGGACAACCAGTCCTTCTCCAGTGATACATATTATAAAGATACATATTAAAATATTATAAAGTTGTTTACATGATCTGACAGATGTTATAAAGATTTATTTTGGAACTGGTTTAAGTTTATATCATTTTCCCGATGCTGAGGGTAGCATTCGAAACACGTCGAGAAAAATAAACTCAACGGTGGAAAAAAACAATGTTTAAAAACATTAAAAAAAATCGGCATTCATTTTATTACATTAAGATCGAAATCTATAGCAATATTATGAATGGAAGATGTTTTTCTGTGTGAATCATTTGATAACTAATGTCGTAATTTCATGTAAAGTTACTATCTTAACATATAATAAAATATATAACAACCATACGGACACCGCTCTCCTGGAAGACCGCCTAAGAGATGGAGGGACAGCTGGACCTCATCATCCCACGAAACATGATTTCTGTGTCACAGATCGTCAGATATTTTAAAAGAAGAAGGAGATAACAATTTTAGTTATTCATGCAACTAATTTTTAAAACCCACCTCTGAAGTAGGGTCAAAGCACCAATGAATGACCGTTTAAGGTTCAGCTTGTACTGAAATCCACATTAAAGGATTTAATTTCATTATTTCAGTGTAAAAAATAAAAGATAACACATTGGCTTCTCTAAATTCTCTAACTTTTTTATTGAAATACGAGTATTACTATTAAAATTAATATTTCTCTAAAAAAATACCACAATCACCAGTAATTGACCACTTCAGGTTATATTGATACAATACATAGATTTTGTTACATTGTCACATTATGAAACACCCTAACATATAAAAATATGTAAATATTCAAAGAATTGCATAAGAAATAACATTAAAAAAAACACTTACCACACCTTTCCTTATAAAAAATTACTAACAATCTCAGAACAACAACGGGAAGACGCACTTTTACCGTTTGACAAGGCACAGTTCAAAACTGATAGTTTTGTTTCTTACCAACAGTTGTCTCTGCCTACCTCTTTTGTCATAGTTTCTTGGGATTAAAGTTTTTTGACTGGACACATAGAGCAATTCTTATTATATTTTGTTTTATTAACCAACGGTCATTTACTGGGGGGCGGTCAAATGATAGAGCCAGCGAATTTTTATAGTTGATTGCTGAAAATCAGTACTTTCATCTTGGGATGATCGTGCACTCGGACTTTTTGAATCATGTTTAGTGTAACGAAACATAAATGTCGGAATATTCCCACATTCTGCGGATTTCATTAAGAAGTGAAAATATACATTTTTAATTTATTCCCCGGGCGGCTGCAGGCGCGCGAATGGTTTCACGGTCATGTATTGTGGATTTAGTTTTGTGTTTGCAATAAAATGCGTGTTTTTAGACTGGCCATTTTCATAACAAAAACAGTTCTGCCGAAGTGAGACGGGCGGTTTGTTTGAACTCTTTTAACATTTTACATCTGCTTTTATTACTTTTCTTGAAAGTGAAATTGATATGCCTCAAACTAAACATATGTCTATTAACGTTTACATGAATTGAAATTGTCTATGACTTTATGGAGTTCCAAAAATTGGTCACCAATGCCGTCTTAAAAGTATTTACCAGGCCGTAAGCACCATAAACAATATTTGCAACATGGAGATTTATGGGGCCGTATGTAGTATTGAAAACCGTGAAGTTACTATATGTCTCGTGCCGTAATCTCATTTTATTTCGATTATAAATGTGAAATTAACGTAAAATACGATTATGATTTTATTATTCTTCCTTATGTACGTGTGGCAAACATTTTAATAAAATACATTTGTGTTTCCGCAATGCTGGTATATCTATTTAGCTGCCTAACCCCTCTACACTAAAAATTCTACATAGCATTTTCAAAGAATGTGATGTTGAATCTTTCCCATTTGTAAAGTACCAATAATATTAATGAACAACATTGTTAACAATGTTTATTTATTATTATTTTATATTTTTTGATATTTGACATATGACAGATCAAACCGGCCCCACATTTATTTCAACTGGTTAACTATGATTTCGAGACGTCATTGTTGGTTACACTTACACAGTAGTCTGCTGAAACACAGTAATATGCACATACAGGGTTGTAATTTTACTTGCTTGGTGAAGCGTCGTTCTTACTTTGAAACCTTCCAATTGCAGAAGTTCGTCCCGCATTAAATATTTTTCATACAACGGAGTTCCCCTTTAATTATTTAGTTATCCCCTTCGGAAGAGGATTTGTGATAATTTAGATTGCCTTACATTATATACACCCACTACATGCGCACACAATCCGCTGGAAGGCGTTTTGTTGGTGTATGAAAAATGTTGTCTCCAGAAGCCCGCCCCGCGCAGGCGCGGTCCGCCCACACCTGTTGCGAAGCTTTCGGTAGTTTCTCACACATCCTTCCAAAAGGCATTATCACTTCCTAAAGATTACTTCGCAGAAATTCAAGCTCACGCAAAGCTGACCAATCATGCAATAAAACAAATTTATCACCTTGTTAATGTTTACTAACTTGCTAATTTTACCATCAGAAGTTTAATTTGAAATATTTTTAAACGACGTAGAAATGAGATCACTAAGAAGAATGTGCGGGAAAACGTTGTATGATAGAATACCGAACGATGAAATAAGAAAGAAATGTAAGGCAGATGACTGCATCATGAATAAAATTAAAAAAGGATCCCTGAGATGGTTCGGACATATGGAACGAATGGATGAGAGTAGAATGGTTAAAAGTTGTACACAAGCAGCGTGAGTGGGAAAAGAAGCCGAGGACGACCGAGGAAAACATGGCATGACCAAATTAATCAATTACTAAAAGGCGGCCACATTCGAAGTCGGAATAATCGACGTGCGTGCATGGTACGATGTATGAATGTAGAGGAAGCCTGAGAGGTATGCCAGGACAGGCCAGTGTGGCGATACCTGCCTGATCTCTGCCTACTCTTCCGGGGAAATGGCGTGATGGTTAGTTAGTTAGTTAGTTATTTTTTATCATAGAATGCCACATATTTGTAAATAAGTATATATAAGGTTCCCACCACCACCCGAGACTGTTAAAGGATGCAGTGACGCCCTTTCGTCTGTCTCGCTGCACTATCTAGGCCTGTTTCTTGTCCATCCGGGACTTACGTTCCGACTTGGTTAGGACCCTACGTTGTGTAAATAAGTGGTCGTTCACCACAAGTAATTTTAACAGTTTTGGGTAATACTTACTGACTTCCTATTCAACAACTCTTGAAGAGTTTTAGCCTCCTTGATGATTTTCCTACAAGTTCCTCGATCCGGCGTATTTGGTCCCAGCAGTCCGATTCGCGAAATCTAGCCAAATCAGCCAGAACATTATTCATTAGGCGCTGTCTAGGCTTGTTTGGGTAATACAGCAAATAAATCATAATTTTGGTAGATATTCAACAATTGGAAACTTTTACCTTCCTTTGATTGTCGCTACTGTACACTTTAGTTATTTCAGTTCGATATTCAATAATTGATGATACGGTATATGAAAAAACGGTTTTATTATCGTTTAACCAAACATTTAATGTATCCAGTCCCAGTAGCAAATGTTAACCAAAGGCTCTGGGTTTTATGTATATAAATACTCGTACATTAAAATAATTTCACCATCAACACAACTTTAAATAATTAAATAACCATCACGTCGTCCCCTGAAGGGGTAGGCTGAAATATTGGACTGCCACACATTTTTTTCCTGACATATTTCTCTCGATTCCTCAACATTCATTAATCGTATCATCTACACGCGTTGATTTCTCCGACTCCTCACGTGACCAACATTTAATATTTGATTGATTTGATCCTTCCACGTTTCCTGGGTCTTTCTATATTTTACGTTACGTTACGTTAACAAACACTTTGTTACCATTAATTTCTCATTCACTCTTTCCATGTGTTCAAACCATTTTATATCCTTTTCATAATACTTTCATTCGCGTTCATATCACTTTGCATTTACTTCTTATAAGTACATTTGACACTATCATACATAGATTTGGCGAGCATTCGCCTAAGAGATCTCATTTCTTCTGCATTTATTCTACTTTCATCCTTATTTTGCCAGTTCCATACTTCATTTCCATACATGAAAGTCTGTAGGTGCGGGGGGCCGTATTTCTGCTATATGGCTAATCCGGCACTGTCCAATCCCTTGATATGTCTGTATCACATAGTATTTTATTTGTATAACTAATATCATCTTTTAATTTATGTAATACATTGTTAACATTTTATATTTAAATCGTACGTCATCCCACTAACCTGAACTAAAATGTTAATTACTTTGGGATCACTGCCCACAGCGAATACATGAGGGGATATTCAGAATTGATAGTCCTAAATAAATTTTAAAATCTAGGATTCAACTATTTAATGAAAACTTTATTTATGTACGTACAATAATATTAGTGGATTCTTAATATGCTGCATCGATTAATTATAACCTAGGTGTATATACATTATATAATATATTGGTATATACTTGTATACTTCTTCTTCTTCTTCCTTGTTGTAGACTTTTGTGGTCTGTTCTCTAGAGTGTTGCTCCTCCTGTGAGGTAGACTCCCAGCTGTCCTTTCATCTTTTAGGAGGTCTTCCACGAGGACGAGTCCCATGAGATTGATTATGTAGTGCAATATAGGGGAGTCTGGTGGTGTCCATTCTTTGAACATGTCCCAGTCCCTTTTTCGATGTCTGCTCCATATTATATTATCCCCAACTTTACATTCTTTCTTATTCTGGTGTTCCTCACGCGATCTCTCAGCGTCTTGCCTGCTATCGTCCTCAGTGTCTTCATCTCGGAAGTCCTCAAAATTTGTTTGGTCCTTGCTGTGTCTTCCATTGCTTCGACGCCATATGTAATTATTGGTCTTACGCTTGCTTTATAGATTCTTATCTTACTATTAATGGCCATGTCTGTGTTTTTCCATATTATGGATTTTAGAGCACCAGAGATTGCAGCTGCCTTGTTTTTCTTCCCGCAGATCAGCTCTTCTCACCAGGTATATGCCTAGATATTTGAAGGTCCTGACCTGTTCTATGGGTATATTATATATATGTATATTCATTACACAATGCAGGATTTGACTTGGGCAGTAATTTTTTGAAGCATGTGAATTAGTAATGTTTCTGCGAATATAACACAATGCGATATATCTAGAATTATGTATTGAAAACGAATATCTGAAATACGATCGGTGACATTATTTTTAACACCTGAGGGTGTTTCCCGCGGTCGCCTTGCGTCGCCTTTCACCTTGCACCCCATGTGCAAGGTTTTTATAAAAAAAATAATAACAAGGATATTCCATTTAAACTTTGACAAATTTCGAAGAGGCGGCAGGATACACGAGCGGAAAAGTAATAATTATTATGCTATAATTATAACATGAATATGAAAACCATTAAAGGTTCTTTGGATTAGCTTAAGGACCCACATTTTGACCATCTGTGAATAATCAATAGCCCTTTTCGATTCAGTAATGTTTTAATAATATTTGTATATTTTTTATTATTATTTGCCAGTTTCGTTCTTGCATCTATGTCTGTCCTCGATCCATGCGGGACTGACGTTAACGTATATTGATGAAGGAGAAAAGCGAAAGGGTCCCCAGGCCACATTTAATTTGCATTGTAAGAACAAATATATGTCCCTTATAACAAGTCCCTTATGTATCGAAGCGAAGTATGAAACTGGCAAAAGAAGGATGAAAGTAGAATAAATGCAGTATAAATGAGATCTCTTAGACGAATGTGTGGATACTCTGTGTATGATAGGGTGTCGAATGAAAATATAAGAAGTGAATGCGGTGCGAATGATGGTGTCATGAACAAAATGATGAAAGGATCATTAAGATGGTTTGGACATATGGAAAGAATGAATGAAGAAAAATGGTAAAAAAATTATATGTTAATGATGTCAATGGAACCAGAAATAGAGGAAGACCGAGAAAATCAAATAAATCAAATATTGAATGTCGGCCATGTGAGGATTCAGAGAAATCGACGCGCGTGCATGACACGATGTATGAATGTTGAGGAAGCGAGAGAAATATGTCAGGAAAGAAAAGTGTGGCAGTCCATTCTTTCTGCCCACCCCTTCGGGGAGACGGCGTGATGGTTAGTTAGTTAGTTAGTTACAACAAATATACTTTGTCAAAATATCAAATTTATCTGATATGCTGAAAATCGTCGATATTTTATAACCCCAACTTGCGTCCACTGTCGCCAAAGCGTGAATGGATCTCGAGCGAGGAATTAATATGTTTCACAATGAATCAGTTCACTAACAACCCACATCCTAAAATAGAAGCCAATAGATTCTGGCCAATACAGCCGTTTCTTTTCTTCGTCATTTTCTATCATATCATTTTTTTTTATTTGTCCCAGTTGTTAAATGAGGATGTCCCGAAGACAATTAAAAACATAACGAAATATTTAATGATGATTTAATTTCCAAAAAAATAAGTTACATGCGTAATATGTCATCTTTACATTGAAATTTTTAGGCATAAATGTGTAATTCGCATTTAATATTAAAGTACTATTTTATCAAAATCTAAAAGAAAATTATGTGTTAAATTATTTTTATTTTGTAATTTTATTTTATACTAGCTGACCCGGCAACGCTTCGCTATTGCTAAATTCGAGTACATAAATAAACCCAATATATATTCAACAAATACAATTAAAGTTCAATAACAATTCGTTTATTTATTGGATTAAATGCCATGTGTATGGATGCAAAAATGTGTGTCTATATCTTTAAAACAAAGTTTCAATCCAAGCAAACTCGCTGTGAATTATAAACTTGAATACATATTACTAAGGTAATTGAAAAACTATTTTTTGAATATTTTATATGAAATTTAATAATCAAATAAACAATATTATATCACATTTGCAGAAAACATTCATTATATTAAAGAAACAAAACTCTTGATTTTGTTGTCCATGAAATTCACATCAGAGCCAATAAAGTAAGTTTCTACGATCGTGATTTCGGCACTGCGAGTCCGCTGGCGTGGAATAGTAATATAGATGATAATACTACAAAAGCCTCCCTTCCCGACTTCCACAACTGTATCCCTCGCCGCTCTGCGCCATTGACCTCCTGCCACTCGTTTAATGTCATCAGACCATCTTGCTTGTGATCTGCCAGAATTTGTGTAGCTGTTTCTCTTTCGCCACTCCAGGCCAGAAGATCTTATCACCCGTTGTCCTTGCTTTATGACCGATCCCATTCCATTTAAACATTAGTTATTTTACACGCTGCATCGGCAACTTTGGTCCGATCCTTGATTCATCAATTTTGGGCCCTGGAATTAAAAAAAAAAAAATTTGAATTGCCATAAGGCGGACACCGAAGAGACGCATAAGGCAAAATTTAAATTTCCATACAATGAATGAATTACAACTGTTTTTCACTTGTTTGCTGAAGATATTCTTCATATAAAAGGCAGTTCATGCTATATGCATAATAATAATAATAATAATTAGGCTAATTTGTCAAATTAACTAACTAACTAACTAACCATCACGCCGTCTCCCCGAAAGTGTAAGCAGAGAGAATGGACTGTCACACTTTTACTGATGCGGCACTCCATCCTTCTCTTTTCGCCCCGCGGGAGGCGCGGTGTGATGGGTTGCGAACCTCATCGCCACCAATAGGCATCTCCCGCGCACACTTCGATCGTCCAACACCCACAAAATAAATCTAAAACAAATAATATAAAATACAATGATATAAAATAAAATAACAAAATAAAAATAATTTTACACAAAATGTTCTTTTTAGACGGTGCACATATTGTCTATTTAATTTATAATATGTTCCACGTATCCACTGTTTTTTAATTTAGCACATAATGTAATAACACATAATGTTTTTTTCGATGTTGCACATGTTGACTTGGACGATCCGGACATTTGTGTTTATTTAATTTATGTTACACGTATCCACCATTTTTTAAATTATCTGTAGTAAGGCACTTAACCAGCAAGAACTTGAAAATAATATTGAAGAAATGATTCAAATTGTCATTGGAACAAATGAAAAATTTATTTCTACACCTGTCAAAATTCTTTACAAAAACGATAAAACTAATAAAACCTTTTAATCTGATTAATTTGTCAAATTAATTAAACTAATCAGATTTTAAAGGTTGGTCATGTTAGAAGTCGGAGGAATCGACATGCGTGTATGACTCGTTGTATGAATGTGGAGGAAGCTAGAGAGGTTTGCCAGGATAGAGTAGTGTTATGGTCCATTCTCTCTGCCTACCCCTGTGGGGAAACGGCGTGATGGTTTGTTTGTTTGTTTAATTTGTATAATCGCCGTTTTCGTGAATAGCTCACCTCAAGGGCGCTTTGACATTGTTTTTAGTCATGAAAGGTGCATGTGACAACAGCGAAATCACGATCGTAGAAACTTAATTTATTGGCTCTGATGTGAATTTCATGGACAACAAAATCAAGAATTTTGTTTCTCTAAACATATGAATGTTTTGTGCAAATGTGATATAATATTGTTTATTGATATACAGACAACCGTTGTTAACATTTTATGCGATAATTTGAAAAGGTGGGTTTTTAGGTGATATTTAAAGTCTGTCGGATTGTCAATGCATCTGAGGCGTGCAGGAAGCATATTTCAGGCGGACGAACCTACTACTGTGAAAGCCCGAGCAACACAAAATTCAGATATACTCGTATAGGTGGCACGTTGGTTCGACATCATTATTAAATCATTAGGGAGTTTATTAAATTCTGTAGAGGCTATAAATTGTAAGGATTTTACACCGAATCTAGTTGAACGCAATGCTTCTTATTCTGTGAGCGCGTATCATGTTGGTGTACGTCCGTATTGAATATTGGTCGAGTATTAGAGCGCGTTGATGACTTTATTATTTGTATTATAGTTTTAGTGATCTCTAATTTTGGATGGATTTGAAATGGAATTATTTTCGTCTGAGAATATAGGGCCCTTACATGAGTGTACCACGGTAGACGGAAAATATTTCTAACAGCCCGATTTTGGATCACCTGAATCTCATTAGCTTTCTTCTTTGTAATAAAGCCCCAAATACAGGAAAGGTAAGACAGATGAGAATGTATCATGGAGTAGTAAACATAAATTGTCTATATTCTTATGTAACGAATTAAACCAATTAATCCAATTTAAACCTGTACATACCATTCCAAATTAGTTCATAAAGATAACAACATTGTCTTGTGATACGCATATATCGAAGTGTGGGATCCATCCTCTGGACATGCGAACTCCAGTATCTTCTGCGTTGTTTTCCCCATCCTCTGCACATGCGCAATCCATTATCTTCTGCGTTGTCTTCCCCATCCTCAAGCAAATGAAATAACCTGAAATCAATTTCATTATCTTTGAATATTTTAAATCTCAGCATAATGTAGAATTTAATGGTCAAAAATGGAATATTACTGGACTCTTCTAACTGAGGCAGCTAATGCTGCATATAAGGATATGTTTACCTATCACAGCATTTGTTTTCAGAGAAAAACTAAAACAGCTGAAGTAACTCATAGTGTATTTGGGTATGTGTGCTGCTGGAATTACTCAGTGGAATGGAAAATAAAGAAGAATTGCAACATGCAGATGCACCAATATGGCTCATTATCAAAATAATTTCAATCCCAATACAAAAATATCCCCATTAGACCAGTGGTCTCTCACAACCAGGCAATTATTTTATCAAAACTTAATATCTAATCCCAAAGATATAGATTTTCGCCCTGCCAGAACAATTTTACATTAAAACAACATTATTAAAATAGATTATACCAATTAACTAATTATTACACAACGAAACGTCATAGCCTTGTGCTAAAGAAATAACAAAAATTTTACAAAAGCATTCATTACAACCAGACTCCTTCATATAAATTGTCTATATTCTTATATATACAAAATAAACCAATTAATTCAAAATTTAAACCTGTACATATCAAAATATAAACATTGAACTTACGGAACTGATAATCGCCGTTTTCGTGAATAGCTCACCTCAAGGGCGCTTTGACAATGTTTTTAGTCATGAAAGGTGCATGTAACAACAGCGAAATCACGATCGTAGAAACTTACTTTATTGGCTCTGATGTGAATTTCATGGACAACAAAATCAAGAATTTTGTTTCTCTAAACATATGAATGTTTTGTGCAAATGTGATATAATATTGTTTATTGATATACAGACAACCGTTGTTACCATTTTATGCGATAATTTGAAAAGGTGGGTTTTTAGGTGAGAATTAAAGTCTGTCGGCTTGTCAATGCATCTGAGGCGTGCAGGAAGCATATTTCAGGCAGCCCGAGCAACACAAAATTCAGATATATAGGTGGCACGTTTGGGAATGTGCTTAATTATTGTCTATAAACTGTAAATTTAAAAACTTTACCTGAAATTAATAATGGAATTTTCATATATGAATGAAAACTACTAAAAGTAGCTTATGTGTAATGTAAAAATGAGCCGGTTTTCATTCGCCACTCAGGGTACATCTAATTCACTGATCATCCGTTGTTTGATTGATCTAATTCCATTTTAACGAAGTTATTTTGCACGCTGCATCGGTAATTTTCGTCCCATCTCTGATCCGTTACTTTATTTTCCTAGAAATAAACGGAAAAAGTCATAAGAATTGTGTCATTCATTCATATTGTAATTCATATTGTATATCATTAGAACTTTCTTACCGTTGCTGTGGTAATGTAACAATTTCCCTGACCAAAGTATGCGTATAAAGAAAACAGCAAAATAGAATAAACTGAAAATATATTTATGAATTAGAAATATAAATATTATATTATACTTACGGAAGCAAGTTTCTTCATATTCTTGTAGAGCTTCGACGTCCAATATTTTATATTTTCGCTATCATCCTTTGAAATAACCTGAACAATTTAATTATCATTGAATATTTTTAATCCCAAAAACTTCATAACCTAAAAGTACCGAAACTTCATACCTACAAAATATTACGACGTACAAAGATATTGTGACAGTTCAGAGACCACGTGACCAATCGAACGGCTAGAACTCTAGAAAACGAATATCATTAAGTAATCACCGTCGAACGTAAGAGAAACGAATAAGTGTCAGCCACACGAAAAAATAAAATTTCGTTCATAACCTCAAATTGACGCGTAAAAATTATACTCGCCAAAATTAAGAAGTATAATTACCTGTCTGCATTAGTGTACATTAAAATATGGCCAATAAAATAGACTGTACCAATTAAACAACCAATTATTTTAGTACGTAATAAGTAAAACGTATTAAGTATTATACATCCCAAAGTAAAACGCAATATATTGGACTGTCAGAAAGCAAAACACATTGTTTCCACTACACAAAATTACATGGAGACTGAATTCTCTCCAGACCGTGTCAAACGAATATAGACTCAAAAGATTGATACTCAGGTGATACGAACATTAAGGTCTATATTCGTTTGCACTACGAAAATTTTCAATTAATTGATTAATTTATAAAGTTAATTAGAGCTCGATTAATAACGAAAATATGCCTATGACGACCGCTAAATTCCAATTAGTCCAGTCCCCAAGATACAGAAGGATCTGATGAGGAATCACCGAGAAATTAGGAGACACACACAACCCAGCTTGTGTTTTATTTATATGTAGATTATTGTATTTTATAAAATTTGTCTTAGATGTGGTAGTCCATTCTTTCTGCCTAACTTTTCTTGAATAAAGAAAGAATGGTAAAAATAATTATAGTTAACGATGTAAATGGAACTAGAAATAGAGAAAGACCGAGGAAAACGTGGCACGATCAAATCTATCAAATATTGAATGTCGGCCATGTGAGGAGTCAGAGAAATCGACGCGCGTGCATGACACGATGTATAAATGTTGAGGAAGCGAGAGAAATACGCCAGGAAAGAAAAGTGTGGCAGTCCATTCTTTCTGCCTACCCCTTCGGGTAAACGGCGTGATGATTAGTTAGTTAGGAATTTATATTTTATTTTATTTCATATTTTATAAAATGTATTAAAATAATAAAAACAGTTCATCCAGGTGACTTGGGTTCAATCCTTAACACGACGCGAATTCTAATAAGATTGATTTAGCTTAGGAATATTTAAAATGTATATTATAAATTACATACTAGGTTTAAAACTTCGAACGTTTAGTACTTCAAACTTTCGTGAAAACATGGCA